>JAENPR010000611.1:0-375251 GCA_018135685.1 Themeda triandra
TCCATCATTGCCTTTGACCAGGATGCACCAATGGAGGCTGTTGACGGTTGTTAACTCATAAAATTAACCGTCAACTTGGCATGCAAATGGACCTATTCATAAATACTTGATAGATATAGGGTTACCACTGACGTAATTCCACGAGTTTTGGTGAATATCTATTTCTCGGCAGGTGACAACGAAAATCAACCAAGATGGCCCACATGTCATGATTACATAGAGATAAAGACCGAACGGGTAAAATTGTATAATCTAGAAGACCTAAGGCAAACCCCGGAAGCCGGGGCCCACTCGCACCGTGGCCGTCGGCCGACCAGGGAAGGGAGTCGGCCGACTCCCCCATCTCCACCAATCGTGTGGAGTCTCGCGGATCCCGCTCCACCGACTTTGAAGATCAATAATTATCGTCCATTTAGGTCGGTTTGATCCGAGGGTGGGCGTGGTTAATCCTAGGGGGCTATATAAGCAGAGCCCCCGGTCCCGGGTGAAACCCTAATTCATTCTCTAATTCATTCAAGACTTCAATCTAGAGAGAGTTAGATAGAGAAGGGTCCCTCGAATGGATCTATCTCTATAGGGTATTAGTATCAGAGAGATTGAGAGAGTATAGAGTGGAGGTAGATTTGGAGGAAGCCCGTCTGTTGGTGTCTCCTCTCCAGTGTACCTGCGGGATCAAGTCTCCTAACCCGAGGCTTGGTTTCAGAATCATTCGGCAATTCAACTTCTAATACTAGTAAGTTCGTTGTTATTATTGTTCTTTGGTTTACAAGTTTACTTTTTTCGCTTCGCGTTGGGAATAGAGTAATCGTTCTTTAGCATAAGCGTGGTGCTTAGGCTAGGTTCACTTGTAGATGCTCCCTATTCGGCCGGAACCGTGGTAGTAGTGAGGGAAGCGACAATCCCTTTATTACCTTTGTAATCCACTTCCCGTTGGTAGGTAAGGTAGGTCCTTTGTGCCCGGTTTAGCATCCTTTGTGGTGTCTATTCCTCGTGTACCCCCTTAGAACAATAGTCTCAAAGCTTGCCATAGGTTGGAAGAAGACGACGAAGGAGTTCTCTCTATATCGCTTTAATTCTCACTTGACTAGCAACCCGGGGTAGTAGTAAAGATCGGGTTAGTCTATTGCACGTTTTCTCTTAGCGGATAAAAACAAATACGATACTCAGACTTATCTCCCGGGTGAAGTGCTCACCGATATCCGTGCGCTTGCGGATTATTTCTCTTTGATTCTTTCGTATGCGTATCTAGTGTCAACAAGCATTTCGGCGCCGTTGCCGGGGAGAAAGACGGCCCGCTAGATAACCTAAATCTTGCTCTACCTTGTACCTATACTTTTATCTTTTTCTTGCACTTTACTTTTCCGTACATTTTATCTTTTTCTATCCTTATGGATAATTCAAATTCCATTCCTATCTTTCAATTTTTCGCACCCACGGAGACCAGCCCTAGTGCCACATGAGTCATCACAACCTATCCAATCACCTAGCTATAGGCCGAGTCCGCGGTTGATTGCATTGGTCCAAAGCCTATCCTTTCAGGAGAAGGAGACGAAAACCCTTACCTTCACATTAGAGACTTTGAGCAAACATGTGATTTGTCTTCGCATAGAGGGCATGTCCGACAAAACCTCCGTTGGAAGCTATTTCCTTTCTCATTAAAAGGAAAAGCTAGACAATGGTATGATAAAGCTGTAGGTAAGCAACAAGGAGATTGGGGGTCCCTACGCTCCAACTTTTGCCTAGATTTTTATCCCATCTCCCAAATCGTCGACCTTAGAATCAAGGTTCGACTATTAAGCAAGAACTTGAAGAATCTTTGGCCTCATCCTCGAATCGTTTTACTCGCACTTTTAGCATTAGGCCCGGACCTTAGTCTACCAGATCCTATTCTTTTACAACACTTTTATAAAGGTGCGAGTAGAGACAAGAGAAAATTGCTCGACACAACTTCGGGAGGATCATTCTTGCATATCTCTGTGAGAAAGCAAGATCAATCCTAGACCAAATCCTATCCAGTGAATTAGACTACCTCCTAGAAGTAGAACCTCAAGTAGCCGAAGACAACCCTTTGCCGATACACCATCCACCTCAACCTAATCCATGTCTTGAGCAAGACAAGGAAGACATTCCACTTCCCGATTTTATGCTAGATATTGAACCCGACTGCTTTTCCGATTTTGGAAACATCTTCAACTATCACAAGGTGAAGAAGCCACAAGGCAAATATCACCCAATAAAGCCATGCAATATTGATGAGGATATTCCAACAGAAAACCTCGGGAGAGTTAGTGTCGTCATGAGCAATGAGTGGTTAGAAGAGTCGAGCTTTCCTACGAAATAATTCGTCGGATTCATCTTTCTTCCCATTCATTGCATGATTAACAATGATCGCATAGACGCTCTCTACAATCCAGTTGTGGGTATAAATATCATGTCTACCACACTAGCAAAATATTTGCGAAGAAACATGACATTGACCCCAACAAGTGAAGTTCATAAGAAATCTTTCAAAACAAATTCTTCCTTGTTTAGGAATCCTACATGTCCTACCACTCCGGTAGAAGGAACCCCTGTTCACTTAAGCTTTTATGTCTTTGACATAGGGGATTTCCACCGTTGATAGGACAACCATTTAGAAGACTTCTTTATGAAGGACAAACCGGGAAGCTTAACATTTGTTTAGGCAAGAAACTCTAGTTTCCAATGTCCATTTCACACTCTTTAAATGCTATGACCGAGCCCCATCCACATTATGATCCGTTGGAGGAATTTAGAGCAGCCTCTCTAGAATTTCTAGTGAAGCCAGAATTAGAAGATGAAGCAAGATTCTTCATAGAAGAAGAAGCTGACCCTTCTGAAAATGAACCATTAGATGAATTTACCTTACCACCTAGACCTCCTATTGAGTTCAAACCTTTGCCGGTCTTAGATATGCCTTTCTAGGAAATGATCCAGACACTCCCGTCATCATAAGTGACACTCTCACTCGGGAGCGACTTTTCGCTTAATGGCTATCCTAGAAAAACATAAGAAAGCTTTTGGCTACTCACTCCAGGACCTCAAAGGAATCAGTCCTGCCCTTTGCACCCATCGCATTCCCACAGATCCCGATATTCCACCATCCAGAGAACCACAACGTAGGCTCAATAATGCAATGAGGGAAGTTGTTAAGAAAGAAGTTTTAAAACTGTTACACGCTGGGATTATTTACCCCGTACCACACAGTGAGTGGGTCAGCCCCGTCCAAGTTGTGCCTAAAAAGGGAGGCATGATCAAGTTGTCCAAAATGATAAGAATGAGTTAATCCCACAAAGAACCATCACAGGATGGCGAATGTGCATAGATTATAGAAAGCTTAATAAGGCAACAAGAAAAGATCACTTTCCTTTGCCTTTCATTGATGAGATGCTTGAGCGATTAGCCAACCATTCTTACTTTTGCTTCCTTGATGGATATTCGGATACCATCAAATCCCTATCCATCCTAATGATCAAAACAAAACGACCTTTACATGCCCTTATGGAACCTTTGCTTATCGTAGGATGTCTTTTGGGTTATGTAATGCACCAGCCTTCTTTTCAAAGATGTATGATGTCTATATTTTCTGATATGATTGAAAAGATTATGGAAGTTTTCATGGATGATTTTTCGTTTATGGAAAAACTTTTGATGAGTGTCTTGAAAACATAGATCGAGTTTTACAAAGATGTGAGGAAAAACACTTAGTCCTTAATTGGGAAAAGTGTCATTTCATGGTTAGAGAAGGAATAGTGCTAGGACACTTAGTGTCTCGAAAGAGGCATCGAGGTAGATAGAGCCAAAATAGAAGTTATTGAACAACGCGCTCCTCCTATCAATGTGAAAGGAATTAGAAGTTTCCTTGGTCATGCCGGTTTTTATCGTAGATTCATAAAAGATTTTTCTTACATCGCTAGACCTCTTACCCGCTTATTTGCTAAGGATGTTCCTTTTGACTTTGATGATGCCTCGCTTACAATCATTTGAGATCCTTAAGAAAGCGCTCATCTCTCGCTCCAATCATTCAACCCCCGATTGGACTTTACCTTTTGAAATTATGTGTGATGCAAGTGACTACGCCGTAGGAGCAAGTGTTAGGACAAACTAAGGATAAGAAGCATCATGCAATAGCTTACGCTAGCAAAACTTTGACTGGACCTCGCCTTAATTATGCTACCATTCGAAAAAGAGCTCCTAGCTATTGTCTTTGTTATTGATAAGTTTAGATCCTACTTAGTGGGTGCCAAAGTGATTGTTTACACCGATCATGCCGCTTTAAAATATTTGCTCACTAAGAAAGATGCTAAACCTCGTTTGATAAGATGGATTTTATTACTCCAAGAATTTGACTTAGAAATAAAAGATAAAAAGGGAGTAGAAAACTCGTTGCCGATCACTTGTCTAGAATGCGCTTTGAGAAACCACAGAACTACCCATCGACGACGCACTCCGGACGACATGCTCTACGGAATCACCAGATCCGACCCCTGGTATACAAATATTGTTAATTTTATGGTTACAGGTTATGTACCACCAGGAGGCAACAAAAGGAAACTTATCCAGGAGAGTCGTACTCACATATGGGATGAACCCTACCTCTTCCGAGTGTGCTCCGATGGCCTGCTCAGAAGATGTGTGCCCACTGAAGAAGGAATCAAAATCATTGAAAGATGCCACTCATCACCATATGGAGGTCATTATGGGGTGTTCCGTACACATGCGAAGATTTGGCAATGCGGATTTTTCTGGCCAACAATGTATGAAGACACAAAAGATTTCATTCGGAGATGCGGTCCTTGTCAAAGACATGGCAACATTAACTCGAGAGATGCCATGCCACTTATCAACAACCTTCAGATCGAGCTCTTTGATGTTTGGGGAGTTGATTTCATGGGACCATTTCCACCGTCGAAGAAATGTGAATACATCCTCGTAGCTTGGTGGACTATGTGTCCAAATGGGTCGAAGCTCTGCCATGCAAAAAGGCAGATAGCTCAAGCTCCAAAAAGATGTTCGAAGAAATAATATTCCCAAGATTCGGTGTCCCAAGGATAGTCATAAGTGATGGAGGATCACATTTCATCGACAAGCGTTTTTGAGCAATACTTATTGAAACATGGAGTACGCCATAATGTTGCTACTCCGTATCATCCTCGACAAGTGGCCAAGCGAGACATCAAATAAGCAAATCAAGAATATTCTTCGAAGACAAGTAAATGAAATGGGAACCGCATGGAAGGACAAGCTTCCCGATGCACTATGGGCATATCGAACAAAGATACAAGACACCTATTGGGATGTCACCATATCAACTAGTCTATGGAAAGACCGCCACTTACCAAGAGCTGGAATTCAAAGCTCACCGGGCCATCAAGAAATGGAATATGGACCTAGAAGCACGGGGAGAAAAGAGGAGGATGCAAATCTCGAATTAGAAGAATGGAGAGAGAAAGCCTATCACAACGCCAAGATATACAAAGAAAGAGTGAAAAGATGGCACGACAAGAGAATCAAGATCAAGGAGTTCACACCCGGAGACAAGGTATTACTTTTTAATTCCGGGGTCAAACTCTTCGGGCAAGGAAAGCTTCGAAGCAAATGGGAAGGACCGTTCGAAGTAGTAAGCTCATCATCGCATGGAGCCGTTACGCTTCGCAACAACGAAGGTACGATATTCAAGGTAAATGGTCAACGCCTTAAAATATTTTTAGAGCCCATTGAGGAAATAGGTGAAATAGATGAATTAAACTTCTTTCTCAATTAGGTAGTTGGGCCCGACCTTTTTACTTTTCGTTTTTCGGGGTCCAGGGTATTTTTCCGAACGACAAAAATATGCTAATTAGGTTGCGAAAGCCCCGGGAGGGGGTCCACTCCGCGAGTCGGCCGACCCATAGGGGGAGTCGGCCGACTCATGGACTCCCCATTCGCCGTCGCCTTTTGCACTCGTGATCCTTCCATACTCTTCCTTCAGGGAATTTTTGCCGATTAGGGTTTTTGAGATCACGTTGACGCGTTATTCCTTCGGAGATTCCCTTTAGATGCCCTTTAGATGCCTCTCCATCCCCCTATATAAAGAAGCCCACCTCAAGCCAACCTCATTCCATCTAAAGCCTCCTCCTCCTAGCATCAAGCTTGCTACGAAGAATGGCGAAATCGAGCCAGAGAATTTAGATAGGAGATTGATCCTCTTCGGGATTGATCTCAACACCATCCCAAGAGAGGAGCCTGAGAGCAAGGCCATCATTCTTGCTAAGCCCAAACCCCTAGCCTCTATTCCTCCAAAGCCTCAAGCCTACAGCCAAAGCTACTTCGCTCAACCATTCATCGCTGCACCCAAACCTTTGCTCCTAGATGGACCTCCACCAAAGGGTCCTATTGTGAAGCTCCCTGAAGGCACCAAGATCCTCCCTCCTAAGCACAATGAGATGCTTATGGGAGTGAAGACCAACAAGCAAGGGGAGATCGTCTGTGCTAAGTATAGCACTGGAGAGCGCTCGTATTTCGAGGGAGTCCGTGCTCACCCGAGCAAAGTGAAGTTCGTCCCTCCGAAGGAAGCCCCGAAAGCAGCTCTCGCCGCCTCAGAAGCTCCAAGGAAGCGTCGCAAGACCGTTGCAGACTTAGAGAAGGAGTTAGAAACTCAGCGCGACGTTATAACATCTCTGCGAAACGCCCAACATATCCAGAGCAGTAGCATTGTCACTCTCATAGATAGACTTCGTGCGCAAGAGAAGAGGACGGATAAGTTAGAAAAGAGGTTAGACGCTCTAGAGAAGCGAGTTGATTAGATGAGATTTATCTTAGCATCAGAAAGGCCTAGTGTGTTAAAAGTTTTAGTTTGCAAGAGTGCTTAGTTAAAGTTTCGATCTTAGTTCTTTTCAATACTTGTAATCCAGGCCTTAATGAAGATGAAATAAAGTTTTTAGTTATATTTATTATTGCATATGTGTTGCCTCTTTTGTCTCCACCTTGTTGTGAATGAAGATAACAGGAATCTAGTGTGGGGGAGGCAACCGACGACTTAAAACTAATGGATATCGAACCGGCAAAAATATTTGAGAATATACAACGTAAAGATCACGCACGACGAAGCGGACCCCGAGGAGCCACTGCTAGAGTCGGCCGACCCATATATGGAGTCGGCCGCCCATGGGCCGGGCCCATTTGGCTCCAGCTTTCGTCCACTGATCGGGTTTGCTTCCCTACGTTCCAAAATTTATACCGATCATGTTTTTCCGATTCGTTTGGGGAACACTTTGAATTAAATCACCCGATATATATATTGAGAAGGTAGATTATTTTAATCATGACCCCAAGATAGACTCACACCATGATAATTCCTGGGAATCCCTGTTGCTGTTGGGAACGTATTTTATAGGGACCATTTTTTACTTAAGTTGTTGAGGACGTGATATAGCATGGACCATGAGAACCTCGATTTCTTGATATCTAGTTGCTTGGAGAATTTCTTTTCAAAAATCTTAAAATGTTAGCTATACTTCTCCTCTCGTGGTTATAAATGCCTATAGAGCCTCGTCGACAAAATTTTGAAAGACCAAAGACATAAGCTTTTATTTGTGTTGAGAATAGTCTTGGCGGTATTAGAGCCTTAGAGAAGGGTCTCTTACTCATATGATCAAGTGCACTTACACCCACATATATATCTGCTTTGCTCCTACACCGGGAGTACGCAAAAACATGCTTTCCGCCATTCATCCATCTCCTACACTGGGAGAGGATACATACACTTTCTAGGATTTTTATATGCTCCAAGGATTGTTATCATCATCCAGTTGTTGAAAGAAGATTATTATTGTCATCATCGTATTCAAGAAAGTTATTGTGTCTAAGATTGAGACATGGGCTATGCAAAAATAATGCTATTAAAAAAAAAGAGAAGAGAAGAAGAAAAGAAAGAAAAGAGATAGCCTATGAGCTCCAAAGTATTCCAATCCCGGAGGAAGGAAAGTTCAAATAAGCTCAAAGAGCTATTCAAGAAAAGATCAAGCAAAGCAATGTTCAAGAGAAGAGTGTGCAAGAGAGGGAAGGAGCATTATTATCATCAATTTAGCCACCAAATATTCCACACACTTGCACACACTTGATCTAGAGTAAGGTCCCCTCTCCTTGGTTCCCGTTTTTTGACTAATCAATATGCGCAGTAAAAATGCTATTCCTTGAAATACCTTAAAACTCCACATAAGCCTTAGTAGAATAGGAGGCATACCCTTTCACATGCCTCAAGTGAGTTCCAAAAATACTACATATATTGAGAGATTTGAGTGCTCTATACATAATGGTGAGTTCTACAAATACCACATATAAAGAGTGATTCGAGTGTGCTACATGATGGAGAAGGGTAAGCTAAGTTTTCTGTGCAAAAATATTATAAAAACTCCAAGTGACAGGATTGATAGAAGAAGGATCTCTACTTCGCGCTGTTCCATCTTTCAACTCCCCAAAGTTCAATGGTAGACACCTTTGAATCTCGCAGTACAGGTATGATCAGGGATAGTCTAATGTTGATGTCTTAGTTTGAGGCTATGCTTAAAGTAATCCATCCTTTTCCTCGAGACGAGTAAAAGACAAGTGTGGGGGAGTTTGTTGACGGTTGTTAACTCATAAAATTAACCGTCAACTTGGCATGCAAATGGACCTATTCATAAATACTTGATAGATATAGGGTTACCACCGACGTAATTCCACGAGTTTTGGTGAATATCTATTTCTCGGGGTGACAAGCTGAAAATCAACCAAGATGGCCCACATGTCATGATTACATAGAGACAAAGACCGAACGGGTAAAATTGTATAATCTAGAAGACTCCGAAGGCAAACCCGGAAGCGGGGCCCACGGCACCGTGGCCGGTCAGCCCGACCGGGGAAGGGGAGTCGGCCGACTCCCCATCTCCACCAATCGTGGAGTCTCGCGGATCCCGCCTCCACCGACTTTGAAGATCAATAATTATCGTCCATTTAGGTCGGTTTGATCCGAGGGCGTGGTTAATCCTAGGGGCTATATAAGCGAGCCCCCGGCCCCGGGTGAAACCCTAATTCATTCTCCAATTCATTCAAGACTTCAATCTAGAGAGAGAGTTAGATAGAGAAGGGTCCCTCGAATGGATCTATCTCTATAGGGTATTAGTATCAAGAGAGATTGAGAGAGTATAGAGTGGAGGTAGATTTGGAGGAAGCCCGGTCTGTCGGTGTCTCCTCTCCGGTGTACTGCGGGATCAAGTCTCCTAACCCGAGGCTTGGTTTGAGAATCATTCGGCAATTCAACTTCTAATACTAGTAAGTTCGTTGTTATTATTGTTCTTTGGTTTACAAGTTTACTTTATTCCGCTTCGCGTTGGGAATAGAGTAATCGTTCTTTAGCATAAGCGTGGTGCTTAGGCTAGGTTCACTTGTAGATGCTCCCTATTCGGTAGGAACCGTGGTAGTAGTGAGGGAAGTGACAATCCCTTTATTACCTTTGTAATCCACTTCCCGTTGGTAGGTAAGGTAGGTCCTTTGTGCCCGGTTTAGCATCCTTTGTGGTGTCTATTCCTCGGGTACCCCCTTAGAACAATAGTCTCAAAGCTTGCCATAGGTTGGAAGAAGATCGACGAAGGAGTTCTCTCTATATCGCTTAATTCTCACTTGACTAGCGGCCCGGGGTAGTAGTAAAGATCGGGTTAGTCTATTGCACGTTTTCTCTTAGCGGATAAAAATAAATACGATACTCAGGACTTATCTCCCGGTGAAGTGCTCACCGATATCCGTGCGCTTGCGGATTATTTCTCTTTGATTCTTTCGTGTGCGTATCTAGTGTCAACAGAGGCCGAGGAGCAGAGGCATCTTCAACTGGTGGCTGACGCCGAGGGGCCCAGAGCGAGGTTGGCCTAGAAGTTCGAAGATGAAGTTCTGCCTGCCTAAGCCTGCGCTTCTCGAGGGGTGACGGAGTGGCCTGCGAGCCAAATTTGGGCAACGAGGCCCGTGTAAATAAATGATATTAGAAACGGTTTTAAGTTTCATGGCCCGAGGGGCCTTAAACACTTATTCGCATTTTGTGATAAATGTTTAAGCTTTTTTTACTTCTCGAGCGGTCCTATCTCCTGCCTTGTTCGAGCCTGTCTTTGACTTAGGACTTAGACGCGTACTCAAGTTCCTCGAGGGGTGGAATAGTGAGTAGGGGTGCCTTAGCCCGGGGGCATGGGCGAGTCCCTGGCTCAACCATTTCCGTCCCCTCAGGAACTCGAGCCTTAGTCACAGAACGTACTCGAAGCGTGGGAGGAAAAGGGAGGGCCTCGAGTTTTTTGAAAAAAGCGGTTTCCGGGGACTTTTTTAGGGGGTACCCCCTGTTAGCCCCCGAGGGAGGCTCGACTCTGCAGGAGCAGGGTCGAGTCTACCTTTATGACTACGAGTGGTGATTTCTCGAGCCATTCTTACTTCTACCAGCCTTGGTGGCGCGCTTATTGGCGTAAGCGTAGGATGCACGCTTGAGTCCTCGAGGGAGGGGGCGAGTGGAAGTACCTTAGCCTGGGGGCATGGGAGAATTTCCGGCTCGACAGCCCTGCGCCAAGCATGCTTCGAGGGGTAGGAGAAAGAGAGGCGTCGTGGGGTAGAGTAAGATCTACCTCGAGTTATGAATGAAAATGAAAGTACTAGGATCATAGACTTTTTATTCATTCGAGATGCAAAAATTGTACATAAACACGGAAATGTACAAGGCCTCGAGGCCTAAGGGTAGAAATGACGTAGCTGTTCGATGTTCCATGCATTGGTGAGGGTCGAGCCCTTATCGTCTGCCAGCTTGTACGTCCCTGGCTTCAGCACCTCGGCTACAATGAAGGGGCCTTCCCATGGAGGCGTAAGCTTGTGCCGCCCCTTGCTGTCTTGCCGGCGTCGAAGAATGAGGTCGCCGACTTGAAAATCCCTTTTGCGCACGTTCTTGTCGTGGTAGCATCGGAGTTTCTGTTGGTAGAGCGCGGAGTGGAGCAGGGTCATGTCTCGAGCTTCCTCGAGCTGGTCAACAGTGTTGGCAAAGGCTTCTTCATTCATTTGCTCATTGAAGGCCTTAAGTCGAGGGGACCCGTATTCGAGGTCAGTGGGGAGGACGGCCTCGGACCCGTAGACCAAGAAAAATGGGGTGAACCCCGTGGCTCGACTTGTCATTGTTATTAGGCTCCATAGGACTGAAGGCAGCTCAGCCGCCCACCTCTTGACATGCTTGTTGAGGCGGTCGAAGATCCTGGGCTTGAGGCCCTGCAAAATCATGCCATTGGCCCGCTCAACCTGGCCATTAGTTCGAGGATGGGCGACTGCAGACCAGTTCACACGGATGTGGTGATGGTCGCAGAAGTCCAAGAACTTCTTGCCAGTGAACTGCATGTCGTTGTCAGTGATGATGACGTTTGGGACCCAAAGAGATGGATTATGTCGGTGAAGAATTGGACCGCTCGCTCGGAACGGATGTTGGTGATGGGCATGGCCTCGATCCATTTGGTGAACATGTCGATGGCGACCAGCAGGTGCGTATAACCCCCGGTTGTCTTCTTCAGGGGACCGACGAGGTCAAGCCCCCAGACTGCAAATGGCCATGTGAGGGGGATCATCTGGAGAGTGTGAGCGGGGAGGTGCGTCTGCTTGGCGTAGAATTGGCACCCCTCGCAGGAACGGACAAGGGTAATGGTGTCAGAGACCGCGGTCAGCCAATAGAAGCCCAGTCGGAAGGCATTCCCGACGAGCGTTCTTGGCGCAGCGTGGTGGCTGCAAGCCCCGAATGCATATCCTTGAGCAGCTTTTTGCCCTCCTCGATGCTGATGCGGCGTTGGAGAATGCCGGTCGGGCTGCGTCGATACAGCTCCTTGCTGTCACCATAGACGACGTAGGTCTTGGCTTTTCGAGCTATGCGTCTGGCCCCGGTTCTATCCTTAGGGAGTTCTCCTCGAATAAGGTACTCGAGGAGTGGGACATGCTAGTCCGTTGGGGGGCTCGAGGACGATGATGGTCCCTCGATCCCCATGACCTCAGCCCCTGTCGAGGGGGCCTCGGTAGAGGGAGGGGGTCGGTTGTTGTGGTAGCGTTATCCCCCGACCCCAAGTCTACGGACAGCTTGTGCAGATCCCTCGAGAAGACATCTGGAGGGACGCCCCCTCGAGAGGACGCGATCTTGGCGAGTTTGTCCGCGGACTCGTTGTAGCGTCGAGCGATGTGGTTGAGCTCGAGACCATGGAACTTGTCCTCCAGTTTGCGGACCACATTGCTGTAAGCCTCCATTCTTGAGTCATGGCAGCTCGAAGCCTTCATGACCTGGTCGATGATGAGCTACGAGTCACCTCGAACGTCGAGGCATCGGACCCCAAGCTCGATGGCGATACGCAGACTGTTCACGAGGGCCTCGTACTCTGTGACATTGTTAGAGGCAGCAAAGTGGATACGAATGATGTAGCGCATGTGGACTCCGAGGGGTGAAATGAAGAGCAGGCCTGCGCCCACCCCCGTTTTCATGAGCGACCCATCGAAGTACATGGTCCACAGCTCGGCCTTGATTTGTGCTGGAGGGAGCTGAGTGTCGGTCCACTCAGCCACGAAATCGGCTAGAACTTGAGATTTTATGGCTTTGCGCGGAGCATAATGATAGTCTCGCCCATGAGCTCGACCGACCACTTGGTAATCCTTCCTGCAGCCTTCCGGTTTTGGATGATCTCCCCGAGGGGGAAGGATGACACCACGGTCACCGAGTGACTAAGGAAGTAATGCTGAAGCTTGCGGCGTGTCAGCACGACAGCATAGAGCAACTTTTGGATCTGCGGATAGCAGACTTTGGTCTCCGAGAGCACCTCACTAATGAAGTAGACTGGCCTTTGGACAGGGAGGATGTGTCCCTCTTCCTGCCTCTCGACCACTATGACCGCACTGACCACAAGGGTGGTGGCAGCGATATAGAGGAGGAGAGGCTCGGCAGGCTTTGTTGGTACAAGAATTGGAGCTGAAGTCAGCATAGTCTTGAGCTTAGTCAGGGCCTCCTCAGCTTCGAGGGTCCAAGTGAAGCGCTCGGACTTCTTGAGGAGGCGATATAGTGGTAGGGCCTTTTCTCCTAGTTGCGAGATGAAGCGGCTGAGGGCTGCAAGGCACCCTGTGACCCTTTGCACACCCTTCAAGTCTCGAATCGGCCCCATGCGAGTGACGGTCATGACCTTTTCAGGGTTGGCCTCGATCCCGCGCTGGGAGACGATGTATCCTAAGAGCATGCCTCAAGGGACTCCAAAGATACACTTCTTGGGGTTGAGCTTAATGTTTTTGGCCTTGAGGCACTCGAACGTGATTTTGAGGTCACAGATGAGGTCATTAACCTTTTTGGTTTTGACCATGATGTTGTCAACATAGGCCTCAACGGTTTCACCTATGTGCTTGCCAAAAACATGGAGCAGGCATCTCTGGTATGTCGCCCCGACATTTTGAAGGCCGAAGGGCATGGTGACATAGCAGAACATGCCGAAAGGAGTGATGAACGAAGTCACGAGCTGGTCGGAGTCCTTCATTTTGATTTGGTGGTAGCTGGAATAAGCATCAAGGAAGAAAAGAACTTCACATCCCGCGGTTGAGTCAACGATTTGATCAATTCATGGCAAAGGAAATGGAACTTTAGGACATGCTTTATTTAAACTAGTGTAATCTACACACATCCTCATTTTCCCATTTTTCTTCTTAACCAGTACAGGATTGGCTAGCCACTCGGGATGATGTACCTCCTTGATGAATCCGGCCTTCTCGAGCTTGTCGACCTCCTCGCGGATGATCCTGCGCTTCTCCTCATCGAAGCGGCGCAGGCGTTGCTTGACCGGTCTCGAGCCGGGACGGATCTCCAAGGCGTGCTCGGCGACATCCCTCGGAATGCCAGGCATATCTGAGGGACTCCATGCAAACAAGTTGGCGTTTGCACGGAGAAAGTCGACGAGCACGGTTTCCAATTTGCTGTCGAGGGCGGCGCTGATCGTCAACGCCTTTGAGTCGGAGCAGCTTGGGTCGAGCGGGATCGTCTTGGTGTCCTCAGCGGGCTCGAAGCTTCCTGCCTATCGCTTGGGCACGGGGATCTCTGCAGCTAGGCTCTCGAGGGTCGCCGCCAGGGCGTTGGTCTCCTCGAGAGACTCCCATACTCGACGCACTCGACATCGCAATCGTAGGCGTGCTCGTAGGAGGAGCCGACGGTGATGATGCCATTGGGTCCTGGCATCTTGAGTTTGAGGTAGGTGTAGTTGGGCACTGCCATGAACTTGGCGTAGCTGGGTCGTCCGATGATGGCGTGGTAGGTGCCGTGGAACCCGACCACGTCAAACGTGAGGGTCTCCTTCCTGAAATTCGAGCGGGTGCTAAAACAAACAGGAAGGTCGATGCGGCTGAGAGGTTGTGCCTTCTTGCCCAACACGACTCCATGAAAGCCTCCGGTGCTGGGTTTGAGCTGCAACCTCCCGATGCCCAGCAGATCGAGGGTCTTCATGTAGATGACGTTGAGGCTACTGCCGCCGTCCATGAACACCTTGGAGAAACGGGTGTTGGCGATGATAGGGTCGACGACGAGCGGGAAGGCCCCGGGGCACACGACGTGGTCCGGATGGTCGTCTCGGTCGAACGTGATCAGCGTGTTGGACCAGTCGAGGTACTGGGGCGTAGCCACCCGCACGGAGAAGACCTCTCGACATTCCTTCTTACGCTGTTGAGGCGTGTACTGGGTCGAGGGGCCTCCGTAGATCATGTAACAGTCGGTGACGTCGGGGAAGTCGTCCTTGCCCTTGTTTTTGTCATTGTCGCCGCCCTTGTCCTTCTTCTGCTCACCCTTCTCGAGGCCTAGGCTTTTGAAGTAGCCTTTGAGCATGCGGGAGTCCTCGAGGTTGTGGTCGACCGGCCCCTTGTGGTAGGGGCAGGGCTCTTTCAGCATCTTGTCAAAAACGCCCCCTTCAGGAGGGGGTCAAGTCTTCTTGTGCTCGGCGGTGGCGACGAGGTCATCCTTCATGGCCTCACGCTTGCCTTGCTGACCACCCTTCTTCTTCTTGCCGTTCTTCTTCGAGCCCTTGCTCGGGCCTTCACCGCTGCCGGCCGGCGGCTTGGCGTTATCTTTTTTCTCACCGAAGAAGGCTCCGACGGCCTCCTCCCCGGCTGCATAGTTGGTGACGACGTCCATCAACCCCTCGACGGTCTTTGGACGATCGCGTCCGAGCTCCCGCACCAACTGCTTGCAAGTGGTGCCTGAAACGAAAGCCAAGATGACGTCATGGTCGGGGATGTGCGGTAGCTCGGTACGCTGCTTGGAGAAGCATCGGGTGAAGTCTCAAAAAGACTCTCTATGTTGCTGCTTGCAGTTACGGAGGTCCCAGGAATTGCCAGGGCGGATGTAGGTTCCCTTGAAGTTGCCCTCGGAGACCCGGACTAGGTCGGCCCAATCACGGATCTGATCGAGGGGAGCTCCTCGAGCCACCGTCGAGCGGTGTCAGAGAGGAACAATGGGAGTTGTCGGATGATGGCCTTGTCATCCCAAGCCCCGCCCAGATGGCAAGCTAACCGGAAGTCAGCAAGCCAGAGCTCGGGCTTGGTCTCGCCGTTGTACTTGGTGAGGCTCTGTCGACGAAATATCGGCGATAGTCCGACCAGGGGTATGCCCTGACCGGTAATGGATTGGCGGAAGGCGCACCGAGGTTGCGAGCAAGATGTAAACGGGGAGCAATCACACAAGGTTTACCCTGTGTTCGGGCCGCTATGAAGCGTAATACCCTACGTCCCGCTCTCTCGTTTCGATTATGATGTGGATGTATGAGTCCGTGCGTTATGCCGCATTCCGTCCCCGCATGGGGGTCCTTGCTCTCCTTATATATTACGGGAGCAAGGTTACAAGTCGGAACTAGCCTATCTCGGTACTAAGTTTACATACTTTACAAGTCTAAACTTTCCTATCTCAGCTAGGTCTTGTCCTCCTTGTCGGTCTTCGATATTATTGCCCGTTTTAGGGTTTGTCCACCGGCTGAGTGATCGGCCTTGGAGCTTGATGGGCCGGCCTGGAGATAGCATGTCGGCCCAAACTAGGCCGTGAGGGTATATGGAGTTTATACCTCCACAGCTAGTCCCCGAGCATCATGGATCTTGAGGGAGAAAACGCCGTCTTGCTTGGCTGAGTGAGAAAGGGTGGTCGGACACACGTTCGACATGTGGTCCGAGGGGGTGGAGGACCGTCTAGTGCTTCCGACCACACTTTGCTTGCACTTGGTTGACGTTGTCGGTTTTGACCGAAAGATTTATGATGCTCCCGAAAAAAGAAAAAAGAATTTTGGAAGGGTCCCAAATCTAGAGACGTGGGCCCTCGTTAGTGTGTGATGCCTGCCATCACATGGTATCTGTCATGATTGGTTAGTGCCTTAGCTCAGTTTTGAAACTAAACTCTTTGTGAAGAGAAAGGATCAGGCCGAGTCATGCAAAATGACGTGGGCCCACGAAGTCCCCGAGGTTGCTGTAAGATAGTATATGTTGCAGCAAGCTCTAAAAAGAAGGATCTAGCCCATGTCACCTCTCAGGTGACGTGGGCCCACATAGTCCCCGAGCCTGAGATGAGGTGGAACACGTTATGTCAGGGTCTTAAGAAAGAAGACAAACTGATCATTGTGTCGTGCTCTATGTGTTTCCGACCACTCTTTGAGTGAGACCGAGCAGGCCAAATTTCATTTGGGCTGGTCGGTTTGAACCATGCCATGACTTTGTCATGATTAAGCTAAGATAGCTTTGCTACTTAACTCGTCCCCGGCATGGTTTGTGAGACCATGGTTTTGAATCTAAACCCATAAAAATAGCTTAGCTATTTGTGCGCCAGAATAACCGGTATCATTGGCCAAAAAATCCCAGCTCAGCTGTCGGATTGTGTGGGTTAAATTGTTGATGCTATTCTGCTGCTATACTGTAACTTGTGAATCAGTTCTTCGAGTTGTTGCTGCAAAGAAAAAATTTGGTATGAGTGAATGTTTTGATGAGGTATTCTGAATCGTATTGATTTGATATAATCTATGACATAGAGTTGTATCAAAACGTTGTGTTTGAAAATGGTTTTTAGTAATCGCCTCTCCTTAGAGTTAATCAGTCCGCAGGTGTGTAGGTGACCTATAGTGAATAGCGCGTTTGGCCGAATTACTTAGGGCCCTATTTCCATTGGAGGCGACCGCTGACACCCCTGTGTTGTATAGCGTTGGAGCTGTGAACACGTAGCGAGTGGGACCAGAGACAGTGCATTCCTGGTTTGCTTCATGTTTGAGGTAAGAAATTTGTGAAAACTGGTTTTTCTAAAGTGTGGTCTTTTGAAACAGGTGAACGAAAAAGTAAAAAATTTCTTAGAGATGTTGGGTACTTATCTTTTGTCCGTCGTGGCACGTCATGATTGCGTGCGGGGCGAAAATATTCGGTTGCTGATGCAACCGTACATCAGCGACCGGGTTGTCACGTCAAACCGGCGTACGGTTTTTTTTTTATCTTTGGTTAAGTCAATTCTTCGCTGATGTGGTGGGACCATCGTGTCGGTGTCTCAATCGCTCCACCTCCCTCACGTCGTGTGTCAGCGAGCGCACGGGGGGTTCCCGATGCAAGGGGAAGGTATAAATGCACGTCGTCTGAGTGGAGCGGTTTTCGTCGCTTCGTGTTCTTGGGGAACGAGAGGGTCGCGCGGTTTTGATTACCCACGATCTCGTCGGTTGCCTTCTCGAGTCCTCCGGGCACTTCTATAAATCGTGGCCTGCGCTGGGAGTTCTGTACACGCCGCGCATTTTCTGTTCCTGCTCTTCTCTTCCTTGCTCTCAAAAAACCTAGGGTTTTAGATCGCATTTGCTCGCCGCCACCGCCTGCGAGATGGATCGCCGTCACGGTAAGCGCCCGGCGGGGGAGGAGGAGTCGGTGAACTCCCCCCGGGAGGTGAGGCCGCGGAGGAGGTGAGCTTTGATTGGAGTTTTTCTTGATTAATCTTGGGGTTTTCGTCTTTTGGTGTAACCACAATTTGTCGTACGTAATGTAGGTATACCCTCCTCACCATTGGAGGTGCGGCGGGCACCTCCACTGCAGGCGCCGCCGAGGCGGCGAGGAGGGCAGCGGAGGAGCCGCGGGTGGCGCCGGGGGCTGTGGCCCCCGAGCAGGTGGCTCCGGCCGTGGAGGCCGGGGCCATTGTTGCTGCGGCGGAGCAGGCAGCTCCTGTCGTGGCGGAGGCGGCGATGGCGGCCGCCAGTGCCTCCACCGCGCGTTCGTTGAGCAGTTTCTCAACGAACTCCTTGGTGTCGACGCTCGACCGCTGTCGGGCGGAGCTGGAGCGCATCAGGGACCTCTACTCAGAGGCCACCAAGCAGCTGGGACAGGCGGAGGCGAACGCCGACCTGTTCCTGAACGCACTCTCCTCCGCCCAGGAGGAGCTGGAGGCGGAGAAGCAGCGGGCCGCGGACTTCGACGCCGAAGCCAACGCCGCCGTCAATGAGGCGGCGGACGAGAGGCTGGATCGCAAGGTCCAGGTGGACACGCTGCTTCGGCAGCGCGAGGCTGCCGACATCAGGGTCGGCGGTAAGTACTGATTTCCCTTTTGTTCATGCGCCCTGAATTGTTCTCGTTGTTTCTATAATGTACTCTGTTTTTTGCAGAGCTGACGGAGCAGCTGGAGCAGCTGCAGGAGGCCGCCCACGCCGCGGCGGACGCGGTGAATGCCCAGGGCGGCGATGTCATCGCGCGGTTGGCGGCGATCCCCGGCCAAGTGGCCGCGGTGGCGGTTCATGGCGTTCGCCATGGTGCTGCTGCCGCTTATGCCACCGTCGACGCCATCTCGGGCGTTGATGTCCGTGGCATGGAGTTGTCGGTGGCGGCGCATGACGCCATGGAGGGCGGCGCCGTCGAGTTCACCGGGGCGGCGGAGGCTGTCGTCACCGCCACTCCTGTCGACCTAGTGGTCGGCAAGCTTTTCGGGGATGACTAAATTGCTTAGGTGCATCGTCCCCGTTTGTAAAAATTTTATATTTTTAATGAAGGAATTGGATCTTTTGAGATGTGCCTTGTGCCGAATCCTTCGAGATTCTTTTTATTTATCCCTTTGTTTTGATCCGTTTTATGACTTTGTCACGTTTATGCCGTAGGATTTTATTTCGGGATTTGGAATCCTCTCGTTTAGAGAATGTCGTAACGCGTCGATCGAGGGATGATTTTCCTTTGAATGAAAAGAAAAATTCATGTGCTCAAGTGTTTGACACGAAAATTTGACTTCTTATTATAAAATAGTACACATTAGATTGCTTTTTGTCATTTGGAATGACTTACAACGATGTGTACGACTGACGCTAACTCAAACCTTGAAAGGGAAATCGCCTAAAAAAGAAAAACTTGTGCTGATAAAAGAGGAGGACGTATCTCTCAATCTTTTTAGTTTTCCGGCTCTGCTTCTCCTTTTTCCAAGTTGTGAATCATGACCGAATCTTCTTCGGTGCAGAGCAATAGGTCGTCATCGTCCAGGACTTGATCGTCGCGGCGTCGGGCGTGGTCGGATATGGTTATCCCGTTCCGAGTAGTATTAAGATTGTCCTTTTTTGGAAAAGGTACATCTGTAAAAGAGTCTAAGGAGCTTGAATTCTTCTCAAACTGGCTTCCTTGTTCTACTACTTCATACCACTCGCCGTTTATGAACATGCCTTCGGATGTTTTGCGTCCTGGTGATCGGACTGTTCTGATGCGCCGAAGATTGGCTGGGTTCGTTGGATTAGGGAATATGTGCTCGGTGTGCGGCGGTATCCCGTCTTCAGGAGGAGTTGGACTAGGGAGCCTCCAGTTTGGTTCTCTGGTCTACAAATTGTCCAAGAAGGGAGTGATGAATCCATTACGGTTTGTTTGAACAGATGGAACCATCCGTCTAGGAGGAGGGCTCCGAGCACGTTTGTATACAGTAGTCGTCTGAGTTGGCTGCTGGGTGCAACCATGAGGCTCATCAATGTCGTAAGTCCCTTGTATCTTCCCTTAATGGGCTCTTGCCGGTTCTCGCGGCGATTCTTTCCGATTCGCCATGTGTTTCGATGTGCTTCCCTTCGTTTTCTTTCTACATCTTGGTGTCGGTCGGCAAGTGCCCGGCCCTGCGTGCCGATGCCATTGTCATTGAAGGGGATTGAGTTGAACGTGCTCGTGGTCGTTCGGCTCTTTGCTCAAGGCGTTTGCCATGGCAGCCAATACCTCTTGCCGTCGCCTTTCCCTTTGTTCATCACGACGAAGGGCGCGGCTAGCTCGGTGCGTTCGCGAACAACCGGGCGTTAGATGTGTTGTTTTGTGGGGATCGCTCTTGCTGCGTTGCCGTAATAGGTGCAGGCTGGCGGGTTCCGACCGGTTCGTCGGATTTCTCGGCCGGGCGTCGCGCCGTCGTTCGTTGCGACGGGCGTTTACGCTACGTATCTTGTTGAGACATAGCTCCGACTAGGTACATCGCGTTGGGTAGTTTGTGTCATCGAACGGGAACTAGACTGTTGCCCCGTGAGGCTTGTTGTGAAGTCCTTTCTCTCAGATCTTGGATGTCGGCCAGGATTCTCTGCCGTATGTTGCTTGGCTGTCGTCTCCGACCACCACGCACGATAGTCGGCCGTGGTCGGAGCCGCTGTGAGTTTCTGCCGCCATCTGGCCGTGTATGGTTGCCACGAGGATTTGTTGGAACGCGTCGTTGTAGATTCACCGGCTGCAAATGTAGCCGCTCGGGGCGTCCGAAAGTGACTCTACGATGGTTGTTCTGCCTTCGTGTCAACGGATTAGGGATTTGTTGTCGCGCGAGTTGTAGATCGCGCCGACGCGTCGTCGGAGTGACTCGAAGTTGGCATGGGTTTCGATCAACCTCATGTCTTGTTGATGGATCAAACGGAGTAGATCCGTGTTGCCGATATGCCTCCTTTGGTTGGGACCGGTCGGAGGTGTTGACACCGTGCCGTCAACTATCGCCGGTAGATTGGTTGGGACCGCAATGGTGGTTACGGGATGAATTGGATCTCGGTTTGGCGCAGCCACCATTGTTGGTGCCATTGTCGGCGTGATAGCCGGAGGCGTGAGAGTCGTAGTCGCTGAGTTGGAAGTCCAGGTGAACGTTCCAAAGTTGAAGGTGAGGCCGGCTTCGAAAGTCATGGAAGCCGGGAAGGAAACCATCTTGATCGACGTGAAATCTCGGTGCGCACCCCCTACCTGGCGCGCCACTGTCGACGAAATATCGGCGATAGTCCGACCAGGGGTATGCCCTGACCGGTAATGGATTGGCGGAAGGCGCACCGAGGTTGCGAGCAAGATGTAAACAGGGAGCAATCACACAAGGTTTACCCAGGTTCGGGCCGCTATGAAGCGTAATACCCTACCTCCTGCTCTCTGTTTCGATTATGATGTGGATGTATGAGTCTGTGCGTTATGCCAGATTCCGTCCCCTGGCATGGGGGTCCTTGCTCTCCTTATATATTATGGGGAGCAAGGTTACAAGTCGAAACTAGCCTATCTGGTACTAAGTTTACATACTTTACAAGTCTAAACTTTCCTATCTCAGCTAGGTCTTGTCCTCCTTGTCGGTCTTCGATATTATTGCCCGTTTTAGGCTGTCCGACCAGCCTGAGCTGATCGGCCTTGGAGCTTGATGGGCCGGCCTGGAGATAGCATGTCGGCCCAAACTAGGCCGTGAGGGTATATGGAGTTTATACCTCCACAGGCTCGTGGGGGTCAGAACGGGCTCGAAAGCGGCGTGCTGCGGATGGACCTGCCGAAGACACGAGGGCTCGGAGGCTCAGGAGCCTGACGGTCCTCGTCGCTGTCGTAGCACCCCCTCGATGGGGTTGTAGCCTCGGTCCTCCGCGCCTCCATTCTTGCGCCGCCGGTTCTCGATGATGTCATAGCGGGCGTCCTGGGGCTCGCGGTTGTCGACGAGGCGGTCTCGGACGTGTGTGTCCCTTCTTGCTCGAGGGGCTGCATCTTGGTGGACAGAGGCCTCCCTCTCGTGGTGTGGGGGCCCAGCCGGTCACTCCGACGCCTCCCCCCGATGCCTCGAGGCGGAACTCTCGGCCTGTTGGGCTGCAGCCACCTTGAGGAGGCCCTCGACCTTATCGCGTATCTGTGCGGCCTACGGATTTGAGGGCATGGGCATGTTCTTTAGGAGCATGGTTGCCGCAAAAAGGTTCTGACTTGCTCGAGGGAAGCGGTTGACGGCGGGTGGCACGGGAGCCTGCTGCGGGACCTTGTCCTCCATGATCTGCTGGAAGACGTTTCGAGCCCTTCCCCCACGCGGGGGCCCGCGGCCCTGCTCGAGGGCGTGCTCGAGCTGGTCTAGGCATTGGCGATCCTCGTCGAGCTTGGCCTTCATCTCACGGAGCTGTGCGAGTTGCGCGGCATGGTCGTCCTGTGGAAGATATGGTTCGTCGAGCTCTTGCGGCGGTTCCTCTCGAGGTGGGATGGCCGCACCATCGTCAGCCACGGCCGCGCCGCCGAGCGGCGCGGCTGCGGCCGAGGGGTCGACCGTCTAGGCGGTGGACTCCTCACCATCGAGGTGGAAGCATTCCCGGGCCGGGTCATAGCAGCCAGAGTCGGAGTCGTCGGAGTCGGGGTCGCCATAGAAAGGTGTCCACGGCCTCCCGGTTCTCTCCTCCTCGAGCCGCCGCGGCAAGGTGCCGAGCGTGTAGCTCCTGGAGCCAGGAGCTCGGTCGAAACCACGGTTCATAGACACGGACCAAACGGCCTCCAGGCTTACGACAGCACGCAGGAAGGGGCTCGAGCGCTCCTCCCGCGTGCCCATGCTGGAGCGTATCCCGTTGGCGTACGTCGTGGTAGTGTTGGTGAGGCCGAACGGGAACCGCCATCGGGCCTCGTAAATCCCATGCGGCAGCAGGTTTGGCAGGCCTTCTGCGGGGAGGCCTGCATCGATCGCCGGAGGCAGGGGAGACACGCGCCGAGCTCGCCCGGAGGCGGGCTGGCGGTGGTGGTGCTGATGGCGCCTCCTCCTCGGAGGAGAGCCATGGTGGCGAGATCATCGTGGCGCCCCTGCTGATCATGGGGGCGTGGTGCGGCCTCCACTCGGATCCCCGACCGAGAGTGGGGTCATGTCGTAGCCGGAGCCGAGCGACACAAACTCCAGACTCCCGAACCAGATCACCGTGTCGCGTGGAAGCGGCGAAGCAAGATCTGCCATTCGAAAAAAGAGCGGGAAATCGTTAGTGACACGCACTGCCCCTACCTGGCGCGCCAACTGTCGGTGTTTCTAACCCGGGGGGTCTAACACCAACTAGTAAATTTGCGTCGTGTGTTCCCTAATCCGGATGGTGATGCAAGATGGACACAAGAGATTTATCCTGGTTCGGGCAAAGAAAGCCCTACGTCCAGCAGAGGGGGTGATCTTGTATTATCTTGCACCGAAGTGCTTGTACAGGGGTGAATACAAGCGAGTCGTGAGGACTTGAGCGTTTGTGTGTGTTTGAGAACGTGTTATGCCATGAACCCGTGAAATCGTGTGGTGCGAAGCGATGCCCTATACTGAGCCCTGGCATCCCCTTTTATAGGTGAAGGGGAGGCTCAGGGATACATAGTGGTTCTAGGGCTATCATATGATGACGTCGAGGGGTCGATGCCGACCAGGTCGCCGGGACTGTAGAGGCATGCTTTGGACCGGTTCGAGCCTGTAGCGATGTGGGTGATAATGGCCTTCCGTCGTTCTCCTGTCATGCCAGGGCATGGCCGTCGATCGGGGATTGACAGGTGACTGTGCGCTTCCCTGTAGCTGTCACCTCCTGGGTGGTTAATGACCATTTCGAGGGGTGCCTCGAGGGGTCGAGCCTCAGGATGACAGGACCGAGCCACGGGAAACGCGGGTCGAGCGATGACCGCTATGCTTCGAGGGGGTGCCGTTCGTGGCACAGTGCTTGGTATGGCGCCACAGTGCTACTGATTTGCAGGGTATGGGCGGCAAAAGTTGATGGGATCGGGGCTCAGTCTTAATATGACCGTAGCTGTAGCCACGAAGTTAGGCAGAGAGTGGTTGGAGTCATTTAATGTTCCCGTATGGGTGTCTGGAGTCCCTTTTCGAGGGGTGGCCGGCCCATTCGAGACCTTCACTCGTACGTGGGGTTCTCCGTAACTCCTTCGAGGGGTCAGGTCGGTTGCGTCTCGAGACCCCCACTCGTACGAGGGGTGTCCGTCATTCTTTCGAGGGGTCGATTGGTTGTGTCCTTTCCCTCGAATGCGCTACTGGGCCGCTCGAGCCTGTTCGTGGGCCGGCCCAGTGTGCCTTGAGGCCAACGCCGGGGTTGGGATTGGGATGCTTTTAGGTGGAGTGAGATTTTGAGGAAGACAATGATGGTTCTATTCATCTCATCACCCGGGTTAATGACCCCCCCTAATCTAGGTATCCGACAACAGCTGACTGCTAAAGGGATGCGTGCCTTTGCAGACTGGGCCATGCCAAAGGAGAAAGGGAGTGGGGAAAAGGCCTGGCCCGCTAGGAAATCAAGAAGGCATACGAGCTTTTGGGATGGGCTGGATTTAGAGGAGGAAAGAAGAAGATAAAAGGCCCAAAGTTGATACATTGAAGGGTTCACAGTTCTGAATAGTTTGAGGCCCAGATTTGGCATATTGAAGAATTCAAAAAAAATTAGGGAAATTGAATAATTCAATTGAATTAATAATGTAACCTTTGGGGCTACTTAGCCCACCTATCCTTACTTCACTATAATCTTTCAAAATGTTCAACTTAATTTTTGAATTTACCAATGTATTCTTTCTTCTTTCTTGGTATTAAAACTTGGGCTGTCATGATGTTTCATCTACCCTTAAGGCAATGTGGTGTCTTGAATCCAGCACATGAATCGTCTGTCCTTTTGCATTTCCTATCCTAGCGCCTCCCTTTTTTTTTTCATTTTTGTTGTTCCGCTTCTCCTTGAATATACATCACGTTCTCCTTTCTTCCCAATCTCCTTTGTTCTAACTTATTTAACCACAGTCTCAAACATATTTATACACCGTTTCAAATAAGAGAGGAAACTAACAAGTTTATTTACACGATAAAAAGCATATCTAATTTAATACTAGAACATTGGACTTGATAATATACTACTACTTCGTATTCCTCTACCCCATGGTAAATGAAAAGGGCAACCTTTCACATTTCATGGTGAAAATAAGAAATTAAAAAATAGAAATCATATAAGTTGGTTCTAATTACGTGGCAAGTAAAATCAAAGATAGAACCTACGTAATTCGTCTTCACTTGAGAACAGAAATGTACCAGACCACACTACCGGATCCACAGCTTTTGCCGATGGTTTGAAGCCATCGGCAAAACAATATAAGCCATCGGAAAAGAGGTTGCCGATGGCAAAGTGACGTGGCCATCGGCAACCTCCCATCGGCAATAAAGTCATCGGAAAACATAGTTGTTTGCCGATGGTCGCGTCACTTTGCCATCGGCAAACTTTTCCGATGGCCGTGGCCCCCATCGGCAAACCCCGCCACGTCAGCCCGCCCCGCCGTCGCCGACGGCGGGTTTGCCCGATGGCGACGCCACGTGGCCATCGGCAAACAACTATGTTTTCCGATGGCCACGGCCGTCGGCCTATTTTTTTTTTTTTTAAGAAAATCATTTCCCGATTTTTTTGCCGATGGCCGTGGCCATCGGCAAACTTATGGTCATTTCGAGGCCATCGGCAAATCTGGGTGTTCCTGGGCCAAATTCCCCTTGGTTGGGGAAATTTTTTTCCTTTTTTCCCCGTTTTCTTCCATTCCCAAAGCACATTTAATCACGAGCATGTTATCACAAGCAATATATAGAACATTCATCACATATATGCGCAATAATACGCCATTTCAAACATAATATAGCATCAAATCCATGTCCATGCCTACAAATCCATATGACAAGTCCAAATGCATCCATACAAGTCCTACATCGGCCAAACATGTCCGGCGTGACACAACAAGGTCCAAAATAAGGAATAGAAGCTATCTAGCTCGTGGCGCCATCCCCTTGGGTCCCCGAGCCCCCGAAGCATCCTCCCACGCAGCCAACTCCCCGCGGCCGCGGCCTTCGCCGCCGCTCGGCCGCCACGATCACGCGTGGCCGAGCCGCGAGGAACCGAGACGGCCGGGCTGCGGCCGCGCGGCCACGAGTACCCGGCTGCGTGGGGAACCGAGACGGCCCGGGCTGCCCCCGCGGCGGCCACGAGTACCCTGCGTCGGTGGAGGTGTCGGGACGAACGGCCGCGTGAGGAGGCTCGGGAAAGGACCCCAACCGGCTGTGGAGGAGGAACCGTGGAGAAGCACCCGCCGGAGGGCTAGCACTCGGAGTTGGGTTCGAACCCTCCGACCGTGTCGCAAAAAGACCAAGTGATGGAATTAGTACCGCGGACTGGCATCACAAGCTAAAGCGATAGGCAATGTAGGGACTCACCGGACGAGGTGCAAGAAAAGGCGCGTGGAGGTACCGGTGGTGGAGCGAAGAAAGCGGCCGGAGGCTCACCCATTCCCATGGCACGCATGTGCCGGGACATCTGCGACCACGCCTGGCCGGTAGTGCGCCGCAATCGAGGCCGCGTGCTCCCCGATAGGCAAGCGCCATCTCGCTTCGGTTGGCTAGCACCTCCCGGACCGTGGCCTGCAATATTACACGAGCATGGTGGATTGTATTTGAAGGCAAGGTACATTATTTGTGAAACGGTCGAACGACGAATGAAACTCCACTTACCCGAAGACCCGCGATCCGGCCGCCGCACCGCCGGCCGCGAGGCGCTATGGGGACCGCGGTGCGCCCCCACGCCGGTCTTCCTTGCGGATCTCGGTCAGCGTCGGGACGGAAGGACGGGTCAATGGCGCGTGGGCCATATAGAACCGGCCGTGCTGCTTCCCTCCTCCCAACCTCATCACGAGCTTAGGGTCTATGGGCTCGGCGGTGACGTCGTAGGTGTCGCCATGGGCCTCTCCAGCCTGCGGCGGCGTACTTGGTGAGCTTGTCGTACACGACCGGGCTGGTGTATTTCTCGGGCCCGTCCGAAGAGCGTACGTGGTGGAGGGCGCTTTCGCTGGGCCCTTGTGAGCAAGGGCCCACCCCATGTACTCGTTGATGGGCGGTGGTCGGGGTGGTGCTCCTCTCGCGAGAAAAACGAGAAAACATGGTTACAAGTAGAGATATATGAAATCCGGCGCTATAAGAAATGGTTGAACACAAGCATACCCATGTTTCCATGAACTCGCGAGGTTCCGCTCCCCGGGTGGTGTGAGACCCCGGACCTCGCCATCTCTTCCAAGCGCTTCGCCCGACGTGCTCGTGCTCCACGTACGCCGCCGGCGTTTGCCACCCCTCGACAATCGCACGCCCGGCGGTCGGCGTACTTGCCGCACCAGCCCGGAGGTGTCTCGCATGACATTCAAGTATTAGATCTTCCAGATAATGAGTTGAATGTGTCACATAAGGAATCACGGCGGATGTTTTCCTACTTATTTACCTCGCATGTACCGCTCCTCGGTGAGGTCGGTCTCGGCTCACATATCATCTCCCGGCTCGGGTCTTATCCACCTTCATCCCCCGAAGTTGGCGTAGTAGGAGATGACGGCCTGGGTGTGTGCCTCGTAGAACATGTCCTTGATCCGCAACTCGCACACCTTGTCCCGATGCCGGTCCGCCACATCGGGGTCCCGCCCTCCGCCAACCTATAGTACAACCGCACACGGGCATCAAACATCATTCCATTGTTTGAGAAAAGTCCAACAAATGCGTAGTATTGAGATATGCGTTGCGATTGAAAGATTCACCCGTAACTGCTTCTTGATCTTCTCGGCGAGGACTTCCCCATGTGCGTCCTTGATTAGGAAGTAGTATGGCCATTTGTCGGGCACGATCGTCCTCCCCTCGATGGTGACCAAGCCGGGAAGTTTGCCTTAATCACTCGCCCCTGGATGCTAGTGACATGGGGCGAGGACTTCCGGCCGACACCTTTCTCCAGCCCACCGCACAAGCACAACAATTGTTAGTATGCGGTTTTTAATTCGAAAATGAAATAAGAACAAGTATAGAAATCAACAATGGATACTTACGTCCCGAGATCACGATCTGCGGGCGGTCCTCGGGGCGCGGCAAGTGCTCGGGAGCCTAGCGGGCCCGCGCCGGAAGGGCTTCTTCGCGGGGCTGTGGAAGCCGAGGTGCCTGCGGTCTCCTCCTCCTCCTCGTCGTCGTCACCACCGCCGCCGCCGTCCTCCTCGTCGTCGTCGTCGCCACCGCCACCGCCGCCACCGTCCTCCTCCTCGTCGTCATCGTCGTCACCACCGCCGCCGGCACAAACAGCCTCGTCCTCAAACGGCCTCATCCCTGGCGGTCCTCCGCCGACTCCCACCCTCGCCGGGTCGACGGCTCCACCTCAAGCTCCTCGTCGTCCTCCTCCTCGTGGTTGCCGGCCTCCACGTGCTCCTCGTGGTGGCCGGCCTCCACGTGGTCCCGCTCGGGGCCCGAGGTGCATGTACCGGACTCGACGTTCGTCGGCGCGACCGTCCTCCGCCTCGGCATTTTGTCGAGTGCCTGCAATGACAAAGATTAAAACGGTTAGTATTAGTAGATTGCAAGTACTTGTAAAGAAAACATAAATGTAAGGTAATATAAATAACAGTATCAATATTACATGGATTAGAAACTATCTCCGCAAACGGCAATATTGTCGGGCGAGCGCTCATCCTCGTCATCGATCGTTGTCATCACTATCAATATTGTCGAGCTCTCTTAAGTCCTCATCATTAGGCGCCACATGTTCCCCAACTTCTACATCGCGTCGCGTCCGCTGTGCATCTAGGATTCTTAAGTCCTCAAAGCATCGTGCACCTCATCACCCTCGTCCTCATCGATGTCGTTGTTTACTTCCATACTCATCAACGAATCAATGTCTATCTCCAACTTACCTTCTAGCCCCTCGGGTTGATAGAACTCATCTCGCCCTTGGGTCAAAGTTGTAATCATCATCGTTCGGGACCGCCGCTTTACCACGTGGCGATACGAACCGCACAAGGCTCCAACCCGCAAGGCGCTTGTCATTCGGTTTGCCCATGGGAGGTAATAAACTTGCTTGGCGTCTCGGTTAGCCACAATATAGACATCGTCTCCTCCATATTTGGAATCCGTCGGATTTCAACTTGCCCAATCTTAAGGTCCTTTTTGTGACCACGGGGATCGAACCAATGGCATTTGAACATCACGGGTTTACAACCTAGGAACTTGCCAAAGTCAAGCTCCAATATCGTTCGACTATGCCGTAATAGTCCTTTCCATCCGTGCCGGGAGTCCGAACTCGGTGCACGTGGTTTTTAGATTGCCCCGTTTCTCTTCGTAGCTTCTCGTGCGAAACCGATAGCCATTCACGTCATAAACGTCGAATGACTTGACATGTCGATCGAAGGTTTGGCCCACACATCTCATTGCAGGGCTCATTTCCGCATCACAATTAGCCTGCACGGTTAGGACAGGTGGATAGTTAAGTTAATCGCTCATAGGAGCAAAGTGGAATCGAGGTTAGATAGATAGTTACCTTTTTGCTGAACCAATTGACGAAATCGGGCGTATGATGTCTGAGAAGATGGTCTTTCTCATTCTCGGTAGGAGCCCTACGCAGGCTCCGGTGTTCATTAATAAAGTCCCTGGAGAAACAATAGACAAGAGGGGTCGGATCAATAGGTGGAGGATAGTGGCGACGTATGGAACAAGCTCATCGAGAACTTACTCTTGATAATCAATCGTTTCCTCAAGGTTCAACAACAAGTACATCATGATAGTGTGCCACTCATCATGCCGCAAGTAACGAGGGTCCCCGCTCCCGCTCTTCCGAGATCCCCTCCGAAAAGGCCGAGAGTGCATGAATTCTCATCGATGTTGTAACGAGGGATTGGATCTCGTGGTCTCGTAAGTTTCTCGGTATAGTACGCCCGTGTGCATGTGGACACCTCCTCCGAATGAATGCCTCGCCACGAAGCCTCAATTTTGGCTTTATTTTTACACTTTTTCCGAAGAAGCTTTAGACACCTCTCGATTGGATAGCACCAACGGTCGCATGGGCCCCCCAACCGTGCCTCCCTTGGTAGGTGCAAAATCATATGCTTGCATGGACGGGGAAGAAGCCCGGTGGAAATATCATCTCCAACTTGCAGAAAGGAGCAACTTAGGTGCGGCCTCCTCCAGTTCAAGACAAACGTCCCGAGACAACTCCTTGGAACAAAGCCGGCGGAAGAAAAGCTCAACTCGCCAGACGCGCCACACCGGCTCGGGTAGGTATCCCCGGGTCATCGCAGGAAGGAGCCGCTCAATCCGGATGTGGAAGTCATGACTCTTCATCCCTAAGACTTTGCCGTCACCAAGTTCACTCCCGGCTCAGATTCGCCGCATACCCATCGGGGAACCTTAGCTTCGACAACCACTCCAAGTGCTTCCTTCCTATGCGGCCTTTCGGGATGTAATCGGCCGGGCCCTTCTTCCATCTCTTGCACGGCGCAGGGGTCTTCATCACTAGATTTGGTCTATCGCAAATCGTTTCAATGTCCATCTAGCCTTAACATTGTCCTTTGACTTCTTGCCAATGTCCAGGAGTGTTGCCCAAAGTGCCTCGGCGATATTCTTTTCGTGTGCATTACATCGATGTTGTGTGGAAGAAGAAGGTGCTTGTAGTAGGGGAGCCTAGTCAAGCCCGATATATGAGTCCACATGTGGTCGGTACCATATCCTTTGAAACCACCATTGTCATCAATTTCGAGAGCCTCTATATCGTGCAACGATGTCGTGGGCTCTTTTCCTTAGGGATGGGGCCGGTGACTTGAACACCTTTCGTGAAGTGCTTTTTATCAAGTCTCGGTGGATCGTCCTCCTTTAGGAATTGACGATGTTTGTCGAAAGAAGAATACTTGCCACCCTTGGCCGCCCAGGTGAACATCACACCGCCTTGCATGTTGGGCAAGGGAACTTCCCGTGAACACACCACGCGCCGAACAAGCCATACGCCGGGAAGTCATGCATTGAGTGCGGTACCACACATGCATCGTGAAGTTCGTCTTCGTAGCTCGGTCATACGTCGCACCCCCTCATCCCAAGCTTTCGCAATTCATCCCACACCGGCCGCATGAACACACCCATTTTGTTGCCCGGTGTCCAGGTATTATCGGCGTCAAGAACATGTTCTTGGGGTCGAACATGACGCCGGGGAAAGATTGAGGGGATCACAAACACGGGCCAACAAGTGTACGGGGCCGCCATCATTCCAAACGGGTTGAACCCATCTGTTGCCAGCGCTACGCGTACATTTCGAGCCTCCTCGGCCATGCGAGGATTCATGGCATCGAAGTGCTTCCATGCATCACCATCCGACGGGTGCTGCATCTTGTCACTGTATCTTTTGCCATTCTTGTGCCAAGTCATTTGTTTCGCGGACTCCTCTGTCATGTACTGCCGTTGCAGCCTCGGTAGTACCGGGAAGGTGTCGTATGACCATCTCGGGGATCTTAGACTGTTTCTTAGTGCCATCACGCCTTCTACCTCCACGTACCTAGAGGCTTTGCACTCCGGACAAAGGTGTTGCTGCCTCGTGGTTTCCCGGAACATGGGACACACCCGTTCTTACAAGCTTGGATCGGGCGATAAGGCATCTTGAGTGCACGAAGGAGCTTCGTGACTCGGTCGTGTTTTTCGGCAGGCGGTGCTCCTCCGGGGCGCACCGCCTTGATTGCCAACACGAGATCAAAACCTTCCCGACCGATGCCCGGTGACGACTTTAACCCAATTAGGCGTGAAATGGCATCCAGTTTAGAAATGCGGGTCTTCTCGTGAAGGGGCTCCTTTGCCGCCTCCATCATGTCGTAGTACGCCTTTGCGGTTGCCTCGGATCTTCTTCCACCACCTCCAATCCTTGAACGGCTTCAACGTCTTCAAGCAAGTCTCGCCATTCCGGCATCTTGATCAAACCCTCGAGGTCCGGTCTCACCACCGCCTCCGTAACCCGTTGGGGTTCCCCATGGAGGATCTAGCGGGTATAGTTTGGAACATACCCGTTCGCCCAAATATCATTCCTCATCTCGCCGTTGCTCTTTCCTTGTCTCGGTTCTTACACTTGCTACGGGGACAAAACACCCGATCGCCCCTTTAGAAGCCGGGCCAAATGCCTTCTCCAGGAAGTCCCGGTCCCCTTAACCCATTCATTGGTCTTGTCTTTGAATCCCGTGTACATCCACTCACGGTCAGCCATCCTCGTCATGCGCCAACGTAAGCGAGTAATAAGACCAACATCTCGCATCTACAAGGCGTTCCTACCATCTACTAGGTGAAGGATAGGTCCTAATCCCACTCGAGGATGCGTAGATGAGGTTAGCTTCCATGCTCGCCTCCGTCCGAGACGGAATTTCGGCAAAGAGCACCTCCCGCCGTTCTCCCGATACACGTCCCAAATGGGAGAGTGCGTATCCGGAGAACAACGGGGACGGGCTGACGAAACTCCGACTCGGACGGGGCGTAACATGGAAGCTAACCCATCTACGCATCCTCGGGCCGTCCAAAAACGTGGACAATCCGAAAGAGAAACCGTCGAGATATGCACCGATCCGCATACCAACGACCGCGAATCCTTTCGGACGGGAGACGCCTAACTCGGTTATGTGACCTAGCTAAGACCATGATACGGATAGAGGGGTTATACCTAGGGGGCCGGAGAAGTCGCGGAAACCGCAACGCCAACGAAGAAGAACGGTGTCCTCCAACTCACCTCCCACGGGCCGATTATCACGGAAAACAAGAAAAAAATAAGACTATAAGTTAAAAATTTCGTGAGAACCTCCCCGCATGGGGAGGTTTCGAAAACCTGCAAAAAGAACGGCACGAAGGCCGACATCCACAAACAACGGCACGAAGGCCGACAATCACAATGGCACGAAGGCCGATGACCATAATGGCACGAAGGCCGATGACTAGAGCGGCACGAAGGCCGATGACTAGAGCGGCACGAAGGCCGTAAATGAGAGAATGGTGATATACCTAGTCACGACACGTGCTTCGACGGGATGCCACGCGGAGAAGACGGTCGGCAAACCTCCTTCTTTCTTCTCCTTCCTCCTCCTTCTCCTTCCTCCTCCTCCTTCTCCTTCTTCTTCTTCTTCCTCCTCCCTCCTCTTCTCCTTCCTCCTCCTTCTCCTTCCTCCTCCTTCCTCTTCTCCTTACTCCTCTTTCTTCCTCCTTCCTCCTCTTCTCCTTCCTCCTCCCTCCTCTTCTCCTTCCCCTCTTTCTTCCTCCTCCCTCCTCTTCTCCTTCCCTCTCTTTCTTCCTCCTCCCTCTTTCTCCTTCCCTCTCGAGAGGGACGGCGGGGCGGCGGGGCCGCGGCAGCGTGGGGGCCGCGGCGGGCGGCGGCGTGCGCCGGCGGACGCCGCGGGCCGCGGCGAGCGGCGGAGCGCCGGCGGCGGCGGAGCGGGCGGGGCGCCGGGCGGCGGGCGAGCCGGGCGCGGGCGGCGGCGCGCGGCGGGCGCGGGGAGTGGCGGGCGGCGGGAGCGGGAGGGATTGACGGCGGCGCGCGGGCGGAGCGGCGGGGGCGCGGCGGCGGCGCCGCGGGAATGGCGCGCGCGGCGGCGGGCGGGCTCTCGCTTTGCGGGAATGGATAGGGTTTGGGCTTTGGGGTCGCGGGATGGTGGCCTCGCTTTTTTTTTTTTTTTTTTGAAACTATGTTTGCCGATGGCCACCGCCATCGGCAAAAGGCGCCACGTGGCAGCCTCCGGGCGCGCCAGGCCCACCTTGTTTGCCGATGGCCGGCCATCGGCAAACGAGATTGCCGATGGCTTCCCAAGGCCATCGGCAAACAATCTTTTTTTTTTTGGTTTTTCCTTCCCAATTTTTTTACGGTGTCTTCCGAGCCTCACATACAACCCACCTCCGAATTTGGGACAATTTTGAATTTTTAGCTATATTTCGTTAATTTTTTCATTTTCTTTCAATTTTTCCCGCACCTCAAAATTTGAACTGCAGTACATGAAATAATGCACACTTTTGATTCAAAAAATGATATTCATGATTCGGAGAGTATCTTTGAGGCCATATCGGGACCTCGCATGAAATTACGACCTGTTGGCCTCGTAACATGGGTAGTGACGTGCGCGGGAAGTGTTTTTAAATTCTATAAAATCCAAACGGAGTCCAAAATTGACAAAACTTGACGAGTTGTCTCGCCATCGCATGTGTAGTGTGTGGTAAAAATTTCAAAAAGTTTCAGCGAGGTTGTGACGTCGGATGGTCAAAACCCGGTGATCACATGTGGAGATGTCCGGGTTTTGACCATCCGACGTCACAACCCGCTCGAAACTTTTTGAAATTTTTACCACACACTACACATGCCATGCCAACACAATTCGTCATGTTTCGTCAATTTCGGACTCCGTTTGGATTTTATAGAATTTTAAAACACTTTCCCGCACGTCACTACCCATGTTACGAGGCCAACAGTGGTCGTAATTTCATGCCGCCTCCCGGATATGGCCTCAACTTACTCCGAGAATCATGAATATCATTTTTCGAATCAAAAGTCCGCATTATTTCATGTACCTGCAGCTCAAATTTTGAGGTGCGGGAAAAATTCAAAGAAAACAAAATAATTCACGAAATATAGCTACAAAGTTCAAAAATGTCCCAAATTCTAGAGGTGGGTTGTATGTGAGGTAGGAAGACACCAGGTAAAAAATAGGAAGGAAAAAACAAAAAAAAGGATTGTTTGCCGATGGCCTTGGAAAGCCATCGGCAAACAATCTATGCCGATGGCCGGCCATCGGCAAAAATGTGGGCCTAGGCGCCGCCCAGCCGCCACGTGGCCGGGGTTGCCGTTGGCCGCGGCCATCGGCAAAAGGCACTTGTTTTGCCGATGGCCTAACGGCGGAAGCCATCGGCAAACTAGACGGCGTCGGCCGCCGTCCGGCTTCCGGCGAAGTTTGCCGATGGGACTTATATGCCGATGGCCCGGCCATCGGCAAATAGTGGCTCGCGTTAGCTTTTTGTTGCCGATGGCCGAGCCATCGGCAAAAAGTTGTATGCCGATGGCGTATGTTCGCCGATGGCCCGGCCATCGGCAATAATCTATTTGCCGATGGCTCTACTTTGCCATCGGCAAACCCTGCTTTTTGCCGATGGCAGATTCCTCGGCCATCGGCAACTTCCTGGGCCGTCGGAAAAAACTGGCTCTCCGGTAGTGCCAGCTGACGCAGAAAACACTATTGGCCTATTGTATTGGGTATTTATTTGCGATTTTGCGTCCTTAGTTGTAATCCTTTTCTAAAAAAAGGTCCTTGGTTATAATAAAACAAGATCTGGTATCTTGTTTCAAATGGAGTCATAAGCCCATGATATTGCAATTTTTTTCCTCCAATTCTAGTCATAAACTACGTCTGCTATAGTGGATTGAGCTGAATTTTCTCGATAGAAATGTCGCCAGCAATAATAAACAGAAACAATAATTAATAAACGAGAAAAAAGGTCAATTTTACTCGATGTTTTGTTTTCTCTCTCCATTGGTATCTGGGGGCCCATATTGTTATCCGTTGGAGCCCCATAACCATCAGCCTAAAAAAGGCCTCTCAAAAAAAAAATATCTGCCCAAAACTGGAGGAGACCGGTTCGCTGCGTCACTTCACTGGCCGACCGTTCGGCCGAAATCGCCCGCTCCCCTGTCACAATCCCTAGCCCGCCGGCGATGGCGCCGCCGACGGTTCCGATCGACGAGCTCGTCGAAGAGTTCCTTGTCCGCCTGCCACCGGACGACCCCGCGCTCCTCGCTCGCGCCGCCCTCGTCAGCAGGCAGTGGTACCGCGTCGTCACCGGCCGCGCCTTCCGCCGCAGATTCCGTGAGTTCCACCGCTCACCGCCATTGCTGGGATACATCCTCGCTGACCACATGCGCTTCGTGCCCATGTCCTCATTTCGCCCGCCCCATACACACCGCCGCCGCGGTGTGCGAGCGGTCAGCTCAAGCCACGGCCGCGTCCTCCTCCACCGTTTACCCGTGGAGGATCCGGATGCCCCTCGTCCTTCCGCCGTGAAGGATGTGGATGTACTCCTCTCCGTGTGGCATCCCGTCACGGACGAGCAGGTGGACCTGCCCGTGGTGCCAATGCGGGCGACCCAATACGGCACGATGGCTAACTGGGATGCGGCCATCATCTGTGCTGTAGGAGACGGCTGCGACCATCTCCACTGCCATTTCGAGGTAGTCTTCGTGGGGAATCGTGAAGGCAGGAATTTCTCTTGTTTCTACTCATCCGAAGCTGGTAGATGGAGCGATCCCGTCTTCACTTCGGAGAAGTTTAAGAATACTTTTGTCCAGGGGAAATTTATCCTCATTGGCACTTCCCTCTACACCACGTGTAGATGGGGAGGCAATGAAATCTTCAAGTATGACTTGCGGACACATCAAATGTGTAATATTTCCATAACACCAGGACCTGGTGTCCAATCCAACATCATAGGACATGGCTCTAGGCTGATTGCTGCAGAGGATGGTAGGCTTGGATTTGCCCGGGCAAGCTATTCAACACTTGACCTGTGGCTAAGGGAGAATGGAAGATTGGAAGAAAGCAAAGCCATTGATCTTCACATGCTACTCCCAGTTAATGCCCTGCCTGATCCGCGAACACTCCCATATGATGAAGCCATCCTAGCCGAGCCTTGGGTGGTCGCCTTTGCAGAGTCCGGAGCTGGTGTCATTTTCTTATATACACATGTTGGGTATTTCACCATTGATCTGAAGTCTGGGACTTGCAAAAGGGTAGGGGAGCTAGGGGTGCTCCCCTCGGGTCGCATTGTTCCCTACATGAGCTTCTGCACTCCAGGTACGCATTTGGTCAATTCCTAATTTTCCCATAGTTAGTTCAGCATGAAAATTTGATCAATTGCACATGGGCTCAACAACGTTGTGTTTTCTTTTTGTGAATGTCAAAGTATGATATATGATCCTCATGTAAAAACCGGGTTACTCCTACCTATATGTTATCTACATAAAAAGGTTATACCTACACTAAATCCATGAGCTTCAAAATTTTCAAATATTAGCCTTATGACAATATTTAATGATATCTTTAATGATATATGTTCCTCAATCATCTCTTGTATGCTAATATCACTTGATAACATCGTAGAAATACAAATCGGATAATGTCAAGGGCGTTAGCGCCCAAGGCTGCAGGGCCCCAACTACGTAGTTCGTAGCTCGGTTGGGTAATGGCACGGGGTATCTCCCCAGGGCGCCCTATGGTGAAGGGGGTGGGAGAGGGAGAGAGGGAGAGGGAGGGAGGGAGGGAGAGGGAGAGGGAGAGGGAGAGAGAGAGGGGGACAGAGAGAGAGAGAGAGGGAGAGAGAGAGAGGGGGGGGGGAGGGAGCGAGGGAGGGAGGGACAAGGGGGAGGGGGGGGGGGGAGAGGGAGGAGAGAGAGAGAGAGAGAGAGAGAGAGAGAGAGAGAGGTAATTATTCTTGCTTGAGAGAGAGAGAGAAGGGAAGATTAGGGAGGTAATTATTCTTGCTTGATTCATTCTCAACTCATTACAGAATATAAATAGGGGTCTACATCCTCGATTCTTGCTTAGCCATTACTTCTAATCCCTCAACCAACTCATAATTTCTATTGATCACAGCTGGTTGTGCCTCCTCGGGTTCCTGCTGCCTGTGCGCACCCTCGGGGGCATCCTTGGCGGCATCTCATGTCCTGGGCTGGCGGTTATACTGCCGCCCCCACAGCCCTAAGACTTTCTTGAATCGCCTCTGTAGCTTTAGCTATTTTTTCCCTTATTTTCAGCAGCTTCTCTAGCAAAAGTATCACTATCTAATTTCTTTTTTCTAGCTAATTTCCTTTTATTAAACTTACTAGTAAATAGTCTTCTTACATGTCTGAGATGATTGGTCATGGTCATATTAGAGTAAGTTTAAGATTCTCGTTGTAATTCAGACTCTGGATTTTCCTATCTTTTCTAGCAATGATCAATTTAGAAGTCAATTCAAGTAAACTTATCCTATTTTCTTTTATTTTGCGATATTCCATATGGTCAAAGTATTTTTGATTTGAATCAAATTCCTCATCTTCACGACCCCATGATTCCTTAACGAAATCCTGAACTTCATTTGGTATTGGTTTCTTTAAGGGTTCCTTAAATTCATGTGACTTTTTTCTAAGTGTTTCCTTGAGTTTCATTTCTTTCTTCCATCGTTCTACTAGCGGAGTTCTGAGATTTTCAATCCATTGATTTTTTTTCTTGTTATTGGATCAATCTTCTCACTAGTTTCTGTAGATGATTTCTTTTGAGAGCTTGTTATTGGATCAATCTTCTCAGTTTTTGCTCTAGATTCTTTTTCCAGATAAGTTCCTAGATAATAAAGATACAAATCGTCTCTTCTATGAGTTCATCTTTATGATGTTGTCGATATGAAACCATTAACTGGATAATAAATCAGTGCTGTTTTATTAGCCATCAGAGCCAACTTGATGGCTCCTGTGTGATTTCTGTAGACCAATTGTTTACTCTCTTCCCATCAATTCCTCATATTTTGCATTTGTGTTTCTTATGCAGCACCGGGAGCAGTCTCCACAGATGATAGACCAGGAGCTGGTGTTGTGATTTCTACAGATAAGGCGCCAGTAGATGGTATAGCAGTCTCTACAGATGAGGGGCCAGGAGCTGGTGTTGGGGTCTCTGCAGATGAGGGGCCAGGAGTTGCTGGCATGTATCAAGTGCCTAAGAAGCTCTAATTCCGAGTGCAAGACCTCCTAAATCAAGAAGAAAATTAATAGAATGGAGTCATGGTTTTTGGTGGGATATATCTTACTTGATTTTGCTGCTGTACTTGCCTTGTGCAGTTGTGCTGCAGGCCTAAATGCATTCCAGATCACTGGTATCTGGAATAATTAGTAGTACCATTTATCTCTGTATAGTCTGTAGCTTGCTAGTTTGTTTGAACCTGTTTGGGCTCTTGTGCAAGATGGTAACTCAATCAGAATTGAACTCACTTATGTGCTTGGGAATTTGAGTTTGCAATCTACTTATGAGAATGATATTGACTTATTTATGGAAGTACGGCATGGAATTTAATACCGTGTATGATTGTGGCAAATTTACTTCTGCTTTTGCCATGTGATTGGTTTGTTTAATATTCCTTGCAAATAGGTCGTAGGATGCAAAATAGTAAGAACAATTTTTCTATGCAATTGGAGCAGGATCGGTGAACATTGACCATGAGCTTTTAAGTGTTAATAAGGCCTTTGAGGCCTTTGACTTATGTCAGCATAGATAAGTGCTTTTGAGGCAATGCATCATCTTTAGCTGCAGCACAAAAACAAATTGAGTGCACAAGGTAAGCGCTGGTGATGACTGATTATGTCTGATTGTAGCTGCATGATCTTTTGATAAGGCTGATGGGGTCTGCTTTGTTGCACCCTTTTGAATTCAGTATGTACAGTATGGCTAAATGCTAATTAGGTGCTACCAAAGTTGATAGTCAGAGAGGTAGCTGACATATATGGAGAACAGGAGAAGTTTGGACTCTTGGGACAGCCTATATGATATGTTTTTGTGTATCGACGAATTATTATCCAATCTTAAGTTGTAATGTTTGTCAGCCTATAGCTTGAAAACTCATTGTGTGAGAGATTATGAATAGAGCTCATATGAGTTCATTACTTATGACCGGAGCATGAGTTCGTTTTTTATTTATTTATTTCATAATCTGTTCTCATCTGAAAATATAATGACTTATAATATATTAGATATTTGGTTTATTTGTTCTCACGATGTGAAATGGTCCATATATCAACAATTACTTCAGCAATAAAATGCTTCATATGAAGGTAAGCTAAATAACCAAACGATGCCTGGCTTCGCCTGGCTTCTCTACCAGGTCAGGCTGACTTTGAGGCCATCAACCAAACAGCACACAGAACTGCCTATGCGTAGACTGAAGAACGGTGAGAAGAATCGCGTAAGCGTCCTGACAGTAATACGCTTCCGCGATTGGAAGGCGTATAGGCGTTGCTCGCTTCCCTCCTCCCTCCCTCCCGCGACAGGACCCTCTCCTGGAAGTTCTGGCCATCCGACCGCCGGCGCCGAATTCCGGCAGTACGTCGCCACAGGCCAAAACGCGGTAAGTTCCGCCCTCGCTTGATTCCTGACCTGTGAGGTCAGGGGGCGGGCACGGGCAACCAGCCAGCCGCATACCAATACTCGCGTGCGGCCGTGCTCATTCGCCTGCAAATTTGGCCTCGCCTCCGTCCCGATTCGACGCGGTCCTCGCGTGGGAGGGATTTAGATGCGAGGAGCGGCGCGTGTGGAGTGTGGTGTGCAGTTAGAATCTTATTACTACTACTAGCGAAGTGGTTTTGCTGTGACCTGCCAGTTTCGAACCTATTATTTACTAGTATGGCTTGGAAATTTGCTGCTAATACTCGTGTAATTATTTGGGAGTTGTTGTATTGTCTTATAATGATGCTTGAATTTAATCTATTTTGGTCTAGATTTTGTTTAAATTTAAACGAAAATGACTGCCCTTCTTTCACTGTGTACTGTTGGGCTGTTGGCTCCACTGTTTCAGTGTTCATATTGGGAGTTTTTTAAATTATTTTTTCAACTCTGCTTCCTAGGGAGTAATCAGATGAGTGCATTATATGAAGGTCCATGTAGGGCTGGAATTTAGCAGATTTGTGATCTAGTAAACTGGTTTAACTGCAGATTATTTGTTTGTACTGCAGTGTGAGATGTCATTAGGTCGCAGTTTGTTTCAATGTGAACTTTGGCTTCAACTAATATGGTGTTGCATCCACAAATATGTATGCTGAAGATGTAAACTCAAGTCCTGTTTTAGTACTCGAAACATGGTTTTAGTTGCAGACCGCAGGTACTTATGGATAATTGGTCTGCTACAATGGTCAATTATGTTCACATATTACAACTTTACAACTTTTGATCACTGATATGCTTGAGCTTGAGTAGTCAGGTGTTTGTTTTCCACAAATTTACATGGCATATCTAAACAGTATAACTGTCACTAAAAGTTCATTAAGAGTATTTAGCAACTTGATGGACACATGGTTCGTTTATGCCAACATGGTGTTGCTTTCTACAAATAAATTTACAAAGTACAATTAAGCAACAAAATGTGTTTGATACAACTTTATTTACTAAAGACGTGATATAAAGGTTTTAAATTTGACCGCTCTTGAAATTTAATTACTGTAAACTTTCCAGAAAGCAACATGCTGCTGCACTTCTGCATTATTTAATGTATCTTTCAGCTGATGCATTCTCATTTTACATTCAAATTATTTCCTTATATCAATTAGCTTTATTGTGATGGTCCCCCAATAAAAAAAATGCTTTGTTCTTGATAATGGCTAGCAACTTAAGGTACATTTTTATTCAGCAGTGCTTGTGAATTACAGATGGGATTCCCAGATGAAAGAGTACAAGTAGATGCACTGGAGAGACACTTACTAGCTGGTTTATCTTCAAACGACTATAATGGAAGTTTTGAGGATGAGGTCCTCTATGACGCATCATTTGCAGAAATGGAAGATAATTTTATCAAGTATCAAATTGCTCAGTGGACTTTATTATCTCTATTACTAATAGTAGCTTGGGGAGTAGGACTGCTCATGCTACTTTACTTACCTATCTGGGTATATGTATGTCGAAGAGACTTTCGCTCGAGGAAGCTATACTTGACACCACATGCTGTTATTTACAAGGTATTTGAACGTGGAATTGTAAACTAGTATTTGGTTTTATGCCCATGTCATTGGTTTATTATTTTACTCCCTAACAATAATCCAGGTAAACAAGCCTGTTGCTTTTCCTTGTTTTGGGGTTTTCAAGAAGGAGAAATATTGTATCCTCCCTTCAATTTCTGATGTCGTTGTTGAGCAAAGTAAGCCCGATGATGGAAAATCTCATCTGCTTTCAACTCACATTTGCATGAATTGGATGCTGGAAACTACTTATAGAAATGAATGATCCTATTGCTTATATTGTTTTTGGTGTTTCGGAGTGAAGATGGCACAGGTTAAATGTTTCAAGTTTATTTCTAATTCTCCACCACTGTTAATGTTCATGTATATGTATAACTTTCTAAAAATTAAGAGGATATAATGCTTTATAGTCTATACTGTATGATCTAGACTTGGGTTGGGATAAACTATGCACACTAATCAAGTGCTTTTTACTAAAACCTGGTCACAGCAGAATCTGTCCTTTTTGATATATATGTCTATGATATTTTCTCTGAGTCATTTTCATCTACCATCTTTACAGAAAAAAAAAAACCCACATTTGCACCAATTATTTTGTTCACCATAATTGCAAGTGAGAACAATGTTTTTCCAGCAATTTTAATATTTACCAGATGTCACATGATTTTTGTAGATTCTCTCCAGTCATTTTTCGGGGTATATTCGATCAGGATTGAGAATATTGGTGTCACAAAGCCTCGTAGTTATGATGTAAAAATTACTGGGGTTGCTCATCCACATGATTTCAGGAAGGTACTTCGATTAATTGTCTCACTTGATCTCTAGTTTTTGTTGAAACTAAGTTTTGGGTCTACTTATTCAGGCTATTCTAGTCCATCTTTTGAACACTAGGAAGCTGAAGTTCAACCAAAAAGCTTCATTGGATGACCAACAGAGCACAAGTTTGAGTTTTACAGCTAGTTCTTCGGTATGTCTTCAGTTAAGTTGCCTCATTTGCTCTTTTAGCGCTGAAAATTGTACATGTTGTTTTGGCACATCTATGGTCTTATTGGAGATGTGAGATACTGACATCAATTTTTCCGAATCTGTGTCACCCATATCAGCTACTAAACATTGTTTCCAAAATGTTTGCTAACTGTGCTAAAAAATCTGACTATGATATTGCATTGTTCTGATGTAAGCTTGTACACAATGTGGGTAAACACCATAGAGAGATACTGACTGTGATGGTTGAAAGTATTGGGCTTAGAAGAAAATTTGCATGCCATGGAGATGAAGCAATTCAGTTGAAAACTCCTGATTCATTTTTGCTTCATAAGACCAGGATACAAATGCTGTGTTTTATAGGGGTGACTCAACTGGCACTTAAGAAATAATATGTAAAATTAAGGGAATTTAGTATCTCAAAGCTAGAAATAGGTAACTAGGAAACCTATAGGTTAGGCTGCTTGTTTCTACCATAATCCTGCAATATCTATTATTTTCATTGACTACACTGGTAGACTGATAGTGTTTATGCAAAAGATCACACCTTTTTGCATGCGACAGTTGTGGACCTAAAAACATGCAGCCCTCATGACAGTTGGATGTTACATCGATCAACCATTGGACTTGGAATATAAGTTTGTTACTTTATTTCGCTCACTGGAAATGGTTGCACTGAACTACTGAGTCTTGATTGTCACCTGCCAGCCAGCCCAGCCCCCCAAGTTGCTCAAATTCTGCACCAGCAGGCTCTGTCAGTAACTGTACTATTTCAAATGTCAAGATCCAATAATATGATGGTCTCTATATTTGTCAATTATAAGAAAAGTCCTGTATTTTGAATTTCTTGTTGGTTTGAACTTTTGAACTACCATTTTTTCTGACAAATAGCTTGAAATTGAATATATTGTATATCTAATGTGATGTTTTGTAGAAAATTTTGGTAAGCTCTTTGTGCTTCACTCTGCTATATGAAGTTTGAAAATACATAGATTGATCTTTTCAGGAGGCTCCTCTAGGAGATTTGATGCTAGAGAAGCTTGATGAAGTCGAAATCTCTGTAAAGGTGACAGTTGCAGAAATGCTTTGCATTGCTTTGATTCTTTCAACGTTTCTCTTTGAATTGATACAATTACACAACCAACAAAGGTAGTGACTAATATAGGTATGTAGTGCCAGTGGATGTAAAGGAAATACAAAAGCTTCAGAAGGCATAAGAACTTTAGATCCATAACTTAATGTTTAAGAGTTTGTTCTGCCATCAAATTGTAGCTGAATACATGACTTACTATCTCAAGAGTTGATCGATGTAGGTCCTTTAATGGACTTTTAGTATTCAGAGCTTGAGACCTTGAGCTCAGAGTTGAAGCTATTCACCAAAACTCTAGTAGCATTTATTGCTGTAGTGATGTGTACATCTATCTATCATTGTTTTTGTGGGGGGTTGTTTACTCGTATGTTTGCTTGGCACTTCATGTACATGTTTGATATAATAGGTTTCAGAGGTTCATTTTGCTGGTGTTGGTTCTCCTCAGCCTGTAACAGGAATTTTCTTTTGACTCAGAAAATGCAAACACTGCTACAGGGGGCTGAAACTATGAAGATTAAGGCCACATCCAGTTGACTCAATGTATATTGACATTTCACAGGTATGCTTTCTAATCCAGCTAGCTTCACGATCATGTGAATGATATGCAAGTATCCAGGACTACTAGTGTCATTGGTTTGTATGGTTCTTGGCTCTCAAGCCTCAATGTTACTTTCACTTGCGTTCTGTCATGGGTACTGCAGCTGACTCCATGGCTCAGTCTTGTTGCATAAAATTTATCGGATTTCCATGATATCTGACCATTTACCAAAACTATCCAAGTGGGATCTTTTGCACGTGCTAGATAAACTACTTTTCCCGATGATAATTGGCTTCCACTGTTCCACAATGTACCAGCATAGTACTGAAAAGCATTCTCTATCATGTTTTGAATTTTACTGGAGAAGTCCCATTTGTGCAGAAGTCATCATCAGGTTCTGAAGTTAATGACTTCCGATTTTTACTTGTAATAGGTAACAACAACTGAAAACAATCTGTTGAAGCACGTAAAAATCAGCGCATTCCCTCCACTTGTTTAGTAAATATCAGCCAAAACTCAACTTCAGTTACAAAGACCTCTGTTGCTTGCCTAAAAAACTATGACGTTCCCAACTTGGTGATTGCTTTGCTGGTTGGTGATGCTTTTCTTGACTCAGATGCTAGTTCCACAGTCAAAATTGCATTATACAGAGTTCATATCATGACATTACTTATATTAAATTAAAACATGACCTCATTATATTTGCAACAAAAGTATTTGAAGTAAAAAAAGTAAAAGTAAGAGTTCACTGCTTGGTCAAAAGGCTTAGAAATGTTTCATTGGTTAATGTAACAGGTGTTCCTTCGTTTTGTCCTAATGTGATGAAGTATCGTTCCAACATGTGGTTCATTGAACCTCATAAGTATCTAGTCGTTTCTTCTAACCACAGGAAGGGCGTACCCAGTGCCGTAGGCTCCCGCACTGCGGGGTCTGGGGAAGGGAAAATAGCAAACAACCTTTCCCACACAAATGTGTAGAGGCTGGTGCTTGAACCCGGGACTTCTTGGTCACAGGCGGTAAAGCTCTACCGCTTGCACCAGGGCCGGCCTTCAACCACAGGAAGGTAGAATAATATTTATTTATACAAACAAACAAAAGACTGCTATGCTACCTGTTGCCAGGAGAAAAAAAAGGTGGTATCTGCTTCTTGTAAAGGCTGACTGCTTGACTTTTGTCCCTTTTTCTTCATCCTGTGTTCACACTCTAGGGTATTTCCTTTATTCTTTAGATTAGAGGACCACTCCTCGATATTAATCTCCTATGCCAAAGGATGCTTGGCCTAGTGGTCAAGTCATTCCGGCGGCACCTTCAGGTCCCGAGTTCGACTCCCGGTGGGAGCGGATTTTTGACTGAAGGTAAAAATCCCCTCGCTGGTCCCGTGTGCCAAAGCATTGGTGGTGACGGCCCGTTTCCGGCCTGTGGTAACGGTAGCCCAGGTGACGGTGTTTACCGGCTTGTGGACCGGCCCAGGTAACGGTCCCCACGGGTGACGTCCCCAGTGTCAGGGCGGGGCCGGGGTTCAGGGGTTTTCTCGGTCGGGGAGCTGAGAAGTTTCTTCTTAGTTGAAAACCTTGGGGGTGGTCTTACCCCCACCGGCCGAGTTTATATTAATCTCCTATTCTCCTGGCTGCATGATATCATATCGAGCCATGCATAAAATCTTGGGGGGGTCCTTGTACTGATGTTTGAGCAGAAAAACGGACCAGGCCATTATAAGCTAGTTTATTGATTTGGTGGTTATGGCTGCATTGCTTTATGTCAGCGGGGTTTAAGCACATAGTGCTTCATGAATTATGTTGTTACCTTTTGGTTTGTTCCTCGTCACATGGCACCACTAGAGTTTAATATTAACTTAAGAAGTTTTAGCAGCCACCGGTGTGGTCTCCAGTGCCATCAGAAGGCATCTGGTCTCATTATGATTGATCTTATTTGTACTTGACTTTGTCGTAGTGATCTAGGCTAGGATGGTCACTGGAAATGAGACAGTTTTCTGGGCACCCACCTACGATCACTATCATTAGCTACATGTAGCTTGGATTATTACTTGGAGCAGATGATGACAAATTTTCTTTCTATTGTTTTATATTTTAGGATTGAACAAGATGTGACTGGTGCTGTTGATAGGATGGTCACTGGTGCTGTTTTATATTTTAGGATCGACTCCTCTTTGCTCTGGTGGCTATTAGTAGTGGTGGCTATTAGTAGAGCTGGGACTTGGGCCGTGCCATTTGAGGGCGGGCCGTGGCACGATGTTTTGGCACGACCCGAAGCACGGCACGACACGAAATATTTTGGGCCGTGCCGGCACGACACGAACATGAGGGCCGTGCCATGCCTAGGATCTCGGCACGACGGGCTACATGGCCCGGCCCGCACTTTGGGCCGTGCTTGGGCCGGGACGGTACGAAAATGACACGTAGACACTTTTACAACTCTATAATGCATTTTTCTAGCATTCACTTTATTACCTACTATCTAATTCTTGAGTAAATTATGAAAATCATTAAAACTTTCATTAAAATAGTACACACAAGATATATATTTCGTATCTCAAGCGGAAAAAAGAAAACTAGCAGAGATATTCTGAGGGCTGTGCTTGGGCCGGCACGACCTGACGACGTGCCACGGGCCGTGCTTGGGCCGAAGAAAAAATTCACCGTCCCATGTCGGCATGGCCCAACGTGCCTCCCATGCCTAGAGGACACGACCCGAAGCGGCATGAAGCACGAGAGGGTCGGGCCGGCACGCCGTGCCGTGCCGGCCCGACCCGGCCCAAGTCCCACCTCTAGCTATTAGCATCATGGTCGTGGTTGCTGTTGATAGCACTTCGGCTCGTGCAAACATTTTCTCAGTGGGCGGTATGAATAGCTAATGGTGCTTGTAACTTTGTTGCTGTCATGTGTTCCGTCCTGTACATTATTGTCCAATAGAGATAGTGATGGCTTGCTATTGTATGCAGCTTTCTGTAGTCATGCCGGGAATGTAACTTTCTGCTCATAAAGTCGTGTCTGTCGTGTGTATAGTTGAAAGGGAGCAATCGTTCATATTGTAACTTGAGAAAGGTCCACTTGGTGATCAGATTAATAAGTGAAACCAAGGCACTACCTTGCAACTGAGGGTGTCAATATCATATATTGATAAATGATATAAAGACTTTTACTGTTTGCCATGGGGGTGGCTGTCTCCTGTAGCTTGATTGCCAATATGGCGACCTTTCTGTTTGCTTCTAAAAGTTTTTTTTTTTTTTTGGCATTTAACAGCATTTCCTTTTTTTTTTCTCTTTTCCTTGCCTATAGTTGTGTTTTGATATTGATGCCTAGCTTTCTACACACCTAACTAGCTTCTGGGTTATTCTGACCAATTTTATAAACCGTGACCAGCAGAAATCAAATCTGTAGCCTTTCTGTTGCCGTTGATCCTGGCAGTAGTAGCCACGGACCATGGCGAGGGTCACCAAATGTCTTCCCACTTTTCTAGGCTATCCAGTGGGCAGACGGACACTGTCGACGACAATAAAGTGAGTGATCATCTTTTGACTCGATGCACTGACATTATTGGTTTCCTCTTGACTGAATCTTGGGATGATACACTTGTGTAGCTCGGAGTACGTACCACTATTTTATATGCCTCTTGACTTGACTAGCAACATGAACTGAGATGGACGTTTCTTTCCGGCATTGCCTCCGGATGTTCTCGGCATTGGCTCTGGAGAGCTGGATTGTTCTCTAAGAATCAGAGGAGGACAGGAGTAGAGGACTATTGTACTGGATAACATATTAGTATGTGTCCTGGGATCATGATATGGTTGGGCAGGAAAAGACTATATTTCCTTAAATTATACTCCTTTTGTCTCAAAATAAATTAATTTCTAGAATTATCGTGAAGTAAACTTTGTCAAATTTGATCTAATTTATAGAAAATAGCACCAATATTTATGTCACCGAATTAGTACCATCATGAAATATATATTTATATAATGTGTACTTATTAGATGATGTTGCTTTTTTCCATACAATTGGTTAAGTTTAAAGTAGTTTGACTTTAGATTGAGGATTCTAAGAATTGATTTATTTTAAGGCTGAGTTAGCACTGATATATACAGTTTGAAAGTGAAGACTCGTCTGAACTTGGAACTATAAAAGATCAGCTTTCAAGTCATTATCGTGCAAGATTTGGTGTCGTAGATCCTTGGTATGCTGATAAGTTTGTTTATTCAACGATGACATATGGTTCCCCACGTCTATCCATTACATTTTTTTCTTTAAAGAATCATACTAGCTTCCTTCCTCCGTTATATTTCAAATTGTAGGCTGATTAAATTTTGTCGCAAGTCGTAGTCAAATACTAGTATGTTATATTTACGCAGCCAAATATAAACAGAGAAGGAATTCAGAACGGAGAGATTATATAACAAGTGCAGGGGTCCGTGGCCCAAAAGGCCAGCCCAGGAAGGGCAAGCGGTCTGCCCGCGCGCCACCGCCTCGGCCTAGGCGCCGCCGCCGCCGTCGCGTATACGTTAGGTTAGGGTTTAGGTCGCTTAGGGGCTAAGTAATCTCTAAGCTATAAATAACGAGCAGATGTAATCAGATTGAATCAACAATAGAAGTAGCCGCAAGGTCCTTTATTTAGCTCTCCAACTCTCGGACTTTCTTCCTCCCCGAAACCCTAGCCACCGCGCCGTCTCCACGCCGTGCCGCCGCTACGCCGCCGCCTCCTTGCCGCCGTCAGGCCGTGGCTCTGCCGCCGGTCACCGCCGATCTCCGTCTACTTCACAGAAAATTCTGTCCATCTGAGGCCCCAGCGTAACACTTGTTACATCTGGTATCGGAGCCAGCCACGATCCATGGCCGCCACCATCGCCATGAACATCGACGAGATCTGCAACGACATCCGCGCTCTACTCGCAGTGCAGTTCGGGGAACTCAAATTTTTTCCCCGCAGTTCGAGAACAAGGTTCGAGATCGGATCGATCTCGAATGCCGCCAACAATGTCAGCATGAACCCCGATGAGGAGATCGTCATGCTCGATCAACGCCTCGAGGCCAAGGAGAAGGAGCTCGCGCGCATGCGCGGCGCCTTCATCGCCGACCCGTGGTCGCGCCTATGGTGGCGCCGCCGCCGACGACCGCCCTCGTCACCAGCACGCCTGACGACGTCATCATCACGAAGGTCCAACCCCAGATTGGATCTGGAGTCGCCGTCAACAACGACGACAACCGCGACCACGCCAGCAACAGCGCCGCAACACACGGCCACGCTGCCGGGCGTCCTCGCCTTCGCCATCGGCGCCCCCGACATCACACCATCACCGCGCGCCAACGTCGACATCGTCGGCGACGTTGTTCTGGAGGAACAGCAGAAGGACGATAACGACTATTCTCTGGTCGTCATCGTCAAACCGGGCCCCGACGACAGCGACAGCAGCACGCTGCCGCACGACGTCATCATCGTCAACAGCATCAAGGAGCCACCAAGGTTGTAGCGCGAGGACGCGCTGCATGGAAAAGGGGGAGTGATATAACAAGTGCAGGGGCACGTGGCCCAAAAGGCCGGCCCAGGAAAGGCAAGCGGCCTGCCCGCGCGCCGCCACCTCGGCCCAGGCGCCGCTGCCGCCGTCGCGTCTATGTTAGGTTAGGGTTTAGGTCGCTTAGGGGCTAAGTAACCCCTGGGCTATAAATAAAGAGCAGATGTAATCATATTGAATCATTAATAGAAGTGGCCGCAAGGTCCTTTATTTAGCTCTCCAACCCTCGGACTTTCTTCCTCCCCGAAATCCTAGCCACCGCGCCGTCTCCACGCCGTGCCGCCGCTGCATCATTGCCTCCTCGCCGCCATCAGGCCACGGCTCTGCCGCCGGTCGCTGCCGATCTCCGTCTACTTCGCCGAAAATTCCGTCCATCTGAGGCCCCAGCGTAACACTTGTTATAGATTACAAGAGTAAACAAAAGGAAATCTGTTCCACCGAACATCGTTTCTGCAAGATCAAATACTGCGCTTATAAGATTTTTTTTTTAAAAAAATGATGTTTATACGGTACCAATTCAAACACAGTGTATATATTTGCATGCAGGTAACCAATTATGCTTTTGATATTTTGAGCAGTATAATAAACCCCCGGAAAGCGGTAGAGCTTTACCACCTGTGACCATGAGGTCCAGGGTTCAAGCATCAGCCTCTGCACATTTGTGTGGGAAAGGTTGTTTGCTATTTTTCCTTCCCCAGACCCCGCCGTGCGGAAGCCTACGGCACTGGGTACGCCCTTTTTAATAAACCCCCCCGGAAGGGCAGCCGCAAGTCAAAACTGTAGCTTTCTTGCTCGCGTTGTCGTTGATCATAGGCGGCCATGGACCATGACTGATCATAGGCGGTGGACCATGACTGACGCGAGTCACCAGACGTCTGCACCTATCTCCCCCGTGGGCAGAGAGTGGCACACATTCGCACACAAATAGCAACCTTTTTTTAATATTTTGATAAGAAAATAGCAGCATTTTTTTTTTGTGACAAGGAACCAACAATATATTAGCAGCATGTAGCTGCAGAAACCCTTACATTGTTCAGGGTTACATCGGTCAATGCGTCCATGATCGAGCACTGATGGTCATGATCGTAGAGACATCGAAAATCTACAGCCTGTTGACTAGGTATTACATGTTGAAGAGCATCCCTAGCTAAAGCATCAGCTGTAGAATTGAGTGTCCTGCTTGTCCTGTAAATGTTGGCCTGGTGAGTAGAGGCGAAGTTGTCATAGGCTTGAGTGTAAGCTTTGATTCTCCAGTCGGGTGGGTTGTCATGATCTGCGGAGTTTAGGAAATGCACCAGTTGACTGCAGTCTGATATGAATGTTATGTTGTCGAAGTTGAGTTTATCTACAATCTGAACAGCAAGTGCCAAAGCCGCCGCCTCCGCCATGATGACGGATTGGGTCGTAGTCATTATGGCTTTGATTTGAATCTTTTGCTCCAGTTGTACCTGAGGAATAGAAAAGAGAATGCCAATACCTGCAATTCGATCAGTTTGAGGGTGGTGCTGATCTGGTGCGGTCGGGGCATCAACATAGCAACGAATTCCTTTTATGGAATCTGGAGCTTGCGTCAAATATCTGTCCATCTGCTGTTCAGGTGTACCTGCAGACGCAAAATCCATACCTTGCAATAGCTGGTTGGAGTTTGCCCTATGATGATTGTATTCCACATTAGTGTGATGCGAAAATGAACCGTTGGGAGTAGTAGCGCTTGGTGTATGAGATGTTCCTGCATTATGGAAATTAGGAGTTTGTTGCCGACAGGTGGTGTGAAGAACCTGTTGGGCGTTGTTCTGTTGCCCATCCTGGGAGCTCAAAGTGCTGTAGTGGTCTGAAGATGATCAATCTGATTAGAAGTGGATTGACCTGCAGGAAAACTTATGCTTAGGGTCTGATTGTGCCGCCCAAGATAAGTGTTGATTTGGCCATCATGCTTGGCCTGCAGGCTAGGATTAGTGAGAACAGTTTCAGTGGCAGAGGAAGCTGGAGCATCAGGCTGCGGGTCTGCTATGCTGTTGGAGTCATTCAGGATATCCTGTTGAGAGGAAAGCTGGGTGGTAAGAGCAATAGAGTGAGTGGTCATATGAGTTTGAGCAGCATGGTGAACTTGGAAAGCTGTTCATTGCTTGTGATTGAAATGATTGTCATTTCTAGCTTTTCATAAATACCAGAGAGTAAAAAGAATATTTTGAAAATTATGGTCAGTAGTGGTGGATGGAATGATAGTAGAGAGAGTAGCCTGAATACCATCATCCTCCGGGACTAGAGATTGAGTGTTTATAGGATTGTGAAAGGTTGACCATACCTGTGTTGGAAGAGTGCATTGAAAAAAGATATGGAAGTCATTCTCGACCTGTCCACATGTAGCACAATGGTTGTCAATATGTGTTGGATATCGTGAAGCACGCTCAGCTGTAGCTAGAGCTCATCGAATAAGGCGCCAAACAAAAGTTTTTGTCGGTGGAGGCAAGGTCTTGGTTTTCTAGGCTCTGCAGAGGATCCGATTTGCTTGAGGCTGAATGCTTCTTGATCCCTGCATTGGAAGCTGAATGATATTGTTAGTAGACAAGGTTTTGTAAATTTCTTTAGTGGAGTAGCTTCCTTTAGTGGATGGTGTCCATCTTAGGATGTCTTCATTGTTCGAGGGAACAGGAACAGTGGAGGTAATAGCATGTACTGCTTCATAATCGAAGATATCATTAATGAGATCGAGATCCCAATCATGTGTTTTATGAATCCAAAGGTCAGAAACCTTCGAAGGTAAAGGATGGACAGTAACTGGGGATTTCATGTGGCTATGGATAGATTCCCAAATAGGGCACCAAGGGGTAGACCAAACCGAAGTGTTACCTGCATGTAGTTGGAGTAGAACATTATCATGAAGCTGCTTTTTTACTTGCATGATTGATGACCAGAACACCGAGCGAGTCCCTGTATTTTTTGCCTGCCAAAAGGAAGAATTAGGATAGTATTTAGATTTCAGAATAGCTGTTAGCATAGGATTTTTGTTGATGGCTATCTTGCAAGCGGCATTAATGATGAGAGATTTGTTGATTGTTTCTAAATCTCGACTCCCAGCCCTCCATTCTCCTTGCTTTGACAAATGTCGTCCCATGATCTGTAAGTGATGGGTGAAGTGGGGTTTTCATCATGAACACCTGTCCACCAGAATCTCTTGATAATGGTGTTAATTTTGTGAATGAAAGTTTTAGAAAATAGAACAGTGGACATGTAGTAGATGGGGACAGAAGAGAGAACTGACTGAATGTAGGTGAGTCAACCTGCATGGTTAAGCTTGTTGGCCCTAAGAGTTGTTAACTTAGACTGAAACTTGCTAAAGATGAAATTATAAGCTTTATTCCTGTCACCATGATTGAAAATGGTAGGATGGCCTAGATGCTTGGTGTGAGGTTGAAGATCAGGGACAGGGAACACATTCTTGATGGTCGATATGATGTCATTGTTAACATTTTTACTAAAAAGAATAGTAGATTTTTGAAGATTAGGGGTCTGACCTGAGGCATCACAGAGCCTTTGTAAAATGACCTTGATTGCATTGGCCTCTTGCACTGTGGCATGTCCAGCAAGGATAAGATCATCTGCAAAAAGGAGAGAGTGGATTGGTGGGCAGCTTGGGCCTAGACTGATCCCTGTGAGGTTGTGGTCCTGCATCTCCTGTTGAAGCGCAATAGATAACTCATTTATAGCTATAACAAAAAGATAGGGCGATAGAGGGCAACCTTGGCGGATACCACAGTTAGGCTTGATATGGTTGGATGGTTCACCGTTAACTAGCACTGAGAAAGAAGAAGTGGAAATACATGCATAGATAAGGTTAATAAAATGAGAGGGTAAGCTTTGACTAGGGCCAATAACATTATTGGTGCCACTGCCTTGACTGAATCTTTGAATAATGCAGCTAGGCGCGATCGAAAAAAAAACTAGTTAGTACTCCCTACGTCCTAAAGAAAAGTAAATTTTACTTTTCGAATGGTTTAAAAAAGTTTGATTAAAATTAAATAAAAATATTAACATCTATAATACAAAATAAATATTATTAAATAATTAGAGTATTTTTTATAGTAAACTTAGCTGTAGACATAAATATTATTATGAATTTGGTCAAAGTAAAAAGTTAGTTTGGTTGGTACAAATCTCATGGTTACATTGTTTTTTGACGTAGGTGCCGCTGTCTTGACCAATGAGAACACAAAAAGACATCCCTAGTTTTTTCTTGTACTAGACGTTGTTGCCTCTTAACCTTTGCGTATATAGTGGTCCTATTCGGCAGCTAGAAAAGCAGGTATATTTCGACAGATTTAATAGTAGATTATGAGGAGAAATAAGCCGAAATCTGTCAAAATCTGCAGACATTTCTACCGGACCGGTATATGTTGTCAACTTGCATCATACATGTTGACATCGTGTTGTTTTAACTAGTCGTAGTCGTAGGCTCCGGATTGTTCTACAAGAATTGCAGAGATTATTCTCAACTCTCCTGTGAGATCTCGATGTGTACGGGTAGGCTTGGCCAGGTTCGTGATTGGGCAGGAGTTGAGTACGAGTAGTGATTTCGGTCTTGTGCTCTGACCGATTAATCTTCTGCATCGCTCATTCACCGAATCACCTCGTTGAATTGACCGACCACATGGATCGGTTGCTGCATCGGAATTACTGATGGTGACACTGACACTGACAGCAGGCCCCTGCGAATTTTACACTGCACTGCAGCAGCCAGTAGCATAATTTACCCGTTTCGATGCTTCCATCATCAGAATCACCTTTGCCACCAGATATTTTCCGTTCTCCAAACATGGCATCCACGGGCCCACCACCACTATTAGGTGCTTTACTCTACTGTACTGTACCACATTCTCTCCTCGGCACTCGCGCGAGTAGTAGTCTTGCCAAATTGCCAAGATGCCCTGCATGCGGGCGTCCAATTGACCCGAGCTCACGTGGACGTAGCCCACTTAGGTTAATTTGTGTGCTAAGAGCAAGGATAATAAACTCGTCGACAGCAATACTAGTTACAATAGACTTATATACTAAGCAAATTTATAGGATTTTGATGATGCAGATGACTTGCAACCTACTTAGAACTTATTATACTTGCTCTAAAGATTTTTCACCCATATACTATTGGGTAAAAATGAGGAGGCAGGATAGAAACAATTTATATAGGTACAATAATCCTAGAAAACTATAATACAAGGTTTATTAAAGGGAGAGAGTTCTCTCGGCTTCTATGTTCATTTTCCCTTCATGCAGGCCGGTTGACCTATGCCTACGGGACTGGCTGGGAGAGGCTATCGGCTACCGCCATCTTCTACAGCTTTCATGCATGCAATTGAATTCAACGTTGTTCATTCCTGTTGTCAAAAGAAATGTTGTAAAAAAACGTTGTTCGTTCCTGGATAAGCTTTGGAATTCGGAACCGACCAGGCGATCTATCGATCTCATGGTTGGCACAAGAAGCATACTCCATCCGTCCCATGAAGAATATAGTTTTTGACTTTTAGACTTCACGTTTAACCATCCGTCTTATTTAAATTTTTTATACAAATAATAAAACAAATCAATCAATATTCAAGTATCTTTAATGATAAAATAAATCATAACAAAATAAATAATATTTATAAAAAATTTAAATAAGATTTAATGATTAAACAAGATGCACGGAGTCCAAGGTGACAAACTCAATGGGATGGATGGAGTAAACAACAACTTGTTAGATAGAGAGGCCGGAGTCATGGTTGGTGGCACAACACACCACGTCATCACATGAAAATATGTGGAGCGACTAATTCGCGAGCGCTCGCAGGGGAACCAGCGGACGATTTCCGACCAGCGCTACTTTCCATTTTAGGAAACAAATACATCCCACAATTTTCCAAATATAGATAACTTCGCGTGCGGGTGGCGTGCATTCATTCCCTTTCTCTTTTTCTTTCTGCGTGCATTCAAACATTTTTTTCGGCTCGCTCGACCTTGTTTCCATCTGACGCAACAGTTTTTTTTAACAAAAGTCGCCGTACAGAACTTTTACACAAGCTTTTTTCTCTTTTAGCAAATTATAATCAATAACTTAAAAGTAAACTTAACAGATGTAAGTTATATTAGATAAGACAGTGACAAACTTAAAAGAAAAACTTAACAAATCTAAGTTAAAGATCCTTTTTTCAGAAAATTTACATTTTCTTTAAGCTTTTACACAAGCTTTTTTTTTCTCTTTTAGCAAATTAAAATCATTTGGGACATGGGAAGTAGGGAAAAGAAGGGGGGGGGGAGTGAATAAAATCAACTTTTACATAGTAAATTGTAGAACAAAATATCATAATATAATGTAAACTTGCAAACATCTAATGGATACATGAATAACTTTCATAAAATTTAGCAAGTATGGCAATCTGAGGATCTCTACACCAATCACATTGAACATTCTTTTGTCTTGAGGATATCTACAACCATGACATTGAACATACATGTATCTTCGATTGGGAGATCTGCAAACATAGTTAGTAGTAAAAAATTAACTAATTATAATAAAAAGATGAAACCAAGCAAAAATATAAGTTAGCATCATCAAAAACAAAAAAGGTGTTTCATGTATTTCAGTCAGCTGAAATATTAATTTTTATGAAAGTTAATTATTCAGTAGAGATCCTCAGAAAGGAGCCATTTAAGAACTAAAAAGATTGTCCCTAATAAATAAACTTCAGTTAAAGTATACAAGGAAGTAAATATGCAAAACTGAGCCTGTGAGAATCATAGGGGAAAATCATGGAGGCAAACCATCTCAGCCAAAAACGGAAAATATAATATTCAAATGAAAAGAAGAAAAATACCTCATTGATACATTGGGGGCCAGCAAGAGAATTTATATGCTTCTCAATTTGAGGGTGCAGTTTCTCTCCAGAGAAAACACGCAAATCAGACTCAGTACAGCCAGGAAATACAGTCAGCACAGAATCCATAGTAGCTTCAACATTCTGAGGTAGAAGTTGAGATGAATGGTCCTTTGTAATATGCAAGAACAGAAGAAAAATTATAAATAGTGTCAGTGTTTCGACCCAGGGGGCCTAGCACCAACAAGCATATTTGCGTCGCGTGCTCCCTAATCCGGATAGTGATGCAAGAAGAACACAAGGGTTTATCCTGGTTCGGGCAAAGAAGGCCCTACGTCCAGCGGGGGGGATGGCTTGTATTATCTTGCACCGAAGTGCTCGTACAGGGGTGAATACAAGCGTGCGAGCGAGCTATGCCTTAAGCGTTTGCAGTAGCGTGGTCTTCTGCCCTATACTAGGCCCTGGCGTCCCCTTTTATAGCCGAAGGGGAGGCACAGGGGTACACAGTGATTAGGGCGATCGTGGGGATGACGTCGAAGTGTTGATGCCGATCATGTCATCGAGACTGTTGAAGCGTGTCAGGGCATGGTCGGTCCTGTAGAGGTGTGCGCGTTGATGGCCGGGTTGTCCTTCTTTGACTCTGTCGAGGTGGGAGATGACCAGTGATGGATTGACCCCTGTGCCGGACGTGCAAAAACCCTGTAGCCGTCATGTCTGAGGCAGTTAATGACCGTTTTGAGAGGTGCTCTCGAGGGGTCGAGACCCATATCGATGGGACTGAGCCGCGGGAAATGCGGGTCGGGTGTTGACTATCGCATTTCGGGGGGCGCCATACGGGGCACAGTGCTCGGCGTGGCGCAATAGCGCCACTGAGCACCCTGGTTTGCAGGGTATAGGCGGTAAAATTTGACGGGATCGATACCTTCCCCACTGTGACCGCCGTTGTAGCCATGAGTTTGCGGCAGAGAGTGGTTGGGGGGCATTTAATGCTCCCGTACGGATGTCTGGGAGCCCTTTTCGAGGGTAGCCAGTCCACTCGAGGGAGACGTTCGACCGAGGGGTTTCCATCATTCACTTCGAGGGGTCCCGCGGGTGGCGACTGTCTGCTCGGTTGGTCTTGGGCCGTCAGAGCCTGTTCGTGGGCCGGCCCAGCGTGGCTCGAGGCAGGTGCCGGGATCAGGATTGGGATGTTTTTAAGTGAAGTCCGGTTTTGAGGAAGACAATGATGGTTCTGTTCATCCGATCACCCAGGTTAATGACCCTCTAATCTTGGTATCCGACAGTAGCCCCCGAGCCCTTGTATGAGTGTGGAGACTCATGCAAGAGGTCATCAATTAGGACCTTCGAGGGGTGCATTAACATGAGGTGGGGTTGGAGTACCGTGCCGGGAGAATAACTAGTTTCGAGACGTGAGAATTCATCCTTATCTCAGTGCGGGGGACGCGCGAGCGTCTCCCGTGGGGGTAGCCCCCGAGGCCCCAGAGGAGTGAGTAAGAACTCCTCTGGGGGCTTTAATTTGCATTCTATCGAGGGGGGACCAGTATTTAACTGGAGTTGTAGTGCCCTATCGAGGGGTTGACTCGAGCTACCGAGCCCCCGAGTATTTTCGACCCTCTTTCGTCGAGGGGTGCCGTGCGTAGTCGAGCTCCCGAGCCCCGTGCGGCTGGGGCGTTGCTACCTCATAGCGTCCGACCATGGATCCTTGCGTTCGGATTGTGGGGTGAAGAGCATCGTGCTATCCTCGGTTGGACGAGCCTCGACGTCCTCTGTGAGCTGGTAACGGGGAATCCAAGTGAGAACTAGTGCCCTGTTCGATAGGGGTCGATAGAAGCCCTGAGGCATCCTCTTTAAGCAAAACCATACAGATTACCTAGGTACCGACTCCGTTTGATGGGAGCTGGCGGCTCGATGCCTCCCGCCGTGGGGATCCTGCGATATTCCCTGGTTTCACCTTGGATATGTCCCGGGGGTCTCGAGAGTTCGTTCTCGAGCTGGGCCTCGTGTTGGCTCCCCCTGGGTCATCCCTGACTCGGTACTCGAGGGCGGCTGTCGAACCCTGTTCGAGGGCCAGCTTCCACTCCCTCAAGATTTGGGAGTGGATCGGAGTCCGTTTTACTTCCCTGGGAAGAACTGCTCGAGGGTGGCTGTCGAAACCTAGTCGAGGGCCAGCCTTCGCTCCCTTGAGAGTTTTGGTGTGGGGCCGGAGCCCACTTACCTTCTTGCAGAAGGAAACGCCGGGTGTAACTCCTCCGACCCATTGGGCGCACCTTTTGAGGGGGAGTTAGCGCAGCGCGGTCGTGGTGGACCCAGGTGGAATGGAAACGGCACGGTCATGGAGGACCCGGGCAACGGCTAGACGCCGGGCGGGAGACACATGTACCTGTTGCGAGAATCTAGGAGGCGGTTGGTGGGCGCAGTAAATGCGGTTCTTACCTTGCCATTGGGGAATCCGCCGATTGCCTCGAGCCGTCCGATTGGCTTGCTATAGCCATTGGATCCATTCCGCCGTCGCCCGGCCCCTGTGCCTATAAATGTGAGGGGGTAGGGTTTACCGCTTCTCTCACTTTCACCGCACCCTTTCACTTGCCGCCGCCGCCGCCACCAAGAGCCCTAAGCGCCCTTTCTCTCGCCGCCGCCGCCGTCAAGAGCCCGAATGCTCCGCCCGCCTGCGAGAGAGAGAAAGAGAGAGGGTAGAAGAAGGAGTGAAGTAAGGATTTCGCTCGCGCTGCCATCTTCATCGAGAGGATTCGCGTCGCCACCGCCATCGCCATGGCCTCTAAGCAGTCGAAGAAGGGCTCCAAGGGGAAGGCCCCCAAGGAGATGAAGCTGGTCATCCTCGACGCCGAGCCATGGTGCCCGTCGGTGGTGATGGAGGAGATGTTGGAGGATTTGGTGGCGGGAGGGCTTCTCTGTCCCAATCCGCCGGCGGGTGAGCGGGAGTGGATGGTGCCGTCGCGGGAACATTTGGAGCCCGATCCGCCGCGGGGCTACGTCGTGAGCTTCGTCAAGTTCCACAGCCACGGCCTCAGGATGCCGCCGAGCCGGTTCATGCGGGCGTTGCCCCACCAGTTCGGCGTCGAGCTGCACCACTTTCCCCCAACTCCACCTCCCACGCTGTCATCTTCGCCACGGTGTGTGAGGGGTATTTCGGCATGGAGCCGCAGTGGGATCTTTTCTTGCACATCTTCAAGGCCACCCACTACACCCATTGCATGAAGGAGGGGGTTCGGAGGTAGGCGCGCACCGGCTCCTGCCTCATCTCCTTGAAGAGGCCAGAGCGCTACATCCCCGTCGGGCTCTACACCAACCACGCCCGGTGGGACGCCCACTGGTTCTACTTGCGCAACGAGGGGGCTTTTTCCCTGAGTACACCAGGAACATCATGCCCAAGGCCGAGTACAACTGGGCGCACGGTGTAGCGGCGGAGGACCAGAAGCAGTTGGACCCCCTCCTCAATGCGTTGCACGTGCTCCGCAATCTCAAGGTGGGGGAGGTAGAGCTGGACGCCGCCCACGTCGTGGCGGGCTTCCACCGTCGGCGGGTCCTCCCGCTGATGGAGCGCCCGCTCTAGCTGGACCAGATGGGGCCGGACGCCTACCCCGAGCGGCTCGGGAGGAGCCGGATGTCTCCCGATCTCCTCGATCCCTCCGTCATCATGATGCGGGTGAAGGCGGTCGTTAACGCCACCTCCTTCTCGGAGGAGGAGATCGGGTACTTTCCCATGCGGCCAGAACAGGACATCGTTCATCTGGTGAGTTGCCTTCGAGGCATCCCCTCAATCCTTTTCTTTATTTTCCTCCCTTCTCACCCAATCGTTCTATGTTCTTCTCCCCGGGGGCGATCAACTTCAGGGAATCGAGGCCCCCGGTGAAAGAAGACGCTCCCAGCCTTGCTGCTGAACGTAAGCATAGGGAGAATACTAAAGAGAAGAAGGAGAAGGAGAAGAGAAGAAGGAGAGCGCTATGCACAAAGCAAAACGCAGGCGGGGGAAATGTTCGGGGAGGACACCCCCTCGAAGCAGAGCCCTGATGATGATGAGGATGATGACGATGACGAGGGGGTTGATGAGCATCTTGCCCCCCATCTGATGCCTCCGCCCCGAGCTAACGTGCCTCTCGTGCAGGAAGTGGTCCCGGAGCGACAGCTCGAGGCACAAGGGAGAGGAGCAGGGAGCCAGACGGCTCGATCGAGGCCGCCAACCCGGCGCTCGAGCCAGGAGCCCTCGGCATCTTTCTCGTGGCGCCGGTCCTGCATTCGCCCAGCCCGGTCCAGGGCCTCGACACCGGGCGCGCAGACCCGGGGTCAAGCAGCCTCGGAGAGGCGTATGGCGGCTGCCTTCCCATTGATCGAGTGCCGAGGTCCCTCGATTGAGCGGCGCCCGGGAAAGCGCGATGACCCAGCCAGAGAAGAGGGCAGAGGCTGCCGCCATTGAGGGGTCCGAGCCTGGCCCGGTCGAGAAGGAGGTCCCGAAGCCCCCGAGCAGCTCGAGCGGAGCTGGAAGGAAGCCCTCCATGCCAGTGGGGTAAGTTTAGAGCGTTCTCGAGCTTGTTCTTTCTTTTCCCAATTGTTTTGCCTTGATGGTTGTTTTTGATGCTCTCTTCCTCTCGTCACCCAGGGCCAAATGTCACCTGATGACCTTCACCCTTGCTCCCGTCAAGAGGCTGAAGACGGCGGCGGTCTTGAAGGAGACGGGGACAGCTGGGGGTGAGCAAGCCGTGGCGTCGACGCCTGTGGCCCCGAGTGGTGATGCGACGCCCATCACCGGCCCATCGGAAGGAGCCCCTGAGGCCGGAGGGGCAGGGAGGCAGGCCCAGCCCATCCCCATCGATGACAAAGAGGTGGGGTGGGATTCCTGGCCCGAGGAGGCCGACGTCAAGGCACCTTGGCAAAGAGGCTGCACGTGCTCGAGAAGGAGCACAGGAAGGAGGAGGAAGGAGAGAAGGCCACGCTGGTGTTGAGCCAGCCAGCGTAGCCCGAGGAGGTATTGGCCTCGAGCCAGTCTCAGGCTCGAGGCGGGGTCACCATCGAGCCAGCCCCATCAAGAAGAGTCCGTCCCGTCACAGCTCAAGGTGGGGTAGACAGAGAGCGCGCCACTGCAAGGGCAGCGTGCGGAGGAACACGCGGAGCCGTAGCAGCAACCACCACTGGAGCCACCGTAGCAGTGACAGCGGCAACAAGAGCCGTCGCAGCCGGAGCCACAGGAGGAGGAGGAGCTGCAGGAGGAGCCGCGGGAGGATGCCGCCGCTACCGCGAGCTCGCCGCCGGCGTCACTGGACGCACCTACCCCACCACAAGACAAGGCGTCAGAGGGGGTCGAGCCCTCGAGCCCCCGAGGGCAGCGAAGGAAAGGTGTGGCTACCCTGGGCTCGCCCTCGAGGGCGCTAAGTGCCGGAGGTCCACCGTCGCCAGGTCCATCCCCCTCGATGGACTCCGTGGCATCACACGGCGGTCCTTTCGATTCTTTCTGCTCCCTCCCTGGCATGGACAGGAGGGACCCGACCGGGTACGGGGGCGAGTCCTCGATTATTCGGGATGTGGCCGCGCTGATATGCCCAACCTTGGCGGATCGGGTAGCCCAATTCAGCGGCTCTCGTGAGGCATGCGCAGAGGTTAGCACCGCCATGTCGGAGCGCATTCGAGCCGCCCTCCCGGAATGGGGTAAGGAGTGGATCCTGCTCCACGATCCCTTGAACCCCTTCGCCCCCAACATCGTGCTCGACGACCAGAAGGAGATCAAACACTGGGAAGAGGCGGAGGAGTTCCGGGTGTGGATGGAGAGCGCCCTGTCACTGGCGTGCCATGTCACCATCGAGGACTTCAGCTGACTTTACAACGTAAGTATTTCTCATTGGAAGTATTTGGCCTCGATTCACCTTCCTGTTGCCTTCGTCCTGACCTCCCTGTTTCTTGCTTCAGTTCTTGCGGAACCAGTCGTATCTGAAGTCCGACCACCTCCACTCGACGCTTGAGAACATGGAGGAGATGCGGTGTCTCGTGAAGGTGGGCCAAAGTGCTGAGGTCGCGCTCGCCAAGGCCGCAGCCGAAAAGTGGAAGGCCGAGCAGGAGGCGACCAAGGCCAAGGAAGAGGCCGAGGCATCACAGGAGAAGGCGGTTCGAGCCCTGCAGGCTGCCGAGGCGGAGGTGGCCCGAGCCAAAGAAGATGCCAAGACGGCATGGGAGGAGGCGGCTCGAGCCAAGCAGGCCACTGAGACCTTGCAGAAGGAGGTGGCTCGGGTCACTGGGATCGCCCAGCAACTGCAGCGGGATGCGAAGATGGTCGCTCAGGGACTCAAGGCGAGCCGCGAGCGTGTGGAGCAGCTCGAGGGGGAGCAGCGTGTTGCCACCTCCCGCATTAAAGAGGTTGAGGAGGAGGCGCAATGAAACGCTCAGGCTCGCGATGCCCTCCAAGCCTCGGTCGAGGAGGAGAAGGAGCGCGCGGACGCCCTCGAGGCCCGGGCGGGGCCCTGAGGCAGACCGCTGTCGATCTGGAGATTACCGCCGCCGCCGCCGGCCGAAGCATCGAGGCCTTGCGGTCCGAGAAGACGAAGATGGAGCGCGCCTTCAGGGCCAAGGAGAATGAGCTTCATGGCGCGGTGGTTAGCAAGCAGCAGCTCCAAACTCGTTGCGATGGTGAGCCCCCGAGCCCTTTTGAGCTTGGTTATTTGTGATTGAGTGTTGTTTGCCATAGTCGACCTTGTCCTTTTCTTCAGGTCTCGAGGTAGGTCTGGAGCAGTTGCGGAAGGACACACAAGCACTTCGGGACGCGCTTTCGGCTAAGGTGGATGTCAACACCAGACTCCGCAATGCCATAGACGGCCTCAGTACCCACTGGGGGCTCGGGCGCGTCGTGGAGACTGCGGAGACGGTAGCCAGGAGTGCATTCGTCGAACGGCTTACCCACCTCGGGAATGTCATGAAGGAGCGTGTCCGGGGATGCTCCACTTTGGCGTGAAGCGGGCGCTCGCTGGCTTCTACTCTGGATTCCAGGTCGAGGACAGGCAGGAGATACTGAACGGGATGGAGGTCCTCTCCCACGGCTTCATCTTCGACCAGGATACGCCAGCGGAGGCCGAGGAGCAGAGACACCTTGAACTAATTGCTGATGCAGAGGTGCCTGGGGCGAGGCTAGCGCAGAAGTTTGAGGATGACGTTCTCCCTGCTTGAGCGCGGTGATGATGATGTGGCCTGTGAGCCAAATCTGGGCAAAGAGGCCCATGTAAAGAAATTACATTAATATTATCGTAATGTCATGGCCTAGGCGGCCCTTAACATTCTTTGTGCAAACAATGCTAATTTTCTTTCATTCTCGAGCTGCCTTATCTCTTGCCTAGTTTGAGCCTTTCTTTGACTTAAGAGTTAGACGCGTACTCAAGCCCCTCGAGGGGTAAGGTAGTGAGTTGGGGTGCCTTAGCCCAGAGGCGTGGGCGAGCCCCTGCTCGACCGTTCTCGTCCCCTCAAAGGCTTGAGCCGTTCTTCCTACTTCAGTCACAGAGAATACTCAAAGCGTAGGAGAAAAAAGTAGGCGTCAAGTTTTGAAAAAATCATTTGTGTTTTTCAGGGACTTTTTCGGGGGTGCCCCTTATTAGCCCCTGAGGGAGGCTCGACCTTGCGAGAGCAAGGCCGAGTCTACCTTAAAGTTATGAATGGGAGTAGAGACGAACTAAAGTGCATTTGAATGCTTCTTAGTTGCTTTTATTTCTCGAGCCGCTTTTACTTCCACTGGCCTGACTGTTCTACTTTTCAACGTGAGTGTTGGATGCGTGCTTGAGTCCCTCGAGGGGGAGAGCAAGTGGGAGTACCTTAGCCCGGGGGCGTAGGAGAGTTCCCGGCTTGGCAGCCCTCGACCCTTCGAAGGTCTCGAGGTGCTTCCTTTTCCATCGCAAAGCGTACTTCGAGGAGTAGAAGGAAGAGAGGCGTCGAGGGGCAAAACCAAATCTACCTTGAATTACGGATGAAAATGAAAGTACTAGGGTCACAAACTTTTTATTCATTCGTGATGCGATAATTGTACATAAATACGGAAATGTACAAGGCCTCGAGGCCTAGGGGTAGAAACGACGTAGCTGTTCGATGTTCCACGCATTGGCGAGGGTCGAGCCCTTGCCATCTGTGAGCTTGTACGTTCCTGGCTTTAGCACCTCTGCGATGATGAATGGGCCCTCCCACGGTGGAGTTAGCTTGTGCCGCCCCTTGTTGTCTTGTCGGAGTCAAAGGACGAGGTCGCCGACTTGGAAATTTCTTTGCGCACGTGCTTGTCGTGGTAGCATCGTAGCTTCTGCTGGTACCGAGCAGAGTGGATGAGAGCCATGTCTCAAGCCTCCTTGAGCTGGTCGATGGCGTTGGCGAGGGCCGCCTCGTTAGTCTGCTCGTTGAAGGCCTTGAGTCAAGGGGACCCGTACTCGAGGTCGGTGGGGAGGACGGCCTTGGACCCATAGACCATGAAGAATGGGGTAAATCCTGTGGCTCGGCTCGGCGTGGTCCTCAGGCCCCATAGGACTAAGGGTAGCTCGGCAGCCCACTTCTTTTCGTGCTTGTTGAGGTGGTTAAAGATCCTCGGCTTCAGGCCTTGTAAGATCATACCGTTGGCGCGCTCGACCTGGCCGTTGTATTGAGGGTGGGCGACTGCAGACCAATTCACGTGGATGTGATGATGGTCACAGAAGTCCAGGAACTTTTTGCCGGTGAATTGTGTGCCATTGTCGGTGATGATGACATTCGGGACCCCAAAGTGATGATGACATGCGGATGTTGGTAATGGGCCATGCCTCGATCAACTTCGTGAACTTGTCGACGGCGACTAGCAAGTGTGTGTAGCCCTCGGTTGTCCTCTTTAGAGGCCCGACCAAGTCGAGTCCCCAAACTGCAAACGGCCACGTGAGGGGGATCATCTGAAGAGCGTGGGCGGGGAGGTGCATTTGCTTGGCGTAGAACTGGCACCCCTCGCATGAACGGACAAGGCTAATGGCGTCGGAGATGGCGGTTGGCCAATAGAAACCTTGTCGAAAAGCATTTCCGACGAGGGTCCTAGGCGTCGTGTGGTGGCCGCAAACCCCCGAGTGCATATCCTTCAGCAACTTTTCCCTCCTCGATGGTGATGCAGCATTGGAGGACGCCTGTAGGGCTGCGTCGGTAGAGCTCTCTGTCGTCACCGTAGATGATGTAGGTCTTGGCCCTTTGAGCGATTCGTCTGGCCTCGGCCCAATCCTCAGGGAGTTCCCCTCGAATGACATACTCGAGGAACGGAATGCGCTAGTCTAGCGGTAGGCTCGAGGACGAGGATGACCCCTCGACCTCCATGACCTCAGCCCCGGTCGAGGGGCCTCAGTCAAGGGAGGGGGTTAGTTGATGTCATGGTTGTCAGCCCCCGAGCCCAAGTCCATGGACGGCTCATGTAGATCCCTCGAGAGGACGTCTGGGGGGATGACACCTCGAGAGGATGTGATCTTGGCAAGCTCATCTGCAGCTTCATTGTAGCGTCGAGCGATGTAGTTGAGCTCAAGGCCGTGGAACTTGTCTTCCAGCTTGCGTACTTCATTGCAGTATGCCTCCATCTTCGGGTCGTGGTAGCTCGAAGCCTTCATTGGTTGATGACGAGTTGCGAGTTGCCTCGAGCCTCGAGGCGTCGGACCCCAAGCTCGAGGGCAATACGCAGACCGTTCACGAAGGCCTCGTACTCCACGACATTGTTAGAGGTGGCAAAATGGATACGGATAATGTAGCGCATGTGGACTCCGAGGGGTGAAATGAAGAGCAAGCCCGCACCTGCCTCCGTTTTCATGAGCGACCCGTCGAAGTACATCGTCCTTAGCTCGGCTTGAATCTGTGCTGGGGAAAGCTGAGCGTCGATCCATTCAGCCACGAAATCGGCCAGCACTTGAGACTTTATGGCTTTGCGTGGGGCACATTAGGTGATAGTCTCGCCCATGAGCTTGACTGACCACTTGGCAATTCTCCCCGCAGCCTCCTAGTTTTGGATGATCTCCCCCAGGGGAAAAGATGACACCACAGTCACCGGGTGGCCGAGGAAGTAGTGCTGGAGTTTGCAGCGCATTAGCACGATGGCATAGAGCAGTTTTTGGATCTACGGATAGCGGACTTTGGTCTCCGAGAACACCTCACTAATGAAGTAGACTGGCCGTTGGACAGGGAGGACGTGTCCCTCTTCCTGCCTCTCAACGACTATGACCGCACTGATCACCAAGGTGGTCGCAGTGACATAGAGGAGGAGGGGCTCGGATGGTTTTGGAGGCACGAGGATCGGAGCGGAAGTCAGCATGCCTTTAAGCTTGGTCAGGGCCTCCTCGGCCTCGATGGTCCATGTGAAGCGCTCAGACTTCTTGAGGAGGCGGTATAATGGCAGGGCCTTCTCTCCTAGGTGCGAGATGAAGCGGCTGAGGGCTGCAAGACAACCCGTAACCCTTTACACACCCTTCAGGTCTCGAATCGGCCCCATCCTCGTAACGGCCATGACCTTTTCGGGGTTGGCCTCGATCCCATGCTGGGAGACAATGTATCCTAAGAGCATGCCTCGAGGAACACCAAAGACACACTTCTCGGGGTTGAGCTTGATGTTCTTGGCCTTGAGGCACTCGAACGTGATCTTGAGATCATCGACGAGGTTGTCGAGTTTCTTTGGCTTGACCACGATGTCATCTATGTAGGCCTCGACGGTCTCGCCTATATGTTTGCCAAAAATGTGGAGCATGCATCACTGATACGTCACCCAGGCGTTTCAGAGGCTGAAGGGCATGGTGACGTAGCAATACATGCCAAAAGGGGTGATGAACGAAGTCGCGAGCTGGTCGAACTCCTTCATTTTGATTTGGTGGTAATCGGAATAGGCATCAAGGAAGGAAAGGGTCTCACATCCCGCAGTTGAATCGACAATTTGATCAATACGTGGCAAAGGAAATGGAACTTTAGGACATGCTTTATTCAAACTAGTGTAATCTACACACATCCGCATTTTCCCATTTTTCTTCTTAAATAGTACAGGATTAGCTAGCCACTCAGGATGATGTACCTCCTTGACGAATCCGGCCTTCTCGAGCTTGTCGACCTCCTCGCGGATGATCCTGCACTTCTCCTCGTCGAAGCGGCGCAGGCGTTGCTTAACTGGTCTCGAGCTAGGATGGATCTCCAAGGCGTGCTCGGTGACATCCCTCAGAATGCCTGGCATGTCCGAGGGACTCCATGCAAACATGTCAGCGTTTGCACGAAGAAAGTCGATGAGCACTGCTTCCTATTTGCTGTCGAGGGTAGCTGACCGTCAGCGCCTTCACGCCAGAGGTGCTGGGGTCGAGCAGGATCTTCTTAGTGTCCTCGGCGGGCTCGAAGCTCTCGGCCTGTCGCTTGGGCTCGGGGATCTCCGCGGCCAGGCCCTCGAGAGTTGTAGCCAGGGCGTTGGACTCCTCGATGGACTCCCCGTACTCGATGCACTCGACATCGCAGTCGTATGCGTGCTCGTAGGAGGAGCCGACGGTGATGATGCCGTTGGGCCCCGGCATCTTGAGCTTGAGGTAGGTGTAGTTGGGGACCACCATGAACTGGGCGTAGCCGGGCCGACCGATGATGGCGTGGTAGGTACCATGGAACCCGACCACGTCGAACATGAGGGTCTCCTCCCTGAAGTTCGAGCGGGTGCCGAAGCAGGCAGGAGGGTCGATGCGGCCGATGGGGAGGGACTTCTTGCCCGGCACGACTCCATGGAAGCCCCCGGTGCTGGGCTTGAGCTGTGACTTCTTGATGCCTAGTAGATCGAGGATCTCCATGTAGATGACATTGAGGCTGCTGCCTCCGTCCATGAGCACCTTGGAGAAGCGAGTGTCAGCGATGATGGGGTCGATGACGAGCGGGTAGGCCCCAGGGCAGACGACGTGGTCTGGATGGTCATCACGGTCGAACGTGATCTACGTACCAGACTAGTCAAGGTACTGGGCATAGCCACCCGGACCAAGAAGACCTCTCGATGTTCCTTTTTACACTGTCGAGGCGTAAACTGGGTCGAGGGGCCGTCGTAGATCATGTAGCAGTTGACGACATTGGGGAAGCCATCGTTGTCCTTGCCGCCGTCTGTCTTTCCTCTGCTCACCCTTCTCATGGCCCAGGCTCTTGAAATAGTTCTTGAGCATGCGACAGTCCTCGAGGTTGTGGTCGACCGTCCCCTTGTGGTATGGGCAGGGCTCCTTCAGCATCTTGTCGAAGATGGCCCCCTCAGGAGGGGGTCGAGGCTTCTTGCACTCGGCGGCGATGACAAGGTCATCCTCCACGGCCTCATGCTTGCCTTGCTGAACTCCCTTCTTCTTCTTCTTGCCGTTCTTCTTCGAGCCCCTACTCGGGCCCTCACCATTGCCGGCCGGCGGCTTGGCTTTGTCCTTATTTTCACCGAAAAAGGCCCCGACGGCCTCTTTGCCGGCTGCGTAGCTGGCGATGATGTCCATCAACTCATCGATGGTCTTTGGACGATCGCGCCTGAGCTCTCGCACCAGCTCCTTGCAGGTGGTGCCTGAGACGAACGCCAAGATGACGTCGTGGTTGGGGATGTGCGGTAGCTCGGTACGCTATTTGGAGAAGCGTCGGGCAAAGTCTCAAAGGGACTCCCCGTGCTGCTGCTTGCAGTTACGAAGGTCCCAGGAATTTCTGAGGCGAATGTAGGTCCCCTTGAAGTTGCCCTCGAAGACCCGTACCAGGTCGGCCCAGTCACGGATCTGATCGGGGGAAAGCTCCTCGAGCCACCGTCGAGTGGTGTCGGAGAGGAACAGTGGGAGTTGCCTGATGATGGCTTTGTCGTCTCATGCCCCACCCAGCTGGCAAGCTAACCGGAAGTCAACGAGCCAGAGCTCGGGTTTGGTCTCGCCGTTGTACTTGGTGAGGCTCGTGGGGGGTCGGAATGGGCTCGGCAGCGGCGTGCTGTGGATAGACCTGCTGAAGACTCAGGGGCCTGACGGCTCAGGAGCCTGTCGGTCCTCGTCGCTGTCGTAGTGCCCCCACGATGGGTGTTGTAGCCCCGATCCTCTATGCCCCCATTGTTGCACCGCCGGTTCTCTATGATGTCGTAGCGCGTGTCCTGCGGCTCACAGTTGTCGACGAGGCGATCTCGGACGGGTGCGTCCCTTCTCGCTCGAGGAGCCACATCTTGGTGGACGGAAGCCTCCCTCTCGTGGCGGGCGGTTCGGCCGGTCGTTCTGACGCCACCCCTCGATGCCTCGAGGCAGAACTCTCAGCTTGTTGTGCGGCCGCCACCTTGAGGAGATCCTCGACCTCATTGCGTATCCGCGCGGCTTACGGATTCGAGGGCGCAGGCATGTTCTTCAGGAGCATGGTCGCGGTGAAGAGGTTCTGGCTCGCTCGAGGGAAACAGTTGACGGTGGGCGGCACAAGGGCCTCGTCCTCTGTGATCCGCTAGAAAATGTCCCGTGCGCGGCCTCGAGCCCCTCCACCATGTGGGGCGCTCGTCCTTGTTCGAGGGCCTACTCGATCTGGTCCAGGCGCTGGCGATCTTCGTCGAGCTTGGCCTACATCTCGCGGAGTTGCGCGAGTTATGCAGCGTGGTTGTCCTGTGGAAGGTGTGGGTCCACGGGCTCCTGTGGTGTCTCCTCTCGAGCCGGGGTGGCAGCACCGCCCTCAGCCGCAAGCGCCCAGGCAGGCGGTGTGTCCGCGGCCAGGGGGTCGACCGTCTGAGCGATAGACTCAGCGGCGTCGAGGTGGAAGCACTCCCGCGTCGGGTCATAGTAGTCGGAGTCATAGTCGTCGGAGTTTAGGTCGTCATAGAAAGGGTTCCACGGCCTCCCGGTCCTCTCCTCCTCGAGTTGCCGTCGCAGGGTACCGAGAGTGTAGCGCCTGGGGTCAGGCGCTTGGTCGAAACCATGGTCCACGGACGCGGGCCAAATGGCCTCTAGGCTCATGGCAGCGTGCAGGAGGGGGCTCGGGCGCTCCTCCCGCACGCCCATGCTGGAGCGTATCCCGTTGGTGTACGTCGTGGCGGCGTTGGTGAGACCGAACGGGAGCCGTCGACGGGCCTCGTAGATCCCGTGCGGAAGCAGATTGGGTGGCGATGGCGATGCACGTGCCGGGGGGCCACCCTGGGCTCCCTCAACGTGCGCATGGCGAAGGTGAAGTCGGCGTCCTGGTCGAGGCTCGCCGGTTCGTTCCCCGCCCCCGGGCGTGAGCTGGGCAGGTCCCTTGCAGGGGACCCGCGTCCAACGCCGGGGATGGGGGGAACGTGGATGGCACCAGCCCGGGCGCAGGCTGGCGCTGACGGTGATGATGACGCCTCCTCTCGGGGTGAGACCCATGGTGGCGTGATCGATGCGGCACCCCTCCTGAGCGTGGGGGCGTGCCGCGGCCTCCGTTCGGGTCACCGATCGAGAGCAGAGCCATGTCGTAGCCCGAACCGAGCGACACAAACTCCAGGCTCCCGAACCAGATCACCGTGGCATATGGAAGCGGGGAAGTGGAATCTGCCATCCAGACGAAAGGCGGGAAATCATCAGTGACACGCGTTCCCCCTACCTGGCGCGCCAACTGTCGGTGTTTCGACCCAGGGGGCCTAGCACCAACAAGTATATTTGCGTCGTGTGCTTCCTAATTCGGATGGTGATGCAAGAAGAACTCAAGGGTTTATCCTGATTCGGGCAAAGAAGGCCCTACGTCCAGCGGGGGGATGACTTGTATTATCTTGCACCGAAGTGCTCGTACAGGGGTGAATAAAAGCGTGTGAGCGAGCTATGCCTTAAGCGTTTGCAGTAGCATGGTCTTCTGCCCTATACTAGGCCCTGGCGTCCCCTTTTATAGCCGAAGGGGAGGCACAGGGGTACACAGTGATTAGGGCGATCATGGGGATGACGTCGAAGTGTTGATGCCGATCACGTCATCGAGACTGTTGAAGCGTGTCAGGGCATGGTCGGTCCTGTACAGGCGTGCGCGATGATGGCTGGCTTATCCTTCTCTGACGTTTGTCAAGGTGGGAGATGACTAGTGATGGATTGACCCCTGTGCTGGACGTGTGAAAACCCTGTAGCCGTCATGTCCGAGGCGGTTAATGACCATTTCGAGGGGTGCTCTCGAGGGGTCGAGGTCCATATCGATGGGACTGAGCCGCGGGAAATGCGGTCGGGTGTTGACTATCGCATTTCGAGGGGGTGCCGTACGGGGCACAGTGCTCGGCATGGCGCAATAGCGCCACTGAGCACCCTGGTTTGCAGGGTATGGGCGGTAAATGTTGACGGGATTGATACCTTCCCCACTGTGACTGTCGCTGTAGCCATGAGTTTGCGGCAGAGAGTGGTTGGGGGCATTTAATGCTCCCGTACGGATGTCTGGGAGCCCTTTTTGAGGGGTAGCCAGTCCACTCGAGGGAGCCGTTCGACCGAGGGGTTTCCGTCATTCCCTTCCCGGGATCCCGCGGGTGGCGACTGTCTGCTCGGTTGGTCTTGGGCCGTCGGAGCCTGTTCGTGGGCCGGCCCAGCGTGGCTCGAGGCAGGTGCCGGGATCGGGATTGGGAGGTTTTTAAGTGAAGTCAGGTTTTGAGGAAGACAATGATGGTTCTGTTCATCCCATCACCCAGGTTAATAACCCCCTAATCTTGGTATCCGACAATTAGGTAATCCAAAATATGTGTTCATCAACAAACTTATGGAAAACATTAAAAGATGGTCATTCACACCTTTTTAGTTTGTTAGATGGATCGTGACTTGAGGAAGGTCCAGCAATATTTGGTACACAAGCAGCTGCCTCATTCAAAACATCATCATAGGAAGCTCTTGTCCTTTTTCGTTTCAAAGAAGCCTTTCCAAAAATAGTTGACTGAACCTGTTTGATCTAAAAGATGAACAGCGCATAATTAACAAGGAATGTATGAAATGAATATCACAAAAAAAGAAGACAGGGAAAAAGAAAAAGAGAAAAAAAACGGTTTGCATTGTATAATATTACCTCAATCTTGGTAAAAGTTGCAAACTTTAACATATACTTATCAACTAAATCATCAGTCCAAGCATGAATACGGGGGATTGTCTGCAGAATTGGTGGAACAATACCAACATCTAAACCCAAGTGATCAAAGTAGGCAGTCTGCATCCAAAAAAAACACACTTAAAATAAACAAGACAAAAGAAAAGAAACATATTATTAAGTAATTTCTCTAGAAGCAATTTACTAAGAAACAGAGCATGATTTATGAGAAAAAAAAAGAAGCTGTAGGATTACTATAAAGAAACAAATACTTACATAGAGCACAAAAATACAACCAGCCAAGCTCGGATTTTTGGAAACTTTAGCGGCGTTTTTGAATTTGGAAATCCCAGATTTCAAACAAGTTGCCACTGCATCACACCAGTCAAAAGATTTGATGCTTTTCACAACACTGATGCCATTATAGTAATGACAGCTGGCTCTGTCAGCGCTCGATGGGCACAGAAATATCGAGAGGACTACTAACATGAAGATCCTAACAAATCTGTCCCCCACAAGATCAGTATCAATTAGCTTAATAAGATCATCAATTTTTGGAGCATTCCATGCTGGAGTATTTGTATCCTCAGCGATAAGATTCTTGGTCATCGGTTTAGCCGTTCGACTTATCTTTTCTCCACCATGAGGAATTCCAAGGATCCAATGGACTTTACGACCATCAATGTTAAATGGAAGAGTCCCTGGAATTTGTATAGACTGTGTCTTCTCATCATAGAAGGATGCCAACATGGCTATGAGCTGCTTATAGGGCATGTGTTTGCATTTCAGACCAAGTATCGAACCAAAGCCACAGTCATGAACAAGCTTTATCTGGTCCTTCGTAAGACGACCAATCAGTTCCACCAACTTTTCCAAGCTAAATTTAGTTTGGAAAGACTAAAAAGAAATAAAAGGAAGACTAGTTAGGCCTGACTAATTCATTTTTTCACCAAAACAAAATAACTCAACATAAAAACAAATGTGAACAATACAGACATAACAACCATGACCCCATCAATCAGAAAAGACTGAAAAGTTAAGTTAAGCTTGCAAGGTAAGCTTACAAGTTCTTACCATTTGAAGCTTACAAGTTGAATGTACAGTTAAAAAGACTTCAGTTATGCGTACAAGATTAGCTTACAAGTAGAATATGCATTCAGAAAAATCAAAGTTAAGATTCCAATTTAATCTTACAAGTTAAGACAACAAGTTATGCTTATAAGTTAACTTTACAAGTTCTACATAAATAGGTAACCTTATATGTTAATTTTACAGGTTGAATATACAAGTTAAGATTACAAGTTAAGCTTACAAGTTAATTTTACAGATTGGACATACAAGTTAAGATTAAAAAATCAACTCAACATTTGCACATACAAAGTTAAGCTTACAAGTGATTGGATTATAAGTTAACATTATAGACTTGAAAATACAAGTTAAGCTTACAAGTTAGGCTTATAAGTTTTTACTGGTTAAACATACATGTTAAGCTTACAAGTTAAGATTATAAGTCAACTTTACAGGTTCAACAAAAATTTAAACCTACAAGTTGAATATATACAAAAAACTCACGTAAAGCTCAAGTCTGGTGCTCTCGGCAAAAACACTCCCATCCTTAACAATATCATCTTCACCAGTGTTTTTAACATTATCGAGCCGAAGAATTAGATCCCTAAATAAAAAAAGGAAAGTCAGTAAAATAACTAAAAACACACAAACATTTTTGGTTGTCCGAAAAATGATACTTCAACTAAACAAAGTCAAAAGAAAAGGAACACCAAACTCAATTACTGACATCATTCTCAGAAGACACTTACTCTTGAACTGATTTGGAATTATCGTCTTCAGCAGAACCTTCTCCAGAATCAACCATCTGTAGCAAAAAATGTATCTCATTAAAAAGAAAAACGGAAAGACTGGATTATAGAGCAATGTAGGAATGAAGTAATTCTGAAAGCTAAAAACAAACACAATTCAACAAGAATCAAAGAAAGGCTGAAATATGGTCGCGTGGCAATTCAGAAACTAACACAGACGTCCACAACTAAACAGTAAGCTTAAAAATGGATCCCTTAAACAAACCAGGGGGACCCATAGTAACAACAAAACCAGAATTATTCAATAACCCATAGATAGCCTATTTAGATTGTTTAAAATTACCAGAAATAACAAACATACCTATTTAGATAAATTTATAATAAGTAATATGGCAACTCACAGAAAAAGAATAGATAACTATGCTATCAGGAAACACCCCCAACTCTATATACATACATGCACCAACGGTGGCTCATTAAAAATACAAATCTAACATCACAGGTTTTTACAAAAACTGAATGAATTTGGATAATTAATCAAGTCATTTTTGCTGTGATACCAGAAATGACATCTCACCACATACCTAAACAAAAAGATTTGTAAGGATTTCATTTGAACAAAATGATCAATTCAAACTCCATAATAATTTTGTTGGGATACAACTTGATTCATATTGATCCAACCTTATGTAATTAACTAGCAACTAATAAACCAGAGCTTGGTATAGTTGATCAATACAAAACTTAAACATTAAGAATAGCAGCCACATCTCATAGCAAAGACCTAGCCATCAGAAAAAGTTTAGTACGCCACATCATTTGATGGTATAGTATTTGACCCTGCATTTCATCCAAAATATCTATAGCTAAATTGTGATTAAAATGCCAATAAACCAGCCAACAAAAACAAAACAGGGCACGGGAAGACGCTGGGAAAAGATAAGGAGGACGATGGCCATCAACAACGCAAGGATGAAGCTCTACGCACGCATGGGAGTCCCTGTCCACAAATCGTGCAGGACCTAGGGAACCCAGGGTTAGGGCCAACGCCGGTGAAACCCCGGGTGAAACCACACCAAAGCAGAGGACAAAAAGCAGAGGAGGAGGACGTCGTGGGACGAGCTCACAGACGCTCAGCCGCCACGGACGCGCTTGCCGTCGCCCCGAGCCCGCCGGTGGAGGAGCGCCTGCCGCAAGCTCCTCCACCTGGCCTCGCGCCCGTCCGGTGAGGAGGCCCGCCCTGGCCTCGCGCCCGTCCTGGCCGGAGGAGGCTCGCCCTCGCCTCGCGCCCGTCCAGTGAGGAGCCTCTGGCCGCAGCCGCCACCAGATGCAGGGGTCGTCGATGCGCCGTGGAGGTCGATGCGCCGGCGCGGGCGTCCGCCGGGGGAGGAGGCAGCGGCGAGGGCAGGCGAGCGGGTGGCGCTGGAGAGGAGGTGCGTGCGCTGGCCCTGCTCCGCGCGGAGATGACGAGGAGTAGGCGAAGACGTGGAGACACGAGAAAGAGCACCGCCGGCTGCCGCGCATTCAACGCCGCTCAAACCCTAGAAACCTCGAATCGACGGGGTCGCCAAAAGGAGGAAATCGGGTCGCCAAATGGAGGAAATCGACGGGGTGAGGATGAAGAGCAGAGAGAGAGATGGCAAATACCTTGTGGTGAACCCCTCAAAATCCAATGTCGCCGGCGTCCCGTCGAAATCCAATCACGCCGGCGTCCCGCTCGCGGACCCAATGTGCCCGAGGTGGCAGTCGCCTAGGGCGTCAGCGCGATGAGGAAGAAGGCCAACAGTTCAAACCCGTGTGTATAGGATGAGGACGGCGATAGCGGGGGAATATTTCAGAATGAAATTTTGTTTCGGGTCCGGTCCGCGTCCGGTCCGCCCGCGTCGGCACGACGGTGCCCGCCCGGTCACGTGCAGCACAGAAAAGGAAAGCACAAGGAGACAAAAAAGGAAAGGGAAGCGTGCTGTCGGAGCGTTCGCTCGAAACACGACCGAGCGAGCGCACGCGGAAAGGGAATTTCGGAAAATATGGTACCCACGGTAATAGTTTTATAAAAGTATATTTTTGACTATATTTCATAAACATTTTATAGTAAAAGGTAGTAGTCAAAGTTGGTTTTGGAGACCGTGTCGATGTCCAAAACAACAATTTTTAAAAGACATGGAGGGAGTAGAGGTTAGACAGTGGACTAATGCAGTATGTTAATGTTGACATTAATTGCTCGCTGTTAGTAGTTCGTCTTTAGGCAAGATTTTGGGTTAAAAAAAATTAGTCAAGAGTGGTTAAGCTTGATCTATGCTCGGTAGTCACTTTCGGAGTAGCACCGCTACACAGTACAAATTAACATTTGTTGAGTGAGCAGGCCTAGGAGCCACCAACCTCCTTGTCGAGAGAGTCTTCCAAGTGAATGTTTTTTTTTTTTTTTTTTTTTCCTTCTATTGTTTTCACACTGAGGTGTCCATGTCAAAGCCTGACAATAGTGCTATGGAAATATTGTGGGGACATTTGATTATAAAAATTGGCGATACGAAGACCCAAATGAAATTAGATTACACACGCGACTTTCACACCTTGGATTGAACACCATCTTTTTTTACCCCTAGTTCCCAACCTTTGTGATAATGACATCTGCTCATGCCAATTTGCCATTATTCCCAACATGAACCCTCACCTCATGTTCCATTGCTGCTCTGATCCCCCTTTTCTTTTTTTTTCTTTTTTTTTGAAAGGACACTGCTTATTACCCTATATATCCACACTGGGAACTTAAACAACATGGATAGTTGAGGGCATCAATTGGACTGCTGAACACAAAGAACACATACTCTGCTACAAATTCATGACTCTTTTGGATTTGTGGGATCCTCCTCTACCCCTTCTATGTTTTTTCTGTAAAATTAAACTGATTCTTATAAAATTCTGTATGAAAACCGTGAAATCTGTACGTTCCAAAGAGGCTACACCGAATGGTCCAGCGTCTTTAACGTGTGGAGCGTGGTAATCGGCCGGTAACCTTTTATTATGATGCTCATGAAAGTTGGGCATGGCTAGCTAGCTAGCTGTGGATTATCTCTACTATAACTAGTATAATGTCCGTGCTAATGCTACGGCTTTGTTTGAGGGATGCACATAAAAAAACAAGCAACACAATTTTTTTATCTCTACTATAATTGGATTCTTCTAAAGGTGTCAGAAGCCTGCACTCACCCCGACCCCACGGTCAGTCTCTCACCACCATCCTCCTTCTCACCCGCGCCCAAACTCCTCACGCCGCCTGCACCTCGCAGCAACGGTTGCGGTTCGAATCCTCAGTGTCATCCTTTTTCTTTTCAATTTCCCATCAATTCCCCACCCCAAGTTTTTCTCATCACAAACACGTCTTCAAATCAAAATCCCCCGAGAGAAAACCCAGATCCCCCGAGGGAGAGGAGAGCGGAGGACAAGGCGGACTCATGAGTTTCAACCGTGCACACCCATGGTGGATTGGATTGGATCGGATCGAGTCGCATTGTTGTGCAGACGCGCCCCATATCCTCTGTGTTACGAAGGACGAAGGTATGCATGCGTATGTCTTATGAGTTCCGATTTCCTCATCTCTTGCGATTCCTATTGCTAAAAAAATGGTTTCTAATTGGCCATCTGGCGATTGGAAGCTCCCAAGCCATGCGAATGTTCATGATACAGCCTCTCCTCCTTGCGTCCTGACTCCTCATGCTAAGATCCGATATTCATGGTGCCACGCAATCTGACTGCAGAGCTGGGAGAGTACATTTCATATGTCAGATCAGTTTCCATGTTTCGTCAGCGATCAGTTTCCATGGTTCGTCAGCGAAACAGGTAGTACTGTACTATTTGTTCATCTTTTCTTTGCCTTTGTTAGACTGCTACAAAGAACATTTAATAAAACATTTGGATACATATTGACATGGTGCCCAGCCATCAAAGTATTAATATTGTGTTACACTCACGGCATGTTACATGCAAAGATTGTAGATTATTATCCAGTTTTTCTTTTCCCTCTCCCTCGCGTCGCTCTCCTCGGGGGCGACTGGGGCCCCGCCGCCGGCCCCAACCCCCCTCCCTTCACCGCCGGCTAGGCCGCCGCCGCGCTCCTCCCCGCCCGCGGCGGCGGCGGCCAGGAGGGAGGGCCACGAAGGTGCCTCCCCGCGTCTCCTCGTTTGTGCACCCCCGTCCTCTTCCACTCCCCCCACCCCCGCGCTGGCGGCCGCCGGCCGGCGAGGTAGCCGATCCGGCCCCCATGGCCGGATCCGCCACCCTCGCGGCCGGGTCAAGCCTCCGAGGCCCGGCCACCCCGTTCGCCCGGCGGCGGCCCGAGCCTAGGGCTCGCGGCGGCGGCAGCCTGGCGGGCTTGGCGGGCGCTGAGCAGGCACCGACGGGCGCTGGCGGCGCTCCCACTCCTGCGCAGCCCCTGCAGCGCCTCCCCGCACGCTCGGCTTCTTGGCCTGGCCGGACCCGGCCCCCCGGGCAGCCGGATCTGGATGCCGGCGGCCTAGGGTTTGGGCCGGCGGCCGACGGCAGCGGCCCGGCTTGCAGGCGGCCGGCGACAACTAGGCTGGCGCCCCCAGTCCCCCCCACGCCAGCGCCCAGTGGCTCCGATGCTCCCTGCGCCCGCTGCTCCCTAGGCCTCGAGGCGGGGTGCCTCGACCTGGGTCGATGCGGCGGGGAGGCTTCAAAGACTATCTCCGGTGCATCAGGGCGTCCATGGCGTGGTGGCGGCTTCGTCCGGCAGAGAATGACCCAGGGGCTGCCGTGCCAGCCCTGGGCACCCCCGCTCATCGCTTGTTGCGCCCTGGCCACCTCCCCTCGACCCCGACGCCCATCCTTTGGCGGGTTGAGGTGGCCGGGCCGACGCCTTGGCCTGGAGGCGCGACGCGCCTCGGCCAGGATGGGCCCTGTGGCCCGTGCCCTTCCTCCCTTCCTCCGCAGCCTCCATCCCCGGCAAGGAGGGGGGTGGTGTGTGCCTGGCCTATTTCCGGCGCCACCTGCCTCCGATGTGCCCCACGCCCGCTGCACCCCTAGCCTCGAGAGGGCTCGGCCGGGGTCATTGCGGCGGGGATGCCACCAACCAGAACTCTGGCGCATCGGGGCAGTGCTTGGCGGCGGGACGGTCCTCGCGCGCGCCTGCCCTATCCTTCCCCGTCGGGTGGCGGTGGCGGGGTCGGAGACCAAGGAAGGCCAGCCCTTGCCCCCCACTCCACTCCCAACGGCTAGCACAGGCTCGTCTTGCCGGGGTGGCAAGACAGCGGCCGGCGATGAGCCTTTGCCGGCGCCCCTGCCCCACCACCGCCGCTCCGGTGTGCGGGGCCCCGGTCTGGAGGTGCGGGGCACCGCAGTCGGGGAGCTGAACGCCACTGCTTCACCGCCATCGCCGCCGCCTGCGCCAGGGTCGCGTCAGGCGGCCGTCAGCCCCCTCCCCTGTGGTGGCCGGCGGGCGTGCGCTGCGCGCCCGTGCGATGGTGGTGAGTTGCAGGGGGTGGAGGCGAGGCCTCCCTTCCGGCAATGGCCCTTTCGGGGCCGGCAGTGGCGGTCAGTTGGGTTCCGCTCACCTCCACCATGACCATCCAGTTGATCAGCACCGGCGGCAGACTCTGTGAAGACAACAAGCTACGTCACTGACGGCAGCGGCAAACCGGGATAGCATTGGTGAAAACCATGTCCTCCGGCCTATGGGCTACGACTGGCGACGGTGGCGAGATCGTCATCACCTTATTGAAGGCGTCGTCTCCGCTGTCCCTCGGGCGCCACTGCCGGAGCCAACTCGGGAACGAAAGATCCCATGGTTGCTTAATCTGACGGAGTTGGCGTCTGCGGGCGTCATTTCCTTCCTGAAGGCTCCGTTGGCGCACCCAAGAGCTCCTCCAACATCTAGTCGTGCCCATGCTTCCCCTCTTCGGGCCTCCGGGTGGTCGCCGTGGCGGTGGCCTTCTCTTCCTTTTCTTTTCTTTCTTGTTGATTCTTACCGGAGGTGGCTCGGCTCGTTTCGAATCGTTCAAATCTTGTTCCACCCCGATTTCATTGTATTGCATTGCATTCTCTTCTTCTTAATGGAAAAGATGCGCAAGTCTTTTGCGTATTCGAGAAAAAAAAAAGATTGTAGATTATTGTTGAGGTCATATATGGAGTTCACATACTGATTTGTGTCATTTTGGAGGCCCTAGAGTAAGCTGAAGGTGAACAGATGGTGGAGGTGTCCATTTGGACTTTCTCATGTTCTTGATTTTTATAACACGTTTTTGCAGCTATTATCCTTTGAATGAATATCCGTGTCTTTGAACCTAGCTTAGATTACTATTATCCTTTTAATAACATATCTCTATGTTTGATTCTGGCACTACACTTTCATCTGCTGTGTCTCTTTTTGTTCAGCAATTACCTGTTGTTAATCTGCCCATACAAAATTGTTTTGATGAAACGGAGTAGATCTTGATTTTATCATTTGGTTGGTTGATTTGTCTTTCTAGCTGACATCGTAGCGTTAGCATGGGCAATATACTTAATTGGTAGACACTATGTATCAGGTTTCCATGTATGATGACCTGAGGTCCAGTTTTGTGGCCATTGAAAATACTTTGGTGTTTCCCAATTCAATAGAAAACAAATATTTGGAGAGAACTTCATATCATTATTAACACATTAGCTGTGCATAAAATGTCAAATAATTATGCTTCTTGTTGCAATACTAAAATTTTCTTGTGTAATATCTACTTCATGAATTCTTGCCAAATATATTATAGTACCTGAATTTGTTGTTTACCAGATGATGCCAGCGATGTGATAGATAAACATCCATAACATGAGGAGGTTACTCTGTCTGGCCATGTGACCTGGCATTTGTAAGCAAGGCATTTGATCTTTGGATAATATTTGGAGTGTAGGTGGTGCCATTGGCACCATATTATTCACTAAATGATGATCTGAAGGGATAATAAATTTGCTCAATACAAGACATTGCGCTGGACTCATCCTTTTTGTTCAGCTCTCATCTGCGACAAGTATCAGGTAAAATGCATTGTTGCTAATTGCTATCTATTTCAAGGTGAAAAAGTCAGAAGTCTAAGTTGCACAGTTAAATTATATTGTGTTCATGCATGAGAATGACTTGTTCTGTATTTCTTTCCCAGATGGTGGAACCGTCCAGCCTATTGAAGAATATATTGGGAAATTCAAAGAGCTCTCCTTCCATGATTTCGATCTGATGGGTTTTGGTCTGTCTGTATGTCGGTGGGGTTTCGTGGTGTCATGTAGGGAGGAGGTGTGGAGCAAGGCGGGAACGGCGTGGACGAGGCAGCGGGCGCAGTCGTCATCTTGATGGGAACGATGGAAGCTAGCTTGTTGTGGTTATGTACTGACACAAAAAATTGTGTAACAGAGAAATTTTTGTAATCACATGGCAGATGCTCCTGCCTTGTTTTTTTTTTTTTTTTTTTGAGTGGGATCTATATACCTGTATTTTGAAAGAAGCTAGCTGGCTGTTTTTTTTTAGTCTGCTCATAGCAGATTTCTGTAGCATATTAGTCTCCATATGGAACATGCTTATGGAATGTTGCTCATATTGGAGATGCTTAGGTTTGCATATATTTCAATCCTACTTTGCATATACCTCAATGTTGCATGAATGAATTGGAATCTCTCTTATTTGTCTTTGTATACTCTATTCATGTGACGAAATAACAGCGTAGTTTTGTTGTGAATCATATGCACCCCTTAAATGAAGCCGTAGCGTTAGCACGGGCATTATACTAGTAGTTTAAGTGTCACACGATCATATATGACCATACATCCTAAAATAATTTATGGATTGGTTAATAGATCTTAGAGTTCGATGGATAGTTGTATGAGCTCGAAAAAACAGTAACAATAGCAAATCTACATATATATCACCGGAAAATAGAAGGAAAATATGATTGTACACGCTCTCTCTCTCTAAGTGCCTTGTCTCCCCTGTCGTCACTTGAACAACTAATGATGCCTTCCCCCTTGGATGTCCCTCTTGAACAACCATTCTCCATTTCAGATTGTTCTCTTTTGATCCTCTCACTTCAGGAGCAAACTGACAGCCTACATAAGGATGCAGCTAATGTACATTAGTGTATATTAATGAAAATGCTAGAGGGGAGTTTCCCATTTCTTCAACACAAAAGCAAGAGCAGTTAGTGTAAATCGAATTATGCTTTGATGCTTCAATAAAGCTGCAGAAACCTTTTCTTAAAAATAATCACCTCTTTTAATAGAAAGATCAATAGCTGAAGATGGCCTTCGGTGCTTTACAAGTCTCCATTCTAGCTAAATATTACACTCTGTATAAAATCCAACCATATTGTCCATTCTAGAACCAGATCACTCTGTAAACCAACAGCCTTATTCTAGCCTCAGCAAGCAACTTTTCGCCGCTGATCAAGCCACTACGTGAAACTTGAAGGAGGATGACAGATCTCAGAGGTGATGTGTACACAGACGGTGTCAAGGGCCTCCACTCCTAACCTGGGAGCCCCCTGACTTCTCAACTCGTAGCTGGAGGTAGCCAATGGAGATGCCAGGGTTGTTACATGGTCACCGAAGCATAGATGAGATTAGGAGCTGAACAGGGTAGAGGTTAGGGATAACTTCATTGCTTAATTCATTAGACAGGGTTCCTGGGTACATATATGAACCTCGGCTCTTTGATGCTGCTGCTAGCCTTAACTACTCGGCTGGCTAACTCTTCCTCTTATAATTAAAGACTAAGACACTCAGCCGCCTATGCTCCTTGGTTCTGCTCCTGGCCCAAGTTTCGCTAGGCGCTAGGCGGATTCTAGGCGCTGACCCTCCGCCTAGCGCCTAGGCGGGATTAATCGCGCCTGGGCGTTGCTAGGCGTTTCTCTAGGCGACAGAGGAGCAGGGGAGCAGGTCGTCTGGCGGGAGGAGCTCTTACCAGCGAAGCAGAGGAACGAGCGACGGCCGAAGGTTGAAGATGGAGGCACTGCACGCTGCTGGGCCGTCTTGGCAATCAGGCCCAATGGTGAATGGCCCATCCCATTCCCATCGCGCAGCCCAGTCCAGAGGCCTTAGGGCAGCAGTCCCTCGCTCGGTCTCCCGCATCAGCCGCCGTCAAAGACTCCTCTCCCTCTCCGGCATCTCTCTCTCCTCAACTGCGTGCCCGCCGCCGCCCGAGCACGCGCCTGCGCCCTCCGCCACCCGCCCCGCGCCAACAGCCGCCCGCACAAGCCCGCGCGTGCCCGCCGCCGCCCGCAGCTCCTCCTCCCCACCGGCGACCTCCGCCAGGCGCTCCTCCACCCCCACCGGCGACGCCGACGAGCTGCCGCCGCCTAGGGATCCGCCTACCCCCATAGTCGCGGCGATGGGCTTCGCCTAGCGAGTACTCGCGCCTAGTCGACCGCCTAGAAACGCCTAGCGGAACTTGGCTCCTGGCCATCTGTGCTTTGGGAAGCTGCTCCTCGTGAGGACGGCGGCTGTACTGTCGCCCCCACATAACAGACGGATTGTTCATTATATTTATCTCTAATCACAAAAAAAAAAAACCCAAAATTGGGTAAAATAATTAATGCACTTCTTGATTTTTTCATATTTCAATAATATTTAGATGTCTGGTTGTTTGTTTAAATGCTGTTCGTAGGGATTGGGTGGAGAGCTAACTATATTAAAGAATGACCTTTGCAACAACAAATTGAGAGCTTGGTTGGATGTTCAAATATTTGGTATGATTCTTTGTTTTGGGCTAAAGAATCAAGCAACATTATTGGTCTAGGATGCTCATGATCAGAAAAACAACGCATCCCTCCCTTTACATAAATTAACTATTTGTAACTGACAAATGTTAGCTTGTATAGCAGCAGATTGAATCAAAGAATAAAGAATGAGAGTATAATAATCAATTATATTGTTGCCAGAAATGTCGCATGATGTGGTAAAACCGAAGAGAAGTCTTTTTGTGCAAGACTTAATTACGAAGCAACTTTGTTTTCATATAGAAAGATAGGCCCATTCCCATCACCCATGTATTAGAGCAGAGAATAACTAACCTTGACACATCCTGAAACCCTTTTTGAACTGCTTGGGCACCCGTTTCCTCTAACCGAGCCATCGATCAATGAACCTCCATCTCTATTCTGTTCAACAGATTGTAGGACAATTGTGTGAGGATTCTAAATCATACCTCTCTGTCCAAATATCACCGACCGCGAGCATGCCAAGCATGCAAAAGGTATCTTTGTTACATATAGTCAACAATCAATAAAGGAAAGGTAGACATACAGGCTCTGATAAACTACTGCCATTGCACAATCAGTTATCTGTCACCAGACAGAAGCTTTCTACAGTCACGGGAATCAATAAAAAAGCTTGAGGTACTTAACTACTTATTTAGAGCAACCCCTTAGCAAGAAAAGTTACCTGAGGGCTTTGGTGGCTCCTGCCATAGATTTTATCTGCGGAGTTACCATCAGCCGTTGTCATCAAAGCAACAGATTTCCACCCATCAGGATTATCAAGAACAAGATAAAAATATCTTCAAAAATCTTAAGCCAAATATAATGTAAAACTCTGCACGGTGACATACTCATACCCGAGGTGTTGCTGTCACTGCAGGAATTGTCCAGGTGCACCCAATCGTCCACTATCTCCTTCCACTTCCTTCAAAGTTGCAAGCAACACCAGGTTCCAAAAAAGAGATAATTAAGCAGCACCTTCAAAACAGAAGGTCATTTGTCCAATTAATAGTGTTTTTGTCAATGTTCATCACCTTATGAGCTATTTCATCAGAAGAGCGCTTGTGCAGATCATTCACCTGCCACCCGCTGTCAGTCTCCTGCACGAAGATGAACATAAGCTTCATAACTTTACCCTTCCCATGGCAGTATCTGCTACTCATCTGGAACAAGCAAGCAAACCGATTTGCCCACTCATTGTAGTAGCACGCCCAGATTTTTATAGGATCCACATTTGATGACAGCCGTATAACTCAAAATATGGATCCAAAGATCCAGATCAGGGGGAATGAACGAAAAGGCATGAACCTGGAGGTCCTCGGGGAGGTACCTTTGCTTCATGCAGATGCTCAAGCAGTCCTTCCCCATGGGCGGGTACACATCCATGAAGTTACTCTGAGCCCCTGACATCCGGTTTCATTTGATTGATAGGGTACGCATCTACTTGTCCACGACCTGACGAGTGAGGCGACTGTAGAAAACACAAGCAGAAAGCAACATTGTTATCCAGTTATGCATACAAGCATGTACAAATGAAACTGGCAACAACACCAACAGATGCACTGAACCAGAGATAAAAGGTAAAATGTCTAGTCTAAGCTAGAATTTGTTTACAGTTTTCTGAACTCCATAACTGTAGAAAAGAAAATTCAAGATGTCATTTAAAACACTAACCAGTTATCCAATCACACACTCTACGCCAAACTAATAGACGCCTGAAAGAACCAACTCATGCACAGAAGCAATTGCACCTTTTACAAGAATTTGCTAATTACGTACCAAAGAAAAAATATTAGCTGCAGGTGTTTTAAAAAAATTCAGATAGCTAGCGTCAGTTTCTACAGAGGAACAACAATTCAGTGGTATTGATTTTGAAAATATAAACAAACATTACTTTACAACTTGCACGACGCTAATTCAACAACCACGGCAATACTATAGGTGATTGCACACATTTGTTCTGCATAGAGTAGGGCATGTTTCTTGACACCAAACGAACATTTTTTTCTCTCGAACACGACTTCACGTGTCTTTCATTAAGAAGAGGAGGCCGAAAGTACGGCGAACATTACAAGGTTGAGGTCCCGAAACACAGAGAAAGTGTTTGGAACCGGAGCAACCCAACACAACAAATAAGAAATGAAAAGCAACGCTCCTCCAACCGCCGACGCCATACAACACGACCTTGAGGAGCAAGGCGCAAAACAACAAAGAAGCAGCACCATGGGCAGAGCCGGATGAGCAGCGGGTGCTTGAACAGAGCCTTTCGGGGAAGGTAAAGACGTCCGCGGACGCCAACTCCGTTACGGCGACACCCGAAGGAATTTTCATTCCGGGGCTTGCTCCGGCAGCTACTGTCGACGGAAGTGAATGACGACGCCGCCAGGGCGGGGATGACGAGAACGCCACCGTCGCCTGCCCAGGTCCGAGCACGGGGGTAGGGGCTTTCGCCCACCGTCGGCAGCAGCGCCTCCGGCAGAGACTCGATGGAGGGGGGCACTGGCCTCCGCGCCCATCCACCAGTACGCCGCTCATAGTTTTCGGCAACGCGGGAGAATGGGGGGCACAGATGGCCACCGCACCCACACCCTTGTTTGCCGTAACGATTGAGGGCTGCCTCCCGAGCGGCTCGAGGACGGGGGGGGGGCTCAAATGGCCACCGCGCCCGCCAACCTGCCGCAGACGCGCCTGTACGCGGCGTGGCGCGGCCGCCGCCCGGGCGCGCCGTGGGCGCTGCGTGGCGCGGCCGCCGCCCCGGTGCGTCGCCGTGGGTGCTGCGGGCGCGACCGCCGCCCGGTGCCGATGGCGTGGGGAGGGCGCGAGGGCGCCGGCCACGGGCGCCGTCGGAAGGAGCCCGGCGCCGCCATAAGGTCCGGCGCGCCGGCTGCCACCGCGCTCCGCCCCGCCACAAAAGCCGGCGCGAGGCCGATCCGGGAGGGGGCGGCCGGATCCGGCCAAGGGAGGCCCGAATCCGCGCCGCGGCCAACACCTCGCCGGGAAACGCCGCCGGAGGAGGAACTGGAGGAGGAAGGAGGGTGAACGGGGAGAGAAGGGGCGAACAAAGCCGCGGCGGGGCCGGTTGTGCGATCCGTCGCCGCGGGCCGCCGCCGCCGCGGGGGCGACGGCGGCGGCCGAGGGGGGCGCGGAGGTGGGGGCGAGGCGGCGCTGGTGGGGTGCCCCGAGTCGGTGCGGTGGGGTGCCCCGAGTCGCCCCTCAGGAGCGTGGCCTGTGTCATTCACTAAAAACTCGACCCAACCTAGGAGGAACTAGGGGGCTTTTAATTAAGAAGAAAATAGGCACCCAAATTCGCTCCCGACGGGATTCGAACCTGGGTGGCTAGGTGTAGTGCCACATTGAGTCACCTAGCCAAGTGACACCAAACGAACATACATTTGTTCTACATCTATAAAACATTAGCAATGAATAGACTTGAACAATAAATAAAGATCTATGTCCTTCTTTACAGTATCACCCATGTCCTTCTTTACAGTTTCAGCAACATGAAAGTATTAGTCAGGTAAATAATTAGGGATCTAAAATCAGCAGGTAAGCAAATTTTCAGTGCTCTGAATGCAAGCGCAGATCCAAGGACATGGGATCAAAGTTATCGGACATAATACACGTACACACATGTAATTAGATCAGATTCGAACACAAATAGCCAATTAGCTTAAGAGGGTTTGTGTGCTTCATTTAGCATATCAGGAATGGAAGAGAAGGGACACAGCTGGTGGTCCTTCCCACCGTGGACAGCAAAGAGCTGTCCCGAGCGTGCAAGATGGCATGGAGTGGAGGCGGCGACGCCGTCCTGCGGAGTGGAGACGGTGGACGCGGCGCCAGATTCTGCGGCGGCGTGTCGGGTGTCGGGGCAGCCGGTGGGCAGATCGTGGAGGCGGTGGCGGCCGGCGGAGCAACTCCCGGAGCTGGTGCGTTGGCGCCGCGAGGACATGGAGGCACAGACAGGAGGCGACGGTGCTGGCGACGGCGGCGTGAGGGTGAGGGTGAGGGTGAGGGCGAGATCTGCGAAGGCTGTTACTGGAGCGTCGGGGCCGGGGCCACGCAGGCGGGATCCCTGGAGTCCTCGCCCATGGCACGGCGGGATTTTGTTTCTGTGGTTAGGGACCTCGATGGCCTCAACTGATTCTGTTCCGTGATTTGAGGCCGTTTCCTTGCGGGCGTTGGGACGTGGGCGTGGGTGAGCATGGTGAGATTCAGGCTTCCCACTCTTTTACAAGAATTGCATTATTTCTATATACTAGTATAATACCCGTGCTAACGTTACGGTTTCATCTTGGAGATGCACATAAAGATAATAGATATTTTTTTGCATAATGTAACTCTTATACAATTATATTTGAACATGTATATAATACGGAAACATGATGGGTCACATCTATAACGAAAAATTTTCATAGTACTTTTTAATGGTGGTATGTATATTTTTTTTATAAAGCAGTATCACACTATTTCACCCAGAGCCTTCTTGTCTTGCATCTCATATCGTGACAAAGACAAGTAGATGAACTTGTGGAAAAAACAACTATCATAACATCTTGATTGCAGAGTCATCATTTTTCCTTCCTCCTCCCATCCTTCACAGCATTGTTCATCCTTCCTTTGCTCAATTCAGTAGCTCGTCTTAAGCAGCGTTCCATTACCTCGGAGGCTTCAACTGGAGTCTAAGACTTATATTGCAAAAAGAAAAGATGATGATATACATGCAAAGCGAAGTTGTGAAGGGAAATCATAGTAATAAATTTTCCATGAATATGCAGAAAGGTCACCAAATATTATTGACCAAGGTATCCTATTAATGGTTCCAAACTAAAGGAGCCAACCTGAAATTAGGTAAATAGTTTGGTTGAAAGAAGGAAACAATATAAGATGCTTTAAATTTGGAGCCATTAAATCATCGAATAAGAAAGGCACCATCTGTCCATTTCACTCTTTCAAAATTTAATTTATATCACTGTCAAGACAGAAAAAAGGTTTTCAAGGTTCTCAAATTTCTTGTCTGGTGTATCATTATTCGTAGTTATTTTCAAGCCAAAACCGTTTTGGTGATAAGGTTACACTTTTGTTACCTTCAAGATACAATTTCATCCCTTTTCAGCCCAAAATTGGAAAGAATGATACATGGAAAAAATCATCCTTGCTCTTAGTGTTTGACATCTCTTAGAATAAACAGAAGTTCAACCTTGCACCGGCTTCAAATGATCTGAAATTTGACAAAGTAGATCAAGAAGAACAAAACAGAGGATGCAGGAGTATCTGACTGAAAAAACTATGAAACCCAAAATATCTTGAAATGTTTTAGTTAAAAGCTATATGAAACAGCATTCTTCTCAGCCAGACCCGCTTCATTGATCTCAAAGGCAGATAATATGCAAGACAGTAAAAATATGATGAAATAGTCATGGTGCTACCAGCTACCTGTATGCTACTTAATTGCTCCAAACTATTTTACACATGATGAAGTGTGTTTGGTGATGTAATCGGTCGCCGTGTCCTCCTTGGATTTCCTTGTTCAGGTGCAAATGTTGCAAAGATATATAAGCGCCAATTCGGAGTTTGGTCAGAGGAGCAAATAGCAAATAAAAATATGTTTTAGTTAAAAGCCATATGAGACAGCATTCTTCTCAGCCAGACCCACTTCATTGATCTCAAAGGCAGATAATATTCAAAAAGTGAAAATATGAAGAAATAGTCACTTCATTGATCTCAAAGGCAGATAATATTCAAAAAAGTGAAAATATGATGAAATAGTCACTTCATTGATCTCAAAGGCAGATAATATGCAAGACAGTAAAAATTTGATAAAATAGTCATGGTGCTACCAGCTACCTGTATGCTACTTAATTGCTCCAAACTATTTTACACATGATGAAGTGTGTTTGGTGATGTAATCAGTCGCCGCGTCCTCCTTGGATTTCCCTGTTCAGGTGCAAATGTTGCAAAGATAAATAAGCGCCAATTTGGAGTTTGGTTAGAGGAGCAAATAGCAAATAAAAATTGTACAAAAGAAAACTTACTTGATTAATTATTAACGCAAAATATATTCCAAACAAGGCAAAAAGTCAATGTTGGATGGAAACATCATCATCAAATTTTAATTAGCAAGCCACAGTTCCTGATGGATGAAGGACTAATTGTTGTGGTAATATGATCCTCCTTGTTGCTGAAGGAACAGAGTTTGAGCCCAGTGAAGAAGATGGATATCGCCCATCAGTTGCACTCCCTGATCCTCCTTGTTTCTGAAGAAATAGATGTAGCATTTACCCAGCCATTCATCAAGACTTTATAAGTAAACAAGAAAGAGACTCTTATGTGTTTCTTTACCTTGTGCGAGAGCCGTAACGTTAGCACGGGCACTCATCCTCTTCAGCACCTCAATCGTCCGGTTCATCGACTCTCGCACAATATATCTTGAACTGCACTGACAGTTTACAAGAGCTCGAAGCAAGATAGTTGATTTAACAGTTTACAAGAACATAAACTGAAATTAACAAAGTGGAAAATTGATGAAACAAACGCAAGCATGATCTTGCTACATGTATCTGTAATTCTGTATGCTGGCAATGCAGCATAACTAACCAATCATTCGGAAGGCAACAATGTTCTTTCTATCCTCTGCATCTGCTCTATTTTCACCCAAAATTTATCATTTTTATCTCATCATAACATGCTTGTGTTCCCAGAAATTATTCCACTAAAGCATAGAAATTTAATTGTTGTTATTCTTTGCACAACTATATTTTATCTCAAAACAAGAGATGAATGGAAATTGACTTCACAACAACAAAATGTAGCAAGAGGTAAAAGGCAGCATGGACTCAGGATGTGCGAGCTTTCTCACCTTCAAGGACATATGATCGTGCGAGCTTTCTCACCTTCAAGGACATGTGGTAGGCTAAAATAATTCCTCTCAATCATCATCGAATGTGACTTAACCAGCTGCTTGAGTCCATGCACCAAAAATTAAGGAAAAGATGGTATATTAGGCCAGTATCTAGCAAACTCGACATCACTATCTAAAATTTTTTCTGGTAAAGGGGTTACCTTTGCTAAATCACAAAGTGAGCCGTAGAACAGCAGCTGCTCCTAGATTCCGGAATTCCTGTATAAGGATGTTGCCGAATGAGATTATTTCTGCAATTGTTGCTGGCTTATTTTGCGTGTCCTGAATCCTGATAGAGTAAGATGCAAATCTCTAAATTAAAGAAACCTCTAGTATTATTAGCTGATGCATTAGTTTGGATACAGGGTGTACAACAAACAAGAAATCCAAATCCAATCTGATATACGGGTATACAAATTTTGAGTAAGTTTCATGATCAGTATGATGGCACAATGGAAAGAGCTTGTGGAACGGTACCCATCGAACGTGGAGGTGGACGGCCAGACGTCAGCCACGGCGGGAGAGTCCTTGAGTGTGCTCCACCGGATGAGGCACTTGTAAGGACTGAATGTAGAGGTAAAGCTGCACGTCGTGGATGTCCGCGGCAGCACCATCCACGGCGCCGCCCCCGAGCGTGGGGCCATGGCTGGGAGCACCGCGGCGATGTTGCAGGGTGTATAAGCTAATGCCTTTTGCGAATCCCCTTCAACAATACAATCTTCATTTGCTATTGTTTACACTCTATTTACTTCATTGTTATCCTTAAGGACAACAGCAAGGTGAAAAAGGCAAACAAGACTATGGTCGAGGGAATGAATTGTCTCAACACTCTTGCTATTTCAGTAAAAATGCAACTAGGCATTGCAAAGGTAAAATCTGCATAAGATCCCGTCAGTAGGCCCTTTCCTTGACCATGTTTTTTTTTCATAACTATGACACATTTACTGTTGTGACCGGTTCACTGAAATAGCCTAGCTCCCCAAGCCAAGTGACCTGACTGTAGTGTAAGGCCCGGGGAAGAAGCTATAGCTTTGAGGGTTGCTGAATTAGTAGCTCTAGCTATGAGAAAGGATAAAGCGTCACCTTCGGTTGTAGAAAAATGACCCTGGCCATAAACTACCTTGACCTGCACCGCCTTTCTCTATCTTTTGCCATTTAGTTGAGTGTACACCGATAGAAAAAGTTACTGGCAGCTTGCGAGCTCTTCAATCAAAATATCCCTTCCCTCACCCAACAATCACCGTAGGAAGGGGGTATTTCATTCAACAAATGGAACAGGTGCAAAAGGAAGTCGATCTTGTCTTACGGAAGACTCCCTGGATCGCTTGACTCAGTTCGGATTGTTCTTTGCAACTCGGGAACATGAAGTTGAAATCGCTAGTAATCGTGGATCAGCATGCCGCGATGAATATGTACCCGGGTGATTTCGGCACTGGAACCACTCCCACTCCAGTGCGTGCTACTTCTCTCCTCTTTTCATTCTAGGTAGAGAGAGCAGCCTCCTTGGCCAGCGACTGCCTACCAATAGAAGCCGACCGCTCTACCACTGAGCTACTGATGAACAAGGGGAGATTTGACCTCCTAGAACGGTTGATGAGGAACGGAACGACTCTGAGTGAAGCTTGGAAAGAGCTTGGAGCTTGAAGCAAATCAGAATAGAGTAGGCAGGACTTTTTCAAATGGTAAGAAGAGGGAGACAAACTTTAGGGTTAGAACAAGTGGAAGGAATCGTGAACTAGCCTATCCACCTGACCTTTTTCTTGCTCTAAAACAGAAGTGAAGATAAGAATTAGAGAGATTCCGGAGCCCCGGGCCTGGTCACTGCGACCCCCTTTTGCGAGGGGCACCCCTTCTCCCGACGGGGCTATTTTGCCGAGTTCCTTGGGTTCCTAATGCTCATTCGGAATTCCAATTAATTTGTTGCCCGACAAGAGAAGGAAGCAATGAACTAGAACTCGCTGGTGGAGGCAACCCCAGAGGAAATAAAGAAGAGGCGCCTCTTTCATCTTAGCCAATGACCTTTTGCTGCTCTCTTTATTTATAAGGCCAGCCGGAAGGGCCTTTCTTACCACTTTCATCTTTATAAGAAATAATATTCATTTTTTATTCAACAGACGACATCTAAGAAACCTAAAACGAGAGTGTAAGGAAGTCTTGACTGATTGAACAGGAATTCTGGAACATTGGGTGGGGTGTAGCGTGTCACTTACAAGAGCACGGCTAAGCGAAGCAAAGAGCACAGTGCTAGAGCCAACAGGCATTAAGGAAAAGAGTGTTATAAGAGCTAAAGTAAAGCACAGTGTGAAGGAATGCATTCGTAGGCCCTTTAACTCTATACAAACAAGCAACGGAACAAGCAACGAATTGAGCGCACTATTAGAAAGCATAAGCGCTAACGCAGGCACATCCAGAACGCGGTCACTGCGCCGAACTACCAATCGCCCCACTATCTGCTAGTCTGCTTCGCGGTAGTACTATCTTACCTCTATCTAATTGGATCTGTGGTTGTAATTTCGGCCGACCATTCCCCATTTGAGCGAAGCAAGGCGCGCTTTTCAATGGCTTCTCTTGCCTTGCAGGGAATGAGTGGTTTTGTTGCAGAATCAGTAGTATTTTTTTCATCTCGTATGGCAGAAATACACAAATTTGCAACGGAAAATGCTTAGAAATGAATCTAATCTACGAGTCCATAAGAGATAATTATTCTCTTTTATAAACTTTTGTGTCGTGCAGGCACAATACGATTCTATCTTTCGCTTCATCAGAAAAAAATCTGGGAGCAAGACCTTGAGCCTCTTGAGAAACCAATAGAAACGACAGTAGCTAGCTTCACCAGAAGAGGAAGAAAGACTTCTATAACTTCACTTCCCTATTGAGTAGAATGCATGGCAAGTTTCCACGGCTTTAGGCTACTTGCTAAGACTCGAGGGCCGACTTCACGTAACTAAATGGGCTAAAAGCAATTCGTTTGCTTTTGTATGAACCCATCTTCGTTTAATATTAGGTGCCGTCGAGTCTATAAACAAGTACTAAATAAGGAAAAGAAAACTATACTCAAGGAAACATAAGATATCCATCCTAAAATGGAAAAAAGACGTGTCGGTGTTTCGAATCGGGGGTCAAACATCAACTAGTGAATTTGTGCCGCGTGTTCCCAACTCCGGATGGTGATGCAAGAAGAACATAAGGTTTTTATCCTGGTTCAGGCAAAGAAGGCCCTACGTCCAGCGGAGGGGGGGGATGAACTTGTATTAACTTGCACCGAAGTGCTTGTACAGGGGTGAATACAAGCGAGTCGTGATGACTTGAGCGTTTGTGATGGCGTGGTCTTGTGAGCTGTTGTCGTCGTCCACACTAGGTCCTTGTCACATCCCAAAATAGGAATTTTTCGCGTTCCCCGCTAATCCACTATCCAAATACTCAAACCCTTCAACAGTATCGTACCTAATATACTTGCACATGTCTCTGCAAGTTGGATTGATCACAAGTGCCACAATGGCCGAGATAACAATTCTGTGGTATCTTCTATTCCTGCTGTCCAGAAATCAGCAATGCCACCCGTTTTGTATTCACGTTTCCCGGCCAACAGGTGGTCAAACTACCATGAACTTTTGCTATAACATACTACATGAAGTCCAGAACAGCCCCACAAAATGGATTTCCAATTGGAGCTGCTATCCTCTGCTCCTTGTGATCCTATTTCTAGTTGTTCCCCAACGTGCACATTCTGGCTGCACTGGTGTTTTACACCTTAGCACAACCACTTGTCAAAATATGTTCCATGTGTCCTCTTCACAAATCCATAGTCGTCAACAATAATTCATCAATAGGTCCTTGTATTGTATAAATCTTCTGAGTTTGCCCATATCCGTCATCTTTATTCCATTCTTAACATTTACCAAAATCTACTAGCCTCTATCTTCGATCTTGCACATATTTTAAATTGTGTCTCCTATTTTAGTTATTTTTGCGCTCAACGATCGTAGTTCCAATAACCCCTACGTGTTTTAAAACCTTTATGTCTAGTTTTATAAATAATGGCTGGTGTATTGTTTCTAGGTTTTGTCTATGATGCTTGTGATGGTTGTTGCTATCGTTAGAAGTGGAGCTATGCACGGATGATACGAGATGAGTTGGAAAGTTGGATGGCAAGCTTTCGGAAGGCAAGTATAGCTTGAGTTTGATTTCTATGATCATGATCATGTAACTTGATTAATGTTTATGCAACAAACGTTAAAGATGACTTTTTAGCAACTTAAGAATTTATCTCGTAAGAGAACCTCCGGGATTTACAGTACAACCATGAGAACTACATGGCTCTGGTCTTAGCCCAGTATCTTGATCTGTTCTAGTTCGTTAGTAGCTTACCGAAAGGGCAAGAGGGGGGTGCCAAGTGAGGTATAGCTCTTGTCCTGCCGTGATGTGTGCTGGGCTGCGGTCATGTGTGTGCCACTCTCGGAGGAGAGCATCTATATCTACTTGGTCAATCTGAAACCTTAGCGGCTGCTACTTATTAGAACGACTAGTGAAAAGCTTCGTAGTGACCCTGCCAACCTACCTTGGAAGTGGGTCAAGAGGCTGATCACCTCGGGCAAAAGGGCAATCACGACTTGTGGTGAAAGTGTACACCTCTGCGTAGAGTTTAATAAACTGGTATACTAGCCTTGCTCAAGGACACGAGCGGCCTTGGAATCCTTACATAGATGATGACTTCCGATTGTTAACATGTTCATTGTTTACCGTTTTATGCTCTACATTATTTATGTTACATTGATCATGTGGTTATGGGATTACACTTGTTATACTTGTTGAGTTCGTCATGAACTCACTCTTGCTTTTCCCCCCACACCGCAGGAGAAGTTTAGGCTTGTTGTCAACCAGTCAGTTGGATCCAGTGGAGTCTACACCCGGAATTAGAGTCATCTTTCCGCTGATTGTTATCTAAGGTTATGTCTTTTATTTTAAATACGTTATATATATTAAGCATTGTTTACTGATACTACCTTTCATTTGTGGCTGTATGTGAGATTTGACTTTTAAGGCTCACATATGGTGTATATCTGGTTTTGTTCTTAAAACCGGGTGTTACAAAATCTATCATGTCTATTCTTCTTGTAAAGATTCATGTTCATAAAAGAGCTTGAGACGATGACCATTTACCTTAAAGATGTTGCCGTCGTTGTCCTGAAGCGTTACAGCTCCATGTGTCGCGGCGTCGACCACCAGGTACGGGCCTTCCCATTTGCTCCTTAGCTTTCCATGGCCAAAAAGTTTGACCCTGGAGTTGAACATGAGAACCTTGTTCCCTGGATGGAACTCCTTTTGCTTGATCCGCTTATCATGCCATCTTTTGGTTCTCTCCTTATAGATTCTGGCATTGTGATAAGCTTTCTCTCTCCATTCTTCCAGTTCTGAGATTTGGAGCTTCCGGTTGTTGTCGGCTGATGGTAGATCCATATTCCACTTTTTTATAGCCCAATGTGCCTTGTGCTCCAGCTCAACTGGCAGGTGGCATGTCTTTCCGTATACAAGCTGGTATGGTGTCATACCGATAGGGGTCTTGTATGCGGTTCGGTATGCCCAAAGTGCATCAGGGAGCTTGGTCTTCCATGCCATTCCCATTTCATTGACAGTCTTCTACAGAATATTCTTAATTTGCTTGTTTGAGATTTCTGCTTGTCCTCTTGTCTGGGGATGATAAGGTGTACCCACGTTGTGCCTTATCCCCATTTCTGAAAGGAATTCAGGGAATCTTCTGTCAATAAAGTGGCTGCCTCCATCGCTAATGACTAGCCTTGGGGTGCCGAATCTTGGGAGGATGGTTTCTCAGAATATACTCTTGGCGTGTTTTGAGTCTGCTGCTCTACAAGGTATTGCTTCGACCCACTTGGACACGTAGTCTACTGCCACCAAGATGTATTCGTAGCCTTGTGATGGCAGGAATGGACCCATGTAATCTATCCCCCAGACATCAAATAGCTCCACTTGAAGGTTGTTCATAAGGGGCATGGCATCACAGGTATTGATATTCTCATGTCGTTGGCACCTCTCACACCTTTGGATGAAGCTTTTAGTGTCGCTGTACATGGTAGGCCAATAGAATCCACTTTGCCAAATCTTGGCATGGGTTCTGAATGCACCATAATGGCCTCCATATTCAGCTCCATGGCACTTCTTAATGATCTGAACGCCTTCTTCTGTTGGAACACACCGTCTCAACACACCATCTTGGCAGACCCTGTAGAGGTAAGGGTCGTCCCATAGGTGTGCTCTGCTTTCTTTGATCAGCTTCTTCTTGTCTACCCCCGGTGGTACATAACCAGAAACCATGTAGTTGACGATGTTCGCATACCATGGGTGAGCAGCTGACACCTTGAGGAGTGTGTCATCCCGAAGATAGTCGTTGATGGGCAAACCCTGCTTGTCTTCAACCTGCATCCTAGACAGGTGGTCTGCGATCGAGTTTTCTACTCCCTTTTTATCTTTTATTTCTAAGTCAAATTCTTGGAGTAGCAGGATCCACCTTATCAGTCTTGGTTTAGCGTCTTTCTTAGTGAGCAAGTATTTTAATGCAGCGTGATCAGTGTAAATGATCACTTTTGCTCCTACCAAGTAAGACCTAAACTTGTCTATAGCAAACACTACAGCCAAAAGCTCTTTTTCGCTTGTTGCATAATTTAGCTGAGCTCCAGTTAGTGTTTTGCTAGCATAGCAGATAGCATGATGCTTTTTGTCTTTGGTCTGTCCTAAGACAGCACCCATAGCATAATCACTAGCATCACACATTATCTCAAAAGGAAGCGACCAATCAGGGGGTTGTATGATTGGCGTAGAGATAAGTGCTTTCTTGAGATAGTAAAATGCATCTAAGCACTCATCATTAAAGTCAAAGGGTGCATCTTTAGCTAGCAGGCTTGTTAAAGGTCTAGTGATTTGCGAGAAATCTTGTATAAACCTTCTATAAAACCTACGTGACCCAGAAAACTGCGCACTCCTCTAACGTTCGTGGGAGGTGGGAGCTGTTCTATGACTTCTATTTTAGCTCTGTCTACCTCTATCCCACGTTCAGACACTCTATGTCCTAACACTATCCCTTCCCGAACCATAAAATGGCATTTCACCCAGTTCAGGATCAAGTGCTTTTCCTCGCATCTTTGTAAGACGCGGTCCAGATTCTCAAGACACCCGTCGAAAGTCTTACCATAGATGGAAAAGTCGTCCATGAAGACTTCCATGATTTCTTCAATCATGTCTGAGAAAATGGACATCATGCACCTTTGGAAGGAAGCGGGAGCATTGCATAGGCCAAAAGACATGTGCCTATATGCATATGTCCCGTAAGGGCATGTAAATGTCGTCTTACTTTGATCATCAGGATGGATCGGGATTTGATGATAACCCGAATACCCATCAAGGAAACAAAAGAAAGAGTGTTTCGCTAACCGTTCCAGCATCTCATCGATGAATGGCAACGGGAAGTGATCTTTCTTTGTAGCCTTATTGAGTTTTTAGTAATCTATGCACATCCTCCATTCCGTGACGGTTCGTTGTGGGATAAGTTCATTATTATCGTTTTTAACGACCGTCATTCCTCCTTTCTTAGGTACTACTTGTACGGGGCTGACCCACTCACTGTTTGGAACAGGGTAGATTATGCCCCGCGTGCAAGAGCTTCAAGACCTCTTTCTTCACTACTTCTCTCATCGCATTATTTAGCCTCCTTTGAGGCTCTCTAGACGGTGTAGCTTTGGGTTCTATTGGGATGCGATGCGTGCAGAGAGCGGGACTAATTCTCTTAAGGTCTTGGAGGGAGTATCCTAAGATGGAACGATGCCTTTCTAGAACGGCTATAAGTTTAGCGGTCTCCTCCTCTGAGAGTTGATCGCTAATGATAACAGGGCTATCTCTATCGCCATTAAGAAAGACATACTTAAGCCCAGAAAGAAGTGGCTTAGTCTCTATGGAGGGCTTAGGTAGTGGTTCGGATTCATCTAGTTCCAGAGGTTCCTCTAGATCAGGGTCTGTTTCTATTTCTTCAATGTAATCCTCAGCCTCCTTCTCTAAATCGGGCTGTGATGCCTCTAGATGGGTTGCCACCATCACCTCCTCTACTGGGTCAATTTTGGGGCTCGGCTCTGATTTGGCATGGATCGAGCCGACAAAGAGGATTGAGAGGTTTACGTTTTTCCCGATTTGACCCTTAACGTACCCGTCATGGAATCCGTTTAGGAATCTGAAGAACGGGTACCCAATCAACAAGTCAATGTCTTCTACATCAAAGATGTAGAAATTTAAAAGGACATTCACCTTGTTAATGGTGACTGACACGTTCTGTGCAAGACCGCAACTCTTGACCAGTTCCCCAGATGGTAACTTGAGGAACTTATCATTTGGAGTTAACGGTTCCTCACCGAGGAGTGTTGATGCTAAATTTTTAGACATTAAATTTGCTCCTACAGCGGGGTCATAAAGAGAATCTATAGAGGTCCTGTCTATGAGACAAGGAATGGTTGTGAAACAGGAGAGAAGCCTGATGACATCAGACGACACTTCTGATTCTCTCAGCCATTCGCTGCTCATGACGGACATGAGCTCTTGAGCAGTCGCCTTGAGGTAATAAGCCTCTAAGCGAGAAGATATTTGTTCTTTGGGAGCTCTAGGATTTCTTCTTTGCACAGGTTGTTTCGAGACATTGCCAAAATCAGCAAAAAGGTCCGTCTCGATGTCTAAAGGATATTCCAAGGGATGAATGACATCTTCCCTTGGAGGTGTTTGTGGTTGTGGTTCAGGCTCGGCAGCTTGGGTTGTGGCTATTGTGGCGTCAGCTGACGAGGTTTCGTCCCTAGGGGCTTGGTCTTCCTCAGGGGTTTCACTATGGTCATCAGTGTAGGGGTGTTGTCTAGTATGGTTGCTAGGACTTCCTTACCCTCACTAATGGGTAAATGAAGGAATGCTCCCTTCGAGGCTAGATCAAGGAATTGTGCGGAACTTTGCCTAAGACCGAGATAGAAATGCTGCATTAGTGTTGGCTCGGGTATGGCTAAGTCTAGGCCTGAGGACATTAAGTCCGTGATTCGTGTCCATGCCACACCTAGAGATTCCTTTTCTTCTTGCTTGAAGCTTAGGATATCTCTACGGAGACGAGCTACACGGGAGATAGGGAAGTAGGTAAGGTAGAATTTGGCTTGCAGCTTCTCCCATTCTCCATTGACACTACCTACGTAACGAGAATACCAGCGTCTAGCTTTTCCCGTTAAGGAGAACGGGAAGAGCTTCCACTTAAGGGTAACTCGTCTCATCCCTTGGATGTGAATGCATGAGCAAAGTTGCTCGAAATCACGTAGGTGGGTGTAAGGGTTTTCATCTCCTTCCCCCGAAAAGGGATTCTCCTGAACCATCGCTATGAGACTCGGGCGAAGCTCATAACGAGCGGCCAAAATGGCCTGAGAAGAACTAGGCGGCTCCAACTCAGCGCCCATTGGAGCAGCATAGTCAAAAAGGGTTGTTTGATCCATTGGATAGATAAAAGGTTTTAATCAAACAAGGATAACTTGACGACTTTGGTTCTAGCTAACCAGCTACCGTTCCCCGGCAATGGCGCCAGAAATGCTTGTTGACACCAGAGGTGGCAAACGGAATTACCGCAAGCGAACGGGTGGTCAATGTAGCACTTCACCAGGAGTATTCAAGGTATCATATTTTCCACAGGGAACGAGAAGTGGACTAGCTAGATCAAGGAGTGCCGTCAGGCAATGATCAAGGGCTTAGGATTTGGGTAGAGAGGTAATTCTAGTATTTGGATTCGGCTCGGCTATTCTAAGGATACGTGAGAGTTAACTCACCCTTCGTCGTGGGCCGATAGGCGAAATGGGTGTGTCACAAAGCACAACCCCGGCGGCTACCAATTCCGGCCTACTATTATTTGCAACTTGCCTAAGAACACTACGAAGAGAACTCCTAGGTCCCGGAGAGGTCTGTCACACTTCGCTCCGGCGTTCTTCGAGTGCGACAAGAAGTCCACACCGGAGACCTAGTCTAGACACCACGTCTACACTACTTCTACTACTCTAGGCCTAGCTAAGGCTTCGAGCACTTCACTCAAGGCAAAGCAATGTGCCACAGAAAGGTTGTATACTTAAAATAAACTAAGGCGAGAAAGTAAATGCTAGAAGTACTCGAGATGAAAGGCAACTAGGAAGAAGACTTACTAGAAGACAAACATCCGCTGAGGTGCTCCTGGAAGAAGACTCCCGACAGGCCGGGATTCCTCCTCTGGAACTCCTCACTCTCTTCCCTCTATTCTCACAACTTAGCTAAGAGTAGCTCTTCCTATGATACATTGATTCTAACTAAGCTCTCTAGGGGGGTATTTATAGGGAGAGATGGAGTAGGGGCTACTCCGGTGCCACGTCAGCGATCCGCGTCATGTCACTTCTTGGCCCTTGGATCAAACCGACAACAAATGGACGCCATTGAGCAAGGGACACGTGGGAGCCATGCAGGAAGTCGGTGGGAGGCCAACCGACCTTTGGTGGGCCCACATGTCTGGTCGGCCGACCAGTGTTCTGCTGACATGTGGGTCCCACCAGCCTTCTAGAAGGTCCTGAAGGTCGGTGGAGCAAACCTGACAGGTGGGACCCACCAAGTCCAGGTCGGCCGACCTGGACCCTGGTAGGTGGGCCCACCAGCCTTGCTCCTTTGCTGTCCCCACGTGTCATGGAGTGTGTAGCTTGCTCATCTTCACTTGGTTCTCTCAGATAAGTCCCTGGATTCTTGTATTTCCATCTTTCATCCTTGAACAGAAACACAATTGTGATCTGAGGGTTAAAATGGACTTGTGTGTGATGCATGTGGGTCCTGGAAGTGAGCCAGCACCTGGACCAACCCCAGACCTGGTCGGCCGACCTGGTCTTGGTGGGTCCAAGGGCTCATTTCCTCCCAAATGTAAATGTACCTGCATTCAAACACTAAGAGCACAAGTGGAACCTTTTAGTGGTAAAATATCCTTATGCTACGTCATTCTCCCTTTGTTTTTGGCCTGTTGATGAGATTCTGAAGTGTGAAATTTGTAGCTTAATCCTCGTCAACATCCACCTAAAGTTTTCACTCAATTATCAAAACCAAACAACGGCCTATCCCAGCCAAGGGACCTTTCAGTTGGCGAGGGCCACTTCGTTTATTTGCTCATTGTAGGCTTTAAGTCGAGGGGACCTGTACTCGAGGTCCATGGGGAGGACAGCCTTGGACCCGTAGACCATGAAGAACGGGGTGAACCCTGTGGCTTGACTCGGCGTGGTCCTCAAGCCCCATAGGACGGAGGGTAGCTTGGCAGCCCACTTCTTTCTGTGCTTGTTGAGGCGGCTAAAGATCCTCGGCTTCAGGCCTTGTAGGATCATACCGTTGGTGCACTCGACCTGGCCGTTGGTTCGAGGGTGGGCAACTGCAGACCAATTCACACAGATGTGATGATGGTCGCAGAAGTCCAAGAATTTTTTGCCGGAGAACTGCGTGCCGTTGTCGGTGATGATGACATTTGGGACCCCGAAGCGGTGGATAATGCTGGTGAAGAACTCGACCGCTCGTTTGGAGCGGATATTAGTGATGGGCCATGCCTCGATCCACTTGGTGAATTTGTCAACGGTGACTAGCAGGTGCGTGTAGCCCCCGGTTGTCTTCTTTAGGGGCCCGACCAGGTCGAGCCCCCAAACTGCAAATGGCCACGTGAGGGGATCATCTGAAGAGCGTGGGCGGGGAGGTGCATTTGCTTGGCATAGAACTTACACCCCTCGCATGAGTGGACAAGGTTGACGACGTCGGAGACGGCGGTTGGCCAGTAAAAACCTTGCCGGAAAACGTTTCCGACGAGGGTCCTTGGCGCAGCGTGGTGGCCACAAGCACCCGAGTGCATATCCTTGAGCAACTTTTTTCCCTCCTCGATGGTGATGCAGTGTTGAAGGACGTCGGTCAGGCTTCGTCGATATAGTTCCTTGTGGTCGTCGTAGATGACGTAGGTCTTGGCCCTTCGAGCGATGCGTCTAGCCTCGGTTCGATCCTCAGGGAGCTCCCCTCGAATAAGGTACTCGAGGAATGGGACGCGTCAGTCCGTTGGTGGGCTCGAAGATGATGACCCATAGATACCCATGACTTTAGCCCTGGTCGAGGGGGCCACAATCGAGGGAGGGAGGTCGGTTGATGATGTGGCGTCCGCTCCCGAGCCCAAGTCCATAGGTGGCTTGTGCAGATCCGTCGTGAAGACGTCTGGGGGGACGGCCCTTCGAGAGGACGTGATCTTGGCGAGCTCGTCCGCGGCTTCGTTGTAGCGTCAAGTGATATGGTTGAGTTCGAAGCCATGGAACTTGTCTTCCAGCTTGCGCACTTTATTGCAGTATGCCTCCATCTTCGAGTTGTGACAGCTCGAAGCCTTCATCACTTGGTCGATGATGAGTTGCGTGTCTCCTCGAGCGTCGAGGCATCGAACCCCGAGCTCGATGGCGATGCACAGACCGTTGACAAGGGCCTCGTACTCTGCGACATTGTTAGAGGCGGCAAAATGGATACGGATGATGTAGTGCATGTGGACTCCGAGGGGTGAAATGAAGAGCAAGCCCACGCCTGCCCCTGTTTTCATGAGCAACCCGTCGAAGTACATCGTCCACAGCTTGGCTTGAATCTGGGCTGGGGGAAGCTAAGTGTTGGTCCATTCAGCCACAAATCAGCCAACACTTGGGACTTTATGGCTTTTTGTGGAGTGTAGGTAATAGTTTCACCATGAGCTCGACTGACCACATAGCGATCCTTCCTGCAGCCTCCTAGTTTTGTACGATCTCCCCGAGGGGGAAGGATGACACCACGATCACCGGGTGGCTAAGGAAATAATGCTGGAGCTTGCGGCACATGAGCACAATGGCATAGAGCAATTTTTGGATCTGTGGGTAGCGGACTTTGGTCTCCAAGAGCACCTCACTAATGAAGTAGACTGGCCGTTGGACAAGGAGGACGTGTCCCTCTTCCTGCCTCTCAACGACTATGACCGCACTGACCACCAGGGTAGTCGCAGCAACATAGAGGAGGAGGGGCTCGGCTGGGTTTGGAGGTACGAGGATTGGAGCGGAAGTGAGCATGGCCTTAAGTTTGGTTAAGGCCTCCTCAGCCTCGATGGTCCATGTGAAACACTCGGATTTCTTGAGGAGGCAGTATAGTGGCAGGGCCTTTTCTCCTAGATGCGAGATGAAGCGGCTGAGGGCTGCGAGATAGCCTGTGACCTTCTGCACACCCTTTAGGTCTCGAATCGGCCCCATCCTCGTGATGGCCGTGACCTTCTCGGGGTTGGCCTTGATCCCGCACTGGGAGACGATGTACCCCAAGAGCATGCCTCGAGGAACCCCAAAGACACACTTCTCGGGGTTGAGCTTGATGTTCTTGGCCTTGAGGCACTGGAACGTGATCTTAAGATCGTCGATGAGGTTGTCGACTTCCTTGGACTTGACCATGATATCATCTATGTAAGCCTCGACGGTCTCGCCTATATGCTTGCTGAAAACATGGAGCATGCATCGCTAATACGTTGCCCCGGCGTTTCAAAGGCCGAAGGGCATGGTGACGTAGCAAAACATGCCAAAAGGGGTGACGAACGAAGTCGCGAGCTGGTCGAACTCCTTCATCTTGATTTGGTGGTAACCGGAATAGGCATCAAGGAAAGAAAGGGTTTCACATCCCGCAGTTGAATCAACAATTTGATCAATACGTGGCAAAGGAAATGGAACTTTTGGACATGCCTTATTCAAACTAGTGTAGTCTACACACATACGCATTTCCCATTTTCTTCTTAACTAGTACAGGATTAGCTAGCCACTCGGGATGATGTACCTCCTTGATGAATCCGGCCTTCTCGAGCTTGTCGACCTCCTCGCGGATGATCCTGCGCTTCTCCTCGTCGAAGCGGCGCAGGCGTTGCTTGACCGGTCTTGAGCCAAGACGGATCTCCAAGGCGTGCTCGGCAATATCCCTCGGAATGCCTGGCATATCCAAGGGACTCCACGCAAACACGTCGGCGTTCGCACGGAGAAAGTCGACGAGCGCTGCTTCCTATTTGCTGTCGAGGGTGGCGCTAACCGTCAACGTCTTCCCGTTGGAGCTGCTCGGGTCGAGCAGGATCTTCTTAGTGTCCTCAGCGGGCTCGAAGCTTCCCGCCTGACACTTGGGCTCGGGGATTTCTGAGGTAAGGCCCTCGAGAGTTACGGCCAGGATGTTGGCCTCCTCGAGGGACTCCCCATACTCGACGCACTCGACGTTGCAGTCATATGCGTGCTCGTAGGAGGAGCCGACGGTGATGATGCCGTTGGGCCCCAGCATCTTGAGCTTGAGGTAGGTGTAGTTGGGGACCGTCATGAACTGGGCATAGCCGGGCCGACCGATGATGGCGTGGTAGGTGCCGTGGAACCCAACCACGTCGAACGTGAGGATCTCCTTCCTGAAGTTAGAGCGGGTCCCGAAACAAACAGGGAGGTCGATGCGGCCGAGGAGGTAGAGCCTTCTTGCCCAGCACAACCCTATGGAAGCCCCCCGGCACTAGGTTTGAGCTGTGACTTCTTGGTGCCCAGCAGATCAAGGGTCTCCATGTAGATGACGTTGAGGCTGCTGCCTCCGTCCATGAGCACCTTGGAGAAGCGGGTGTCAGCGATGATGGGGTCGACGACGAGCGGGTATGCCCTAGGGCTGACGACATGATCTGGATGTTCATCACGGTCGAACGTGATCGGCGTATCAGACCAATCGAGGTACTGGGACGTGGCCACCCACATGGAGAAGACCTCTCGACACTCCTTCTTATGCTGTCGAGGCGTAAACTGGGTCGAGGGGCCGCCGTAAATCATGTAACATTTGACGACATTGGGGAAGCCATCCTTGTCCTTGTTGCCATCCTTATCTTTCTTCGGCTCACCCTTCTCAAGGCCCAAGTTTTTGAAGTAGCCCTCGAGCATACGGCAGTCCTCGAGGTTGTGATCGACCGGCCCCTTGTGGTACGAGCAGGGTTCCTTCAGCATCTTGTCGAAGACGGCCCCCTCGGGAGAGGATCGAGGCTTCTTACGCTCGACTGCGGTGATGAGGTCGTCCCCCACAGCCTCACGCTTGCCTTGATGAATTCCCTTCTTCTTCTTGTCGTTCTTCTTCGAGCTCTTGCTCGGGCCCTTGCCATTGCCTGCTGACGGCTTGGCTTTGTCCTTCTTTTCACTGAAAAAGGCCCTGACGGCCTCCACACCAGTTGCGTAGTTGGCGATGATGTCCATCAACTCGTTGACGGTCTTTGGACGATCGCGCCTGAGCTCCTACACCAACTCCTTACAGGTGGTGCCTGAAACAAACACCAAGATGATGTCATGGTCGGGGATGTGTGGTAGCTCGGTACGCTGCTTGGAAAAGCATCGGGTGAAGTCTCGAAGGGACTCCCCGTGCTGCTGCTTGCCGTTGCGGAGGTCCCAGGAGTTGCCGGGGTGGATGTAGGTCCCATTGAAGTTGCCCTTGAAGACCCGTACTAGGTCGGCCCAGTCACGGATCTGATCGGGGGGAGCTCCTCGAGCCACCGTCGAGCGGTGTCGGAGAGGAACAACGGGAGTTGCCAGATAATGGCCTTGTCATCTCGAGCCCCGCCCAGCTGGCAAGCTAACCGGAAGTCGGCAAGCCAGAGCTCGGGCTTGGTCTCGCCGTTGTACTTGGTGAGGCTCGTGGGGGGTCGGAACGGGCTTGGCAGCGACGTGCTGCGGATGGACCTGCTAAAGATTCGAGGGCACGGCGGCTTAGGAGCCTGTCGGTCCTCGTCACTGTCGTAGTGTCCCCCACGATGGGCATTGTAGCCTCGGTCCACTGCGCCCCTATTCTTGCGCCGCCGGTTCTTGATGATGTCGTAGCAGACGTCCTAGGGCTCACGGTTGTCGATGAGGCGGTCTCAAATGGGCGCGTCCCTTCTTGCTCGAGGGGTCACATCTTGGTGGATAGAAGCTTCCCTCTCATGGTGAGGGGTTCGGCCGGTCGTTCCGACGCCACCCCTCGATGCCTCGAGGCGGAACTCTCAGCTTGTTGTGCGGCCACCACCTTGAGGAAACCCTCGACCTCATCGCGTATCTATGCAGCTTGCGAATTTGAGGGCGCGGGCATGTTATTCAGGAGCATGGTTGCAGCGAAGAGGTTCTGACTTGCCCATGGGAAGCGGTTTACGGTGGGTGGCACAGGGGCCTGCTGCGGGACCTCGTCTTCCACTTTCCGCTGGAAAACGTCTCGAGCCCAGCCTCAAGCCCTTCCGCCATGCAAGGACCCACGACCATGCTCGAGGGCCTACTCGATTTGGTCCAAGCGCTGGTGATCCTCATCGAGCTTGGCCTTCATTTCACGGAGCTACGCAAGTTGCGCAGCATGGTTGTCCTGTGGAAGTTGCGAGTCGTTAGGCTCCTGTGATGGCTCCTCTCGAGCTAGCACGGCAGCACCGTCCTCAGCCGCAAGGGCACCAGCAGGTGATGCGTCCGCGGCCAGGGGGTCGACCGTTTGAGCGGTAGACTCAACGACGTCGAGATGGAAGCACTCCCGTGTGGGGTTGTAATAGTCGAAGTCATAGTCGTCAGAGTCGAAGTCGCCGTAGAAGGGTGTCCATGGCCTCCTAGTCCTCTCCTTCTCGAGTTGCCGTCGCAGGGTGCCGAGCGTGTAGTGCCTGGGACTAGGTGCTTGGTCGAAGCCTCGGTCCACAGATGCGGGCCAAACGGCATCCAGGCTCATGGCGGCGCGCAGGAGGGGGCTCGGACACTCCTCCCACGTGCCCATGCTGGAGCGTATCCCGTTGGAGCACGTCATGGCGGCGTTGCTAAGACCGAACGCGAGCCGCCGACGGGCCTCGTAAATCCCGTGCGGCAGCATGTCGAGCGGCGGTGGCGACGTGCGCGCCGGGGGGCCTCACCAGGCTCCCTCAACGTGCGCATGGCGAAGGTGAAGTCGGCGCCCTGGTCGAGGCTCGCCGGCTCGTTCCCCGCCCTCGGGCGTGAGCTAGGCAGGTCCCTTGCAGTGAAACCCGCACTAGACGCCGGGGACGGAGGAACGCAGATGGCGCCAGCTCGGGCGCAGGCTGGCGATGATGGTGGCGATGGCGCCTCCTCCTGGGGGAGAGCCATGGTGGCGTGAACGGTGTGATGCCCCTTCTGAGCGTGGGGCGTGTTGTGACCTCCACTTGGGTCATTGATCGAGAGCAGAGCCTTGTCGTAGCCAAAGCCAAGCGACATGAACTCCAGGCTCCCGAACCAGATGATCGTGGCTCGTGGAAGCGGGGAAACGGAATCCGCCATCCAAAAAAAGGCGGAAAATCGCTAGTGACACGCGGTCGCCCTAGCTGGCGCGCCAACTGTCGGTGTTTCGAATCGGGAGGTCAAACACCAACTAGTGAATTTGTGCCGCATGTTCCCAACTCCAGATGGTGATGCAAGAAGAAGACAAGGTTTTTATCCTGGTTCGGGCAAAGAAGGCCCTACGTCCAGCGGGGGGATGAACTTGTATTAACTTGCACCGAAGTAAAGGGGTGAATACAAGCAAGTCGTGATGACTTGAGCATTTGCGATGGCCAGGTCTTGTGAGCTGTTGTTGTCGTCCACACTAGGTCCTGGCGCCCCCCTTTTATAGTCGAAGGGGAGGCTCAGGGGTACATTTGTGATGAGGGCACACGTAAGGGTGATGCTGAGGCATGGGCGTCGATCACGTCGTCAAGACTGTAGAGGCTCGTGCTGGAGTGGGTCGAGCCTGTAGCAACGTGCGTGATGATGGCCTATTCGTCCTTCCCTGACGCACGGTGGCGTGGTCATCGAGCGGGGATGGACAGATCACTGTGGGCATCGTGCGTTTCCCTATGGTAGTCATTCCCCGAGTGGTTATTAACCGTTTCGAGGGGTGCCCCCGAGGGGTCGAGATCCTTGACAATGTGACCGAGCCACAGGAAACGCGGGTCAAAGGTATAAACAATGTGTTTCGAGGGGGTGTCATACGGGACACAGTGCGTGGCGTGGGGAGCAGCGTGACTTGACCTGCCCGAAACCCGGGCGTGGGCGGTAAACAATGGAAATGACCGGGGTACTTTTCCACTGTTACTGCGCTGTAGCCATGTGGTTAGGCGGGAAGGCGTACTGTCCTCTGCGCGCCGCAGTGGTGCCCATGATGAGCAGGTGGAAAGGTGGTTTCAAGGGGTATCTGGCACACTCGAGGGATTCGTTCGCTCAAGGGGTTTCCGTAATCTTTTCGAGGGGTCATGAAGGCCGGCTTTGCTTCTGTTGGGCGCGCCCGGGCCGTTTGAACCTGTTCGTGGGCCGGCCCAGTATGGCTCGAGGTGAGCGCTGGATTGGCTTTTCTTTGGGTGCCTTTTAACTAGGATTTCGGGGAGACAATGGTGGTTCTTTTTATCCCTGTCATGTGGGTTAAACGCCCCCTAATCTAGGTACCCGACAAGACGTATATATGAGGGCTATACAGATTCGAACCTGCTTTCAAACTAGTACCCCACCCAGATGAAAGTAGAGTACGGCTGAAGGCAGGGCCAGTCAGTGCATTTTCTTGCTTTTTCACACTAGGATGCTTTGCTTGACAAGGGCTATCGTTGCAAGCGTTCCTCTTTCAATTTAAAGTATCACGAGCAAAGAACATTTGTAGGCGTAGCTTTCCATTCGCTCGCTCTAAGCACGGGAATAGAATAAAGGTATGGGTCCCCCACTTTACCATCCGTTCTGTCAGACCAATTGCTAAAGAATTTTATTCGATTTGAGACAATTAGGAGATGGGCCTTTCTCAAATGGAGCAGCCGGTATTGTTGCATTCGGATCTGCCTTATTGACCGGCTTTGATCGAGCAACCTGGACTGGGGGATAGTACCGTGCGCTAATCCTCTTATTAGTATTAAAGTGGAGATGACATTATCACAATCCTAATTTTGGCGAACAACTTCTTCCCAATGCGTAGGAATCGTATCTCCTTAGGAGAGAAGAAGCTAGAAGGAGCGAGAAAGAGATAGATTCATTTAATGAACCATAATAATCCTTCAACCATCTGTTCTCTTTCTATAGATAATTTCTTTGACAGCATGATGAACTGAAATGGTAAATAGAAAGGCAAGAGAGACTTGGGCTGCGCTGGTTTTTATAGCGCTTTAGATGCTTCTGCCCGTAGTTGTAGCTGTAATGCTCTAATACCTAAGTAGCAAGCCTCTTCTTATAGCTCTTATTGTTTATACACCATCTATGGTTCTGGCGTGCTTTCTCTCCCCCATCGTTTCGCCAACAAAGAAGTCATCCTTGACTTGACGATTGACCATTCCATCCCTACCGAGCCGCCTCTTCGAAGTATTTACCTCTGCCTTTCTTTTTTCTCCAAATATAAAAGAAAAAATAAAGAACCTCGTCTGTGATTTAATCGGCCTTAAGGGGCAGCCGAGTGCGACGCCGCTGCCCCGGCGGCCCAGCCCCTCCTACCCTGTGCCCGTTGGATCTGACCTATACCCGCCGTGGCACCGCCCCTTGACCGGCGGAGATCCATCCATACAGGCATCGTTGTCAGTCTCATGGTCTGTTGGTGAGTGGCCTCCAGCTGCCTTGCTTGCCTGGATAGATAGATTCCCGTTTCAGATGCAGTCGAATCCAATCACCGACAAGAAGCTGCATAGGGCGCTTGTGCTTGAGGTGTCCTGTCCTCGGCAACTCGGTGCCAAGCCCGTCGTGATCTTCCTCATCGTGCCGCTCGTAATTGTCGTCCAGTGCGCAATCACCGGCCAGGTACGTACATGTGTACTGCCTCGACCCTCAGATTGCTGTGATCCATGTGATTCAAAAATACAGGGCATCTATCTTCCTTTTTCAGAGACTCTTCTTGCCTGCTTGTTCAGTAGGTGATGCTTGTCCTACATATATCTATTCTGATTTGTTAGCATAGATGTATTTCAGTGTATGCTGCGATCCATGTGATTCAAAAATACAGGGTATCTATCTTCACAGACTCTTCTTGACTGTTTGTTCAATAGCTGATGCTTGTACTACGTATATCTATTCCTACGTGATGGGTTGTTAATCTAAAAGTCTAATTTTTTGTTATAGCATAATTGATGTGTGTTCTCTCTATTCAGATTGGAGCTGTTATTTTTTTACATTGTACTAATTTTAGTTTTTGTTGATTTTGCAGAATATGGATTCTTCCAAAATTAAATCAGACATTGTTGAAAATTTATACGCCAAACGTTTATAGACCTAAAAATCTTCAGAACTCATGGATTCTAAGATACACGAACATGTGAATGCCCCATCAGCACCATCATGGCCCATCCAGGTATGAAACACAAATAACCAGATTTGTTATTGCCTTGGTGACGGATGGATTACATGGATATATCCTTCAATAGTCAGTGACATAATCTGATTATTTTTATAATTTTCTATGTAGATAACTGTGATAACCATAGTTCATACTTTCTGCAATTTGCACAGAAGGATGGACCATACTATTGTATTTAGACAGCTTGTACTACCAGTAACTTTTGTATTCGGCAAAGCTGTAAGTAACATCAACCTTCCATGCTCTCTTTGATCTTATCCGTAATCTTTTTGGACTTTATGCTCTGTGGTGGTTCTGATGAAAAGCTCTTTCAGAAAAGTCAATTGACATGCTACAAATGGAGTCGGCAGCAAAGAAAGGTTTTCTGGTAATGTCAAAAGAGCACAAGATGAGGTACCTTCAAGAGCTTGAGCAAAATATCTGGTAATGTCCCAGTCCGCAGGTGAGCAGATTGCAAGCTAATGCTTGCATAGATTTCCCGTTTCTGATCTTGAATTGTCGAACTGATATAGTGATATGGTCAATACAGATGGACTTGACACTGCTCATGCTGCTGCAAGGTAGAATTGTGCACGTGCTCTTAGGTAGAGCTCATTAATTTGAATGGGGCTATATGGATGAAGGCAGTACCAATTGCACATCCGGTGTCTCAAGAAGTTCATTAAGGATTATGGTATGACATTTTTCCTCCTCCCTTTTCCTTTAAATAACATTTATGTTTAGTTGGTGTCAATGCAAAAGGATCAAGAGTAACTGTTTTGATGGCCAATAATATGATGCATGAAAATTCTTTCAGCAACCCAAGTAATGTAATGGTGACTGCTTTTTACAAGCTCTTTGGTATTGCAACCTTCTGAATATCTACATAAATGTCAGTGCAAACAATTTTATAACTTTGAAACTTGCAAACTGTGGGAGCTAAAATTTATGTTGGAAACGATACAAGTTGTGTTGATTAACGATATGGTGCTACCCAATGACACCAGCCTACTCCATTAGGTGAGATGAAGCTCCAAAATGCCCAAGCTATCTGATTAACAAACTGATCTTCTGCTGGATACAAAAGAATGATCTAGAAATATTGCAAATCCTATGAGGAGCAGATATTCTAGAAATCGATTCACACGGCCAACTATACTTTTTTTTTTCTTGCGGCTATATGTTTTGGTGTAAGTTGCTTTGTATACATGCATGTATATCTTTCTGTATGATCTTTTGGGCCTCGGGTGTGCTTTTTTAAATGCCCCTCTATTATATGGCTGTTGACGGTTGTTAACCATCAATTTTATGTGCCAACTAGAGAGAGAAAGAGGGGCATAATCTGATCACCACCATAGACTTAGGGTTTAAACTGACAAATTCCATGATTTTTGGTGAATATGTGTTTCTGCAGGGGATTATCAGAAAACCATCCAAGAAGGCCCACATATCGGATTTACATAGAGAGAACAAGCATCCGGGTAAAAAAGAACAATCTGGAAGACTCGGGAAGGCAACCCCTGGAAGCGGGGCCCCACCTGCCATAGTCCAGGGCTGGCCGCCTCCACCCTTGGGGCGGCCGCCTCCCCCCTTGGGGCGGCCACCTCCCCCCTGCAGCCAATCACAGGGAGGCTCGCAGATCCTGCCTTCACCGACTTTGAGTAGCAATAAAAATCATCCGTTTAGGTCGGTTTGATCCGACGGCTGTGGTGCCTCCGAGAGGGCTATATATTCAGGGCCCCTCCCCCTGGGTGAAACCCTAATTTCATTCTAGAATTCATTCTACAGAGGTAGCCATCAGCAGAGCCAGGGTTTAGAGAGATCTCTCCACTAGAGAATTAGAATAGCTACTCCAATTCTTCAAGTTCTACATAGGTTTAGACTAGATAGAGGAAGAATCGGGCGCCTGTTGTTGACAGTCGTTAAGTATCAATTTTATACCGTCAACGCAGCAAGAGAAAGGACTAATATGAGTTCACCTGTTAGATATAGGGGTTACACTGACAGAATTCCACGAGTTTTGGTGATTGTCTATTTCTGCAGGGGTTATCAGAAAGAGAACCAAAGGAGGCCCACATGTCATGATTACATAGAGATAAAGACCGAACGGGTAAAATTGTATAATCTAGAAGACTCCAGAAGGCGACCCCTGAAGGCTGGGCCCCACCTGGCAGGCTAGCCAGTCGGCCGACCCAGGGGGGGAGTCGGCCGACTCCCCACCTCGACCAATCACGTCGAGTCTCGCGGATCCTGCCTCCACCGCCTTTGAGGATGAATAATTATCGTCCATTTAGGTCGGTTTGATCCGAGGGCTGTGGTTCATCCTAGGGAGCTATATATTCAGAGCCCCTGGCCCCTGGGTGAAACCCTAATTCATTCAAGAGTTCATTCTCTCATCAGAATTTAGAGAAGCCAGAGCCACCATCTCAATTAGAGCTCCATAGTTTAGTAGCATAGCTACATAGGAATAGATCTAGAGGGAATCAAGCCTAGCTTGGAGTCCGGATCTGTCGGAGTTCTTGGTAATTCCCCTCTACATTCTTGTAATATTCATCATTGTTCGTGATACTATGAGTAGTACTTTATTCTATTCTATTATATCGACTTGACTTTGCTCTATTTGATTATGTTCTCAATTATATCGTTCTTAGTTTACTTTGATTATATGTTTAGCATAGTTGGACTAGAATTATGTTTATGCATAGGATCGTATAGCGCTTTGCTCATTAGGCCAATGGGTGAGTGATAGATATTGTGTAGGCATGGTGCCTATACCGTATTTATCTCGCGATTGCACCCTATATTCCGGATCGTGAGGTAGATCGCGGGAGTGACATCTGTTGAGTCCTTTGTAGCCCTTCTCCCGAGTATAGGTCTAGCAGAACAAACCTATTACATTGAAGTCATTGCTATGTCTCTTGTCTTCTCGGTAATATCACTATGCATAGATGTAACCTTTTCCCGCCATGATTGCTAGATGTTCTTGCACTAATCATTGTATGCTTTGACTTTATAGTTAGAATAACATAGGATTATACCCTAGATCGTCCTAGTCCATGCTAGTGTTATAAGCTTAGAGTGCTAAGTTGAGATGGCTGTTACTATCATTTTATGTGGCTAATTGCTCTCATTTATCTTATGTCATTTATCATTCATTCCTATATTTTATGTGACACTTACCCCGTATGAGATGATGGCACAAGGTTAAGCTCTCCATTATCGCATGTGCATTGCTCATCACTCATTATCCAGTGCATTCCCTTCCCAAAGTGGTAAAAATATAAATAACGATACCTGGATTACTCCGGTTAAAATGCTACGATGATATATTCGTGCGCTATGCGGAACCTTCTTTATTTCAGTTGCACTTAATAGACATCAACAAGCATTTTTGGCGCCATTGCCGGGGAAGGTTGAAAGCCAATGGATAATGAGCAGCATTGCACTACATAATGAGATTGAGCACTGTCACCATTCTCTACTCATACAGCCTTACCCTTGTCTTTCGTCTATTTTATATCTTATGCGGGGTATTGTATGAAAAAGACAATTCTTCCCGATAATTATATTGACGATCCGAAGCTTTATTCGGGAAAGCCGAAGCGGAGGTTGAAGAAGACCAATCAATCATCATCATCATCAACTCAACTAGGAAGTTTGTCAAAAGCAGAAAGTCAACCTTTTGTGCGAGACTTGACACCAGCGTTTGAAGCCATGGCGAACAAGTCACTCGCGAGTTCTCGGCTCCAACTACGGACAACATTCGTGACTTGGACCGGTGCGGACATCGAAGGAGCTTTTGAGCTCAAGCGCACCGATCAACATGGTGCAAGCAAGCCAGTTCTGTGGGAAGGCCCATGAAGATGCTAGTGCTCATCTCCAACACTTTCTGGAGATTTGTAGCACATTCACTATCAAGGATGTCCCCAGAGATGCTATACTACTTCGCCTCTTCCCATTCTCACTCTTGGGGAGAGCGAAGCAGTGGTTCTACGCCAATAAGGAAAAGAATACTACGTGGGCATTATGTTCCACTAATTTCCTGGCGAAGTTCTTCCCCATGGGCAAGACAAATGCTCTTCGCGGGAAGATATCAAGCTTTCAGCAACACCATGATGAGACTGTCCCAGAAGCTTGGGAGCGCTTTCAAGATTACATCCTCGAGTGTCCTCATCATGGCATGGAGAATTGGCTGCTTATGCAGACATTCTACCATGGGCTCAGCAACAGCACACGCGAGACGATGGATGCTGCCGCTGGAGGTGCATTCTTATCACTCACTATTCCTCAAGCCACGGCTCTTGTGGAGAAGATGGCATCCAACCAAGGTTGGAGTGAAGAAAGAACTCGACCCGCAAGAGAGGTGGAGGAATGCACAGTGAAAGAGGTAGACATGCTTTGTCGCCAAAATGGATTTGCTAATGAAGAGGCTCGATGAGAGAGTCCCGGAGAAGAAAGAAGTCATGCATATACATGATGCTCGCATGACATGTGAAGAGTGTGGAGAGGCCGGGCACACAGGTGCTAACGCCCGTAGCCGAAGGAGGACGTGAACTACCTCAATAACAACAACAATAATAATTACTATCATCCTCGCAGAATCAAGGTTGGAATCAACGCAGAGGCCTAACTACTCGAGGCAATTATTCGGCAATTACCAAGGTAACAACTCCTCCTACAATAATTACAACCAGCCGCCTTTGAGAGAGTTAGTGCTGAATCAAGGCAAGATGATGGACAACTGCCCAAAAAGCCGACATCAAATGACAAGGTCCTAGAAACACTCAGACATCAGGATGGATGGCTTTTCCAATGCCATCAAGAGTCGGCTCAGCTTCAACAAGATACTTGAGTCACGTGTACAACAGGCTTGTCAACCTTGCTCCCTCCACCGGTCAAGGTAAACCGGCAGGACAACCCGAAGAGCTCAAAAGCGCAAATCTTGTTGATATATTCAATGTAGAAGATAGCCGGAGTGATCCATCGAAGGGGTCATGGATTGACTCAACTCGCCAATCAAGAAGGGCGATCCGGGAGACCGGTCATTCCGATCTCCATTGGAAGTACCAATTTCAATGAGGCAATCTCGTGACTTCGGTGCAAGCATCAACATCATGCCAAGAGTGATATATGAGAAGCTATTCGATGCCCCTTAACATACACAACTATGTGCTTACGGCTTGCCTTGAGATCATCACTCCGTGCTCCTTTGGGAGTACTAGAAGATATATGTGTACGAGTAGGCAACTCGTATGTTCCCGAGACTTCGTGGTAGTGGATACGGGCGGTGATGAAAGGTCCCCGTCATTTCGGGGACGACCATTCTTGAACACTGCTGGAGCTATCATGTATGCCAACACTGCCAAGATCATCTTCAACATCAAGGGCAAGAGAGAAACCTTCTTCTTCAAGAACAGAGTGCTGCAATTTTCAGCACATCCTCATCAGCAGAATAGTGAGAAGAAGAAGAATCTAGCTAAGAAGACCAAGAAGACGGAGACAGTGAGGATGGTCACTGCAGTCCATAAGGAGCATGACCATTTACTCAGGTCCCCACGTCTGATCAAGAAGGATGACCCAGGTGTCCCAACCATTCAATGCTCCATCAACGAAGCTCTTTCAATAAAGCTGTCTCGTGACACCGGATCGGGCGTCAACATCATGGCCAAGGTAACCTATGAGTATCTATATGGCACTATGCCTTTGGAGCCTACCTATGCATAGCTGCAGATGGCGACCACTGACATTCCGCCGTCGAAGGAGAAGTGAAGGATGTCCTCATCCAGATAGATGACCATTATGTCCCTACAGACTTCCTAGTCATTGACATGGGAGATGACTACGATCCTCCAATCATCCTAGGAAGACCATTCCGAACACCACGAGCTATCATTTATATTGGGACGGGAGAGATCCATTTCCACTTTCCCACTGAGAAAGTATGCCGCTACTTCAATAATAATTATATATTCACTGAGGAACCCAAGAAGAACAGAGCAAGGAGAAGGCAGCGTACCCGTCGCCAGAACAAGAAGAACATCACTACAGATGGATGGGCTGACTATGAGGGAGAAGTATCTAGATATGAAGATCGATACCCGAAGAGAAGAACATTGTAGAAGAACCCGAAGAGGTGCTACCAACAAAAGAGAAACAAGTGGTCCAAGAAGCTTCCTCCTCAAGGTCATCTTCTCCAACAAAGAAGGTGTGGAAGGTAAAAGCAAAATCAGAATCAATTCCTACACACGAGGCGACATCATCCGAGGCGTCAGCCAATGCGCCCCTTGAAAAATGAGCGAACATGACAAGTCCCGTTCGGAGGACTTAAAACCACCGAACGCCGCGCTAAGAGGTAACTTGGTATTTATCAGCATTACTTTTTCAGCATTATATTTTTACCTTAGCATATTTATTTTCCTACCTACATCTTAGTTGCATCTTTACTCTTTTATCTCTCGCATTAGAAAAGAAAATAAAAATGTTTTGCATTTGCATCCGTAAAATCGTTAAGCCCCATGTGGATAGTCATTCACCGTGGTGGCACAAAAATAATTTCTCGTATATTTACTTTCCCCGTCTCGCATTCCTTAAATAATAAAAAGATAAAAATATTTCTTGTGATCCTGTTAGAATGAGTTTTAAGTTAGGAAAGTTCTAGACAACTAAGGCCTAGAGGTTTTATCACTAACACTTAATTAGTTCCACAAGCTTTGTTGTCTATTTGAGCTTCACGAGAACATCAAGGTTCATGAAGAGCTAACAGCGAAGGACATCCGATCCCTGTCGGAGTCTTTGCCCGCGACACCGAACGCTGTCTCCAACAAAGAACTATCTACAACACTCTGGAGGACTAGAACGTCTTCAAGTGCTCGTCGCCAACGTCACACAGACTATGTCAACATCCGGCTTGGGGAGAGCATCCCCCGTGTACCAAGCTAAGTGTTTCCAACTTATCTCGTTTATGCTTTATTAAAGTATGCTTTGTTAAACCACTAAAAAAGATGCATAACCATAGAAACCAGAAAGATTTCCTTATTTATCTTTTCTACTTTTGGAGAGCTCTTGCAACTGTCTTTAAAAGTGATCCCTAGAATAAACTCTACATGGAGATGATGAATAGTTGCTCTGCCGTAGTTTCTTTCAAGTACCTAGTTTTCAACCTTGCACTCTCCCGAGTTTTGGACACAACTTGTTTAGATTTGAGATTTGCTCAACCGAAACTTGTGGGTAGCAAACACTTGATCTAAGTCTAGGTGGTTGAAGGGTATGATATGGGAAGGTTTTGAGCTGCTTGTCCATTTTGTTCCTAGAGATACTAGAGTTCTGGAGAATTTATCTTTGAAAATATTAAATTCTTGCATGATGAGTTCTTTTATGATGAGAGTTTAAATTCCTACCACAGCCATATATTCATGCTTACTAGATTAGGAAAACCCATCTGTTCATATAGATCACACTGTAGCTTGAGTGTAGTCTTTATAGACATTGAGTGTGGTTATGCTGTGGACCCATAAGGAATTAGTCATGCAGTTAAAGTCAATACTATGTGCTCTCCATCCATTGATCTATGCTACTTCTGTCCTCAGAAGCATGCACCCATTTTTTAAATGTTACATTCATTCTGTGCTACTTCTGTTCCTAGAAGTACCACCCACATATAGATCCATATCCACCACATATCGTGCTATCTCTACCCTAGAGATACGCACTTATGCTGCTCCTATCCTAGGAGTACGCATTCTCCACTTACTGTGCTGTCTCTACCCTGGAGATACACGGCTATCTTTGCTCCTACCCCGAGTACGCATCCATCCATCCATCCATCCACATATACATACGTCATTCATTTCACATCATCCGAGAAAAGGTTCTACTCCTATTCGGGAGTGAACATCTAGAAATAATCATTGCCGTTTCATAGCCTACATAAAAAGCTCCAGTCATTATCATTTCAAGTTATACACTCCCTGTGCTAAAGTTTCGTTTTCAGAGGATTGGTTGCTCTAAAAAAAAAGAAAAAGAGAGAAAAGAAGAAAGAAGAAAAAGAAAGAGTAGCCAAGTCCTTCCATTCAAGAAGTTTCAAGGTTTCCGAATAAAGGGAGTCATGTTATCCCCAGAGGAGCGAGTGTAGAAGTAGATGTTCACCAGTTGAGTACCCCTCATAATCATTTTCTTATCACCATCATACTATCATCATCCTATCATCTTCTCATCCATTCCATTTCCTCATTCACATGCACATATGACTTTATTATTATTTTAGTTCCTATTGGATCCATGTCTTAACTGTGCAATATATGCAAGTGAGTTTGAGTGTCTCCCCACCTATAAGCTCCACATAAGCCTATTAGAAAGTAGGGTGAGAGAGAGAAGGCACTTTCCACTACATATTCTGAGAGAAGAGAGAAGGCATACACTACTCATGCCTTAGGAAGGATCCAGAAATACCACAAATGAGAGACTTGAAAGGTTCATACAAGGAACTCGAGTTTTATTTCAAACCTTGCAAAAACTCCGGGATAATAGTTGATCAAGGAGCGAGAAACATGGCACTTGACTTGACCGTTCTATCTTTCAACTACTCAAGACCCAAGTGACGGTTACAAGCCCCATGGTGAAAGGTAATATGAGTGAGTTTTGAGTCGGGGATAGTTCACTCTAATCCGGAGGAGAGTTCTTGTTTGAACGCATGTGTACTTGTGAGGAGTGAAAGCATTGTAGCAACTCCCGATCCCATCGAGTCTATCTTTGCTCGGGGACGAGCAAAAGGTAAGCTTGGGGGAGTTTGTTGATCGTTAAGTATCAATTTTATACCGTCAACGCAGCAAGAGAAAGGACTAATATGAGTTCACTGTTAGATATAGGGGTTACACGACTGAATTCCACGAGTTTTGGTGATTGTCTATTTCGCGGGGGTTATCGAAAAGAGAACCAAAGGAGGCCCACATGTCATGATTACATAGAGATAAAGACCGAACGGGTAAAATTGTATAATCTAGAAGACTCCGTAAGGCGACCCCGAAGGCCGGGCCCCACTGGGGGGCCGGTCGGCCGACCCAGGGGAGTCGGCCGACTCCCCACCTCGACCAATCACGTCGAGTCTCGCGGATCCGCCTCCACGCCTTTGAGGATGAATAATTATCGTCCATTTAGGTCGGTTTGATCCGAGGGCTGTGGTTCATCCTAGGGAGCTATATATTCGAGCCCCCGGCCCCTCGGGTGAAACCCTAATTCATTCAAGAGTTCATTCTCTCATCGGAATTCGCAGAAGCCGAGCCACCATCTCAATTAGAGCTCCATAGTTTAGTAGCATAGCTACATAGGAATAGATCTAGAGGGAATCAAGCCTAGCTTGGAGTCCGGATCTGTCGGAGTTCTTGGTAATTCCCTCTACATTCTTGTAATATTCATCATTGTTCGTGATACTATGAGTAGTACTTTATTCTATTCTATTATACCAGACTTGACTTTGCTCTATTTGATTATGTTCTCAATTATATCGTTCTTAGTTTACTTTGATTATATGTTTAGCATAGTTGGACTAGAATTATGTTTATGCATAGGATCGTATAGCGCTTGCTCATTAGGCCAATGGGTGAGTGATAGATATTGTGTAGGCATGGTGCCTATACCGTATTTATCCGCGATTGCACCCTATATTCCGGATCGTGAGGTAGATCGCGGGAGTGACAGTCTGTTGAGTCCTTTGTAGCCCTTCTCCCGAGTATAGGTCTAGCAGAACAAACCTATTACATTGAAGTCATTGCTATGTCTCTTGTCTTCTCGGTAATATCACTATGCATAGATGTAACCTTTTCCCGCCATGATTGCTAGATGTTCTTGCACTAATCATTGTATGCTTTGACTTTATAGTTAGAATAACATAGGATTATACCCTAGATCGTCCTAGTCCATGCTAGTGTTATAAGCTTAGAGTGCTAAGTTGAGATGGCTGTTACTATCATTTTATGTGGCTAATTGCTCTCATTTATCTTATGTCATTTATCATTCATTCCTATATTTTATGTGACACTTACCCTGTATGAGATGATTGATACGTACAAGGTTAAGCTCTCCATTATCGCATGTGCATTGCTCATCACTCATTATCCAAAGTGCATTCCCTTCCCGAGTGGTAAAAATATAAATAACGATACCCGGATTACTCCCGGTTAAAATGCTACGATGATATATTCGTCAGGCGCTATGAACCTTCTTTATTTCAGTTGCACTTAATAGACATCAACACCGTGCTCGGAATTCGGATCATCATCATCAAGGATTGGTATTATCTTGTATCTATTCTTGTGACTTCATTCTAATATCATTATGTTTCTATTTATTATGTTACTAGTTTGTTCTAGTTCTATATTTGATATGGTTATGATTGATAATAAGTTTGTGTATATGTTTGCAAAGCGCTTAGCTCTCTTCACGGGAGGGTTAGGTGGTAGATTTCATGTAAGCATGGTGCTTAGATGCCGTTTACCTGCAAATGCACCCTATTAGCTGGGTCGTGTGGTAGATCGCGGGAGCGACAGTCCTGTTGAGTCCTTTGTATTCCATCCCCCGTTGGTAGGTCTAGCAGAATTAAAGTTGCGTAGGAAGTTCGGTTATGACTTGGCTTTTTATAGCAATGATCCCTATACATAGATGAAGAGTCTTTTATGCTATATATGATAGTTTAGCGTTAGAGTAGATGAATGACTTAGTAGATTAGAACCTACCTAGAAATTCTATTTCTTGAACTAATCAGACATCGACCTACCTTTTGTTGAGTAGTCTATCTCTAATCTCTGTCTGATTTATTCCCTGAGCTTTCTAATTCATATTCTTTATTTATCATAGTTTACCCCTCTGCCAAAGTATGTGACTGTGCAAATCAATCACTCATAAGTAGTTGTGTTTAGCAAGTTTATCTCATTGTTTAAGTCCTTAGTTCTTTCCCTTGAACTAAATATAAATACGATACCTGGAATACTTCCCGGTAAAGTGCTACGATGGTGTATTATCTGTTCGCTTGCGGATCCCATATTTATTTTACTAGAGGAGCAGTTTCTATACCAACACTTCTGGCGTCATGCTAGGGATGACAACTTAGCGTGAGTGGTGTTAGAAGTGTCAACAAGCATTTCGGTGCCATTGCCGGAGAAGGAATAAACTTTTAGAGAAAAATTGCTTAAGCAGATACTTAGAAAATGAGTGATTGTCACTAGTCACCTCTACTTTGGCGAGTTCACCGTTTGTCTTTCGTGTTTATATTTTATACGGGGTATTTGCGGGATTGAATCTCGATTCATTCAACTCTCGATCATCAGAGTCGGATCAATCAAGAAGGAAGCTCATCACCAATGCCTGAAGCTATGGCTGAAAAGACCTTATTGGAGTTCTCTGCTCCAACAGTAGAGAACATCCGCACTGGTCCAGTGCTAGAAACAGATAACCTTGAGTTTGAGCTCAAGCCAAGCCTCATCAACATGGTACAAGCTATCCAATTCAGTGGAAAGATACATGAAGATGCAAGTATACATTTGCAGGACTTCATGGAGATTGGAAGCACTATAGCCATAGAAGGAGTTCATCAAGACATCATACTACTTCGCCTTTTCCATTCTCACTAGTGGTAAAAGCGAAGTAGTGGTTCTATGCAAATAAAGAAGATATTAACATATGGGAGAAGTATTCCAAGACCTTTCTAGCAAAATTCTTCCCAATAGGCAAGACCAATGCCTTAAGAGGAAAGATAACCAATTTTCAACAGCGGAAGACAGAAACCATTTCAGAAGCATGGGAACGTTTGCAAGGATACATCCAAGATTGTCCCCATCATGGAATGGAAGAATGGTTACTTATGCAAGGCTTTTATCATGGATTAACCCAGAAGGCGCGTGAGCACCTAGATGCAACTGCCGAAGGATCATTTTTGTCACCCACTCTTGGGAAAGCTAAAAACCTTATGGAGAAGATAGCGAGATAATCGAGAAATTTGGTCCCAAGACAACATTCAAGATTGCCACCAAAGTGAAGAAGAAATTGAAGAAGTAAATGCATTGTCTACCAAGAAGGATACATTACTCCACTGGCTTGACCAGAGGGCCAAGTACAAGGAAGACCAGAGGGCCATTGAAGCAATGTATAAGCAAAATTCGAGCCCTATCGTTAGGAAGGTTCCACACCAACCTAATTGGAGGCAACAACCAAATAACCATGGTACGAATCCAGGTAATTTTGTAAAGCAACCTACTTTGAGATAATTAGTCCTGCAGCAATCTAAGGTCAACTTAGACATTAGGGCAAGGCTTGATGTTAATGATAGCACCTTGGAAAGCATAATTGATAAAATGGATAGTTTCTCCTCTGCCATTAAGGACCAACTAGAGTTTAATAAAAAGATAGAAGCTAGGATAGCGCAGCTAGCCATTGCATTACTGTTGCCACTAACCCCGAAAGGGTAAGATCTATTACTACAAGAAGAGGGAGTTCCACCAGAGATCCTCCCTATCCAAAAGGAGCAAGAAGGCCACATGTGCCACCAACAGTGGCAGAAGAAGATAACAACCACCCTGAAGTATAAGTACTACCACAAGAACCAGTACAAGATTAGGAAATGAGGAGAACTTTCAAGATACAAGCTATCTACCGTTTCCTCGTAGAAATAAAAGACCACAACAAACCGATGAGCGGTTTGGTAAGTTCGTGGAGGTAATACAAAAATAATATGTCAATATACCTCTACTTGGATGCCATACGGGTCCCCACATATGCCAAGTATATAAGAGACATTCTCAACAAGAAGAGACCACTACCATCCACTGAAGTGATCAAGCTGACAGAAGAATGTAGTGCGGCCATCCTCAATCAGTTACCAGAAAAAAAGAAAGATTCAGGATGCCCCACTATTGATTGTACAATTGGAGAGCAATATTTCAACAATGCACTCTGTGACCTAGGAGCAAGTGTCAGTGTGATGCCCGCAGCAATCTACTACAAGCTCAACCACACTGCACTTAAGCCAACATCAATGTGTCTACAACTGGCCGATCAATCAGTTCGATATCCATTGGGCATTGCCAAAAACATTCCAGTCAAGATAAGAGAATTCTTCGTGCCAGTGGACTTTGTGGTACTGGATATGTATCCGAGACTCAAAGGTGTCACTCATCCTTGGAAGACCCTTTTTGAGCACCGCCAATGCACACATTGATGTCGGGAAGGGAGAAATCAAGTTCACCATAAATGGACAAGAAGAACAATTCGCATTCAAGACAAAACAAGAGCTAAACAAATCCGTGAAGATGGTAGAAGAAGACTAGACAAGTACAACCACCGAGACGGAGAATGCATCTCTAGGAACATCAGCGGAATAAATAATTCGGAAGGTCCAAATCGGAGGACTTTAAAAATCTGAATCCTCATCGAAAGGTAACTCGATATTTATCCGCATTTAATTTTTCATCTCTTATAATTTTCTTAGATATATTTATTTCTAGCATTGCATTATAAAAATTCTACGCCCATTTAAATAATTTTACGGTGTGTAACAACCCGTTAAAAATATTTTATCGTGGTGGCATAAAAAATCATTATTTCATGCATCTAATTTAGTTTATCTTCATTTAAATTTCTGCATTGTTTATAATTATTTAATTACATTTAGTGCATGGTGGGCCCTCCACCATAGGTCCCACATGTCATAGACTACACCTCACATACATCCCATCACATTATTTCATCCACTTCCACTCACCTCCAATATCCTCTCTTTTCCACTGCCAAATCCACCATACCACCTATTTTCTTTACCTAACTTTGAAGCAGGAAGGACCACGTGAAGCTGCAACCAGGAAGGGCACACCTGGTGGGCGACCGCCCCCACCACTGCGGCGGCCGCCCCCTCACTTCCTCCCCTATAAATACCCTTCCTCCCATTGCTTCTATGCACCACCAAGTATTTAGAATTTTAGTCTCCAAGCTGCTCTCGACTTCATGTTTTCCTGGAGAGCTAGAGAGAAGAGAAGGAGAGTAGAAAGGGAAGAGAAGAGAGTGAGAAAAATTAGTGAGTGAGCAAGAGTTCATTAGCAAGTGAAGGGAAGGGATAGTGCTGCATTAGATCATTAAAAGATTAGTGGAGATGCTATCCAAATAGGGTAAAGAAGATTAAAATATAAGAGGAAGTTCTGTCGAAATTTAAGCTTGAAACTAGAAATATCTTGAGAACGACTAACCTCTGGACCACTTACTCTGGACAGCTAACCACTAACTCTTTCCTAACCTTCTCTACACTAGTGTTGTTTTTGTTTCTAAGCAATTTGCAGGATGAAGGGTGTCATGAAGGGAATTACTGGAGTTGTCAGGAGCATCAGGACGAGGAGCTCATCCCGTCACACATTGGTGGCCAGCTCCGACATGAGCATCGACCCTCCACCAGTTGTACCTCCACTGGCCATGTCTCCACCAGCATCATCTTCAGCACCCCGAAGAGTTCTCAAGAAGCCATCTGATCTTGGCTTGAGAAACTCCCGAGAGAAGGACATATACAAGAAGCTCAAGAATAAATACTTTGCCCACATGCCGATCCTCGACCCTACACTTCTCTTCGAGATAGGTATGGCTGACGAATTCAACACTATTTTTCCGTTAGTTGGACTGCTTTTGCAAACCTTACTGAGATGGGGTCAAAACTCTTGACCATAGAATTTCTTTGCACCCTCCAACTCACAGAAACTGGGGTTTATTTTAGACTGTTCACCCAGGAGTTTCCTATCACTTGGAGAAACCTTAGTGACCTTCTAGGTTTCCCCCATGATGCACATATGGATTTAGATGTAGCCTTGGGTGACTTTGACATGCATAGATTTTGAAACTCCATTTCCAAGGAACCGTTTTACCTTGCACACCGCACAGCAGCTATTGAGCATCCCACACTTAGAATTTTACATCGATGGTTAGGAGCCACCTTTTTCCCCCGATATGATGAAAGTAAAGTTAGAGGGGCAGACTTGCAGCTGATGTATGCGGCTGTAAAGAAAATCAAGGTCTGTCCTGTTCGTCTCTTGGTCGATCATTGGTTGAGTATCCCCTACTACAAAGTGGAAGGTGTGGTCATTTGTTCACTTGTTACTCGCATTGCCACAAGTCTTAATTTGATAAATGGAGCTTCTCATGACTTTATTGAGCATCATAGAGAAATTTATGGTTTTTATTATTTTTCCCAAGGTCACTTACTGAAAAGAGAGAATGGCATTTTGTATGCGACTTATGAGAATGCCTCACTCCGGTTACCTAACCCGGAGTTGGCCTTATATGCTGTTCGAGAGCTTCATATTGAGTTGCAGGTACAGCCCGTGAATGAAAGAGCACCCCGGAGGGCAGCCTCTGCAAGAATGGCACCCAACCAGGATTCAGTTGGCATGGTGCTGAGGCTCCTCATGAGGCTCCTCATGAGGAGCCAGCACATGCCAGCTTCAATGAATGGGAAGTACCCCATCATCACTCACTGAACCCATGGACATACCCACGAAGCCAACCATCACAACCATTTTATGGGTACTACCCACCATACACCACCCCAGGAGAAGGACCATCAAGAGCAGGACTATCTGAAGCAGGACCCTCAGAACCACCTAGATATTCATGTGACACCTACGGTACAAGAACCGAAGAAGAAGAAGAAGAAGAACCGCACCATGACTTCGAGCCAAGATGCCACTCTGATGCTACTGGGTTTGCCTATACCCAGCAGCTTTATGATGAACAAGAAGCATTCCAGCACAACACCACCACCGCCCTGGGGCAACACACATAGTGGTGGAATGACCAGCGTCACTGGAATTACAACACCACTCAGACGCTGGGTACCATTCGGGAAAGTCAGAGTGAGACCACCTCTGCCCTGAACAACCTTGTGAACATGCTGAGCATCCACTATCCACCACCGCCACAGCAAGACTAGCTTGGGGGAGGACCCCCATTATCAAGGTAAGTTTTCTTTTCCTTTTTATTTTCAGTTTGTTTATTTCAGTTTGTTTATTGTATTTAAAAAATCAGAAAAATCAGAAAACCTAATAAATATTTGTTTGCTATTTCAAGTTTTTGCTTAGTTTGCTTTTCACTATCTTTGGTGTGATTGTTTAAATTTCGAGCATGTTTAAAAATGAAAACTAAATAAAAAGATTGTGTAATATAGTTTGCTTTTAATTTTAGTTTGCTATAAATAAAATTGTGTAGACTTGATGAATGCATGATGGAAATGATGAATAGTTGCTCTGTCATAATTCTTTGCAAGCACCTAGCTTTAAATTTGAGTTCTCCCAAGATTTGGATATACTGTTTAACAACTAGATTTACTCTACACTTGAAACCTGTGGGAGCATATGCTTAAACTAAGTCTAGGTAGTTGGCAGACATGATATGATGATAGTCCGAGCTGCTGTTCATTATGTTCCAAAGTGCCACTAAATTCTGGAGATTTGTTTGTGAAAATTATAAATGTTTCATAATGAGTTCCTTATCTGACAGAGAGCTAAAATTCCTACCACAGCCATAATTGTTCATTAGAATAGGAAGCCTCGTCATATTTATAGGCTCATGTTTGTTCGGCTGTGTCGATCCCTAGGAACTCATCATACAGCTAAATCTTGATTTTACACACTCATGATCACTCTTGCTACTTCTACCCTGGAAGTATGCACCATATAAATTCCATCTTCACCCATTCAAAATTGTTCTACTCTTACACCGAGAGTGAACACCAAAAATATTTTCCCCTGTTCATTTGCTAGCCACGTATCAGAAGATCAATGCTCCAAGTATCATTCGTCATTTCCTCTATAAAGTTTCCAATTGAGAGAGTGTTCTTTATGGGTTGAAAGATTTGTTTCTATTTAAAAAAAAAGAAGAGAGAAAAAGAAAAGGAAAGAAAGATTTATGAGCCCAGTCTTCATCAAGTTTTTAAGTTTAAGTGATGGAGAAGTTCAAAGTTTTCTTCCAAATAAAGGAGCATTGATAGTTATTGTGCACCCCTTCTCCTCCCACAAATATTCTCTTCATTACGTCATCCACATATAAAACCATACATGTACAAATCGATTGGTTGTATGTTGAGTTCCTTCGGATCCATAGTTCGATCAGGCCAATGCATTAGTTCTCCACACCTATAAGCTCCACATAAGCCTTTATTAGAATAGGGTGAGAGAGAGAGAAAGTGAAGGCTCATCTATAAATGCCTTGAACCATAAATACCACATATTCTGAGAGCAAGAGAGAAGGCATACCTCCTTTCAATGCCTTAGAGGGGATCCAAAAATACCACATATTGAGAGACTTGAAAGGGTCATATTAAGAAACTCTGAGTTTTATCTTGAAAATTTTATAAAAACTCCAGAACAGAGGTGGACAGCAGGGCATGATACAATAGTGCTTGACTTAATTGTTCCGTCTTTCAACTGCTCAAGACCCAAGTGCAGGTAAAAGCCCATGGTTTAAATAAACATGAGTAAGTTTGGGAGTTATGATTGTTCACTCTAGTCTGGGATGAATTCTTATTTGAAGCATGTGTACTTGTGGGCGTGAAAGCATTGCAGCAACTCCTGATCTATCTTTTTGTAGCTGTTCGCTCAGGGACGAGCAAAAGGCAAGCTGGGGGTGTTTGTTGACGGTTGTTAACCATCAATTTTATGTGCCAACTAGAGAGAGAAAGAGGGGCATAATCGATCACTACCATAGACTTAGGGTTTAAACGACAAATTCCACGAGTTTTGGTGAATATGTGTTTCAGGGGATTATCGAAAACCATCCAAGAAGGCCCACATGTCGGATTTACATAGAGAGAACAAGCATCCAGGTAAAAAAGAACAATCTGGAAGACTCCGGAAGGCAACCCCTGGAAGCGGGCCCCACCTGCCATAGTCCAGGGGCGGCCGCCTCCACCCTTGGGGCGGCCGCCTCCCCCTGCAGCCAATCACAGGGAGGCTCACGGATTCTGCCTCCACCGACTTTGAGGAGCAATAAAAATCATCCGTTTAGGTCAGTTTGATCCGACGGCTGTGGTGCCTCTGAGAGGGCTATATATTCAGGGCCCCTCCCCCTGGGTAAAACCCTAATTTCATTCTAGAATTCATTCTACAGAGGTAGCCATCAGCAGAGCCAGGGTTTAGAGAGATCTCTCCACCAGAGAATTAGAATAGCTACTCCAATTCTTCAAGTTCTACATAGGTTTAGACTAGATAGAGGAAGAATCGAACGCCTGTGCTCGGAATTCTGGATCATCATCATCAAGGATTGGTATTATCTTGTATCTGTTCTTGTGACTTTATTCTAATATCATTATGCTTCTATTTATTATGTTACTAGTTTGTTCTAGTTCTACATTTGATATGGTTATGATTGATAATAAGTTTATGTATATGTTTGCAAAGCGCTTAGCTCTCTTCGCGGGAGGGTTAGGTGGTAGATTTCATGTAAGCATGGTGCTTAGATGCCGTTTACCTGCAAATGCACCCTATTGGCCGGGTCGTGTGGTAGATCGCAGGAGTGACAGTCCTGTTGAGTCCTTTGTATTCCATCCCCCGTTGGTAGGTCTATGTTGACGGTCGTTAACTCATAAAATTAACCGTCAACTTAACATGCAAATGGACCTATTCATAAATACTTGATAGATATAGGGTTACCACTGACGTAATTCCACGAGTTTTGGTGAATATCTATTTCTGCGGGGTGACAGTGAAAACCAACCAAGATGGCCCACATGTCGGGTTTACATAGAGAGAAAGACCGAACGGGTGAAAAAGTATAATCTAGAAGACTCCGAGAAGGCAACAATCTGAAACACAGGACCCACTGGCATTGGCCGGTCGGCCGGCCCGGGGGGAGTCGGCTGACTCCCCAGCTCCACCAATCGGGTGGAGTCTCGCGGATCTGCCTCCACCGACTTTGAAGATCAATAATTATCGTCCATTTAGGTCGGTTTGATCCGAGGGCTGTGGTTAATCCTAGGGGGCTATATAAGCAGAGCCCTGGCCCCTGGGTGAAACCCTAATTCATTCTCCTATTCATTCAAGACTTCAATCCAGAGAGAGAGAGAGAGTTAGATAGAGAAGGGTCCCTCGAATGGATCTATCTCTATAGGGTATTAGTATCAAGAGAGATTGAGAGAGTATAGAGTGGAGGTAGATTTGGAGGAAGCCCGGCTGTCGGTGTCTCCTCTCCGGTGTATCTGCGGGATCAAGTCTCCTAACCCGAGGCTTGGTTTCGAGAATCATTCGGCAATTCAATTTCTAATACTAGTAAGTTCGTTGTTATTATTGTTCTTTGGTTTACAAGTTTACTTTATTCGCTTCGCGTTGGGAATAGAGTAATCGTTCTTTAGCATAAGCGTGGTGCTTAGGCTAGGTTCACTTGTAGATGCTCCCTATTCGGCCGGAACCGTGGTAGTAGTGAGGGAAGTGACAATCCCTTTATTACCTTTGTAATCCACTTCCCGTTGGTAGGTAAGGTAGGTCCTTTGTGCCGGTTTAGCATCCTCGTGGTGTCTATCCCTCGGGTACCCCCTTAGAACAGTAGTCTCAAAGCTTGCCATAGGTTAGAAGAAGGCGACGAAGGAGTTCTCTCTATATCGCTTAATTCTTACTTGACTAGCGGCCCGGGGTAGTAGTAAAGATCGGGTTAGTCTATTGCACGTTTTCTCTTAGCGGATAAAAACAAATACGATACTCGGGATTTATCTCCGGGTGAAGTGCTCACCGATATCCGTGCGCTTGCGGATTATTTCTCTTTGATTCTTTCGTGTGCGTATCTAGTGTCAACAAGCATTTAAAGGCGCCGTTGCCGGGAGAAAGACGGATGCCTTAGATAACCTAAATCTTGCTCTACCTTGTACCTATACTTTTATCTTTTCACTTTACTTTTCCGTACATTTTATTTTTTTCTATCCTTATGGATAATTCAAATTCCATTCCTATCTTTCAATTTTCTACACCCACGGAGACCAGCCTAGTGCCACATGAGTCATCACAACCTATCCAAACACCTAGCTATAGGCTGAGTCCGCGGTTGATTGCATTGGTCCAAAGCCTATCCTTTTCGGGGAGAAGGAGACGAAAACCCTTACCTTCACATTAGAGACTTTGAGCAAACATGTGGTTGTCTTCGCATAGAGGGCATGTCCGACAAAACCCTCCGTTGGAAGCTATTTCCTTTCTCATTAAAGGGAAAAGCTGGACAATGGTATGATAAAGTTGTAGGTAAGCAACAAGGAGATTGGGGGTCCTTACGCTCCAACTTTTGCCTAGATTTTTATCCCATCTCCCAAATCGTCGACCTTAGAGTCAAGGTTCGACTATTAAGCAAGAACCCGGAATCTTTGGCCTCATCCTGGAATCGTTTTACTACACTTTTAGCATCGGCCCGGACCTTAGTCTACCGGATCCTATTCTTTTACAACACTTTTATAAAGGTCGAGTAGAGACGGTAGAAAATTGCTCGACACAACTTCGGGAGGATCATTCTTGCATATCTCTCGTTTGAGAAAGCAAGATCAATCCTAGACCAAATCCTATCCAGTGAATTAGACTACCTCCTAGAAGTAGAACCTCAAGTAGCGAAGACAAATATTTGCCGAGATACAACATCCACTTCAGCTAACCCATGTCTTGAGCAAGACAAGGAAGACATTCCACTTCGATTTTATGCTAGATATTGAACCCGATCTGTTTTCCGATTTTGGAAACATCTTCAACTATCACAAGGTGAAGAAGCCACAAGGCAAATATCACCCAATAAAGCCATGCAATATTGATGGGGATATTCCAACAGGAAAGACCTCAGGAGAGTTAGTGTCTGTCATGAGCAATGAGTGGTTAGAAGAGTCAGAGCTTTCCTCTGAAATAATTCGTTTGGATTCATCTTCTCTTCCCATTCATTGCATGATTAACAATGATTGCATAGACGCTCTCTACAATCCAGTTGTGGGTATAAATATCATGTCTACCACACTAGCAAAATATTTGCAAAGAAACATGACATTGACCCCAACAAGTGAAGTTCATAAGAAATCTTTCAAGACAAATTCTTCCTTGTTTAGGAATCCTACATGTCCTACCACTCGGGTAGAAGGGACCCTGTTCACTTAAGCTTTTATGTCTTTGACATAGGGGATTTCCACTGTTGATAGGACAACCATTTAGAAGACTTCTTTATGAAGGACAATTTGGGAAGCTAAACATTTGTTTAGGCAAGAAACTCCAGTTTGCAATGTCCATTTCACACTCTTTAAATGCTAGGACCGAGCCTTATCCACATTATGATCCGTTGGAGGAATTTAGAGCAGCTTCTCTAGAATTCCTAGTGAAGCCAGAATTAGAAGACGAAGCTAGATTCTTCATAGAAGAAGAAGCTGACCCTTCTGAGAATGAACCATTAGATGAGTTTACCCTACCACCTAGGCCTCCTATTGAGTTCAAACCTTTACCAGCCGGTCTTAGATATGCCTTTCTAGGAAATGATCAGACACTCCTGTCATCATAAGTGATACTCTCACTCGGGAGCGAGACTTTTCGCTTAATGGCTATCCTAGAAAAACATAAAAAAGCTTTTGGCTACTCACTCCTGGACCTCAAAGGAATTAGTCTGCCCTTTGTACCCATCGCATTCCCACAGATCCCGATATTCCACCATCCGAGAACCCCAACGTAGGCTCAATAATGCGATGAGGGAAGTTGTTAAGAAAGAAGTTTTAAAGCGTTGCACGCTGGGATTATTTACCCCGTGCCACACGGTGAGTGGGTCAGCCTTGTCCAAGTTGTGCCTAAAAAGGGAGGCATGATGTTGTCCAAAATGAGAAGAATGAGTTAATCCCACAAAGAACCGTCACGGGATGGCGAATGTGCATAGATTATAGAAAGCTTAATAAGGCAACAAGAAAAGATCACTTTCCTTTGCCTTTCATTGATGAGATGCTTGAACGATCAGCCAACCATTCTTACTTTTGCTTCCTTGATGGATATTCTGGATATCATCAAATCCCTATCCATCCTAATGATCAAAACAAAACGACCTTTACATGTCCTTATGGAACCTTTGCTTATCGTAGGATGTCTTTTGGGTTATGTAATGCACCGACTTCTTTTCAAAGATGTATGATGTCTATATTTTCGATATGATTGAAAAGATTATGGAAGTTTTCATGGATGATTTTTCTATTTATGGAAAAACTTTTGATGAGTGTCTTGAAAACATAGATCAAGTTTTGCAAAGATGTGAGGAAAAACACTTAGTCCTTAATTGGGAAAAGTGTCATTTCATGGTTAGAGAAGGAATAGTACTAGGACACTTAGTGTCGAAAGAGGCATCGAGGTAGATAGAGCCAAAATAGAAGTTATTGAACAACTGCCTCCTCCTATCAATGTGAAAGGAATTAGAAGTTTCCTTGGTCATGCTGGTTTTTATCGTAGATTTATAAAAGATTTTTCTTACATCGCTAGACCTCTTACCCGCTTATTGGCTAAGGATGTTCCTTTTGACTTTGATGATGCCTGCTTACAATCATTTGAGATCCTTAAGAAAGCACTCATCTCTGCTCCAATCATTCAACCCCCTGATTGGACTTTACCTTTTGAAATTATGTGTGATGCAAGTGACTACGCTGTAGGAGCAGTGTTAGGACAGACTAAGGATAAGAAGCATCATGCAATAGCTTACGCTAGCAAAACTTTGATTTGGACCTCGGCTTAATTATGCTACCCCGAAAAAGAGCTCCTAGCTGTTGTCTTTGCTATTGATAAGTTTAGATCCTACTTAGTGGGTGCCAAAGTGATTGTTTACACCGATCATCTTTGCTTTAAAATATTTGCTCACTAAGAAAGATGCTAAACCTCGATTGATAAGATGGATTTTATTACTCCAAGAATTTGATCTAGAAATAAAAGATAAAAAGGGAGTAGAAAACTCGTTGCCGATCACATGTCTAGAATGCGGTTTGAGAAACCACGGGAACTACCCATCGACGACGCACTCCGGGGACGACATGCTCTACGGAATCAACGATCGACCCCTGGTATGCGAGATATTGTTAATTTTATGGTTACAGGTTACGTACCACCAGGAGGCAACAAAAGGAAACTTATCCAGGAGAGTCGTACTCACATTTGGGATGAACCCTACCTCTTCCGGGTATGCTCTGATGGCCTGCTCAGAAGATGTGTGCCCACTGAAGAAGGAATCAAAATCATTGAAAGATGCCACTCATCACCATATGGAGGCCATTATGGGGTGTTCCGTACACATGCGAAGATTTGGCAATGCGGATTTTTCTGGCCAACAATGTATGAAGACACAAAAGATTTCATTCGGAGATGTGGTCCTTGCCAAAGACATGGCAACATTAACTCAAGAGATGCCATGCCACTTATCAACAACCTTCAGATCGAGCTCTTTGATGTTTGGGGAGTTGATTTCATGGGACCATTTCCACCGTCGAAGAAATGTGAATACATCCTCGTGGCTGTGGACTATGTGTCCAAATGGGTCGAGGCTCTGCCATGCAAAAAGGCAGATAGTTCAAGCTCCAAGAAGATGTTCGAAGAAATAATATTCCCAAGATTTGGAGTCCCAAGGGTCATAAGTGATGGAGGATCACATTTCATCGACAAACGCTTTGGGCAATACTTATTGAAGCATGGAGTACGCCATAATGTTGCTACTCCATATCACCCTCAGACAAGTGGCCAAGCAGAGACATCAAATAAGCGAGATCAAGAATATTCTTCGAGAGAAGACAGTAAATGAAATGGGAAGCGCATGGAAGGACAAGCTTCCCGATGCACTATGGGCATATCGAACAGCATACAAAACACCTATTGGGATGTCACCATATCAACTAGTCTATGGAAAGACTTGCCACTTACCAGTAGAGCTGGAATTCAAAGCTCACTGGGCCATCAAGAAATGGAATATGGACCTAGAAGCAGCAGGAGAGAAGAGGAGGATGCAAATCTCTGAATTAGAAGAATGGAGAGAGAAAGCCTATCACAATGCCAAGATATACAAAGAAAGAGTGAAAAGATGGCATGACAAGAGAATCAAGATCAAGGAGTTCACACCCGGAGACAAGGTATTACTTTTTAATTCCAGGGTCAAACTCTTCGGGCAAGGAAAGCTTCGAAGCAAATGGGAAGGACCGTTCGAAGTAGTAAGCTCATCATCGCATGGAGCCGTTACACTTCGCAACAACGAAGGTACGATATTCAAGGTAAATGGTCAACGCTTTAAAATATTTTTAGAGCCCACCGAGGAAATAGGTGAAATAGATGAATTAAACTTCTTCCTCAATTAGGTAGTTGGGCCCGACCCTTTTACTTTTCGTTTTTCGGGGTCCAGGGTATTTTTCCGAACGACAAAAATACGCTAAATAGGTTGCGGAAAACCCCGCGGGGAGTCCACCGCCCGTAGTCGGCCGACCCAAAGGGGGAGTCGGCCGACCCATGGACTCCCCCATTCACCGCCAGCTTTTGCATTCGTGATCCTTCCATACTCTTCCTTCAGGAATTTTTTTTGCCGATTAGGGTTTTCGAGATCACGTTGACGCGTTATTCCTTCGGAGATTCCCTTTAGATACCCTTTAGATGCCTCTCCATCCCCCCTATATAAAGAAGCCCAGCCTCAAGCCAACCTCATTCCATCTAAAGCCTCCTCCTCCTAGCATCAAGCTTGCTACGCAGCAATGGTGAATCCTGAGCAAAACTTAGATAGGAGATTGATCCGCTTCGGGATTGATCTCAACACCATCCCAAGAGAGGAGCCTGAGAGCAAGGCCATCGTTCTTGCTAAGCCTAAACCCCTAGCCTCTATTCCTCCAAAGCCTCAAGCTTACAGCCATAGCTACTTCGCCCAACCATTCATCGCTGCACCCAAGCCTTTGCTCCTAGATGGACCTCCACCGAAGGGTCCTATTGTGAAGCTCCCAGAAGGCACCAAGATCCTCCCTCCTAAGCACAATGAGATGCTTATGGGAGTGAAGACCAACAAGCAAGGGGAGATCGTACGTGCTAAGTATAGCACTGGAGAGCGCTCGTATTTCGAGGAGTCCGTGCTCACCCGAGCAAAGTGAAGTTCGTCCCTCCGAAGGAAGCCCCGAAAGCAGCTCTTGCCGCCTCGAAGCTCCAAGGAAGCGTCGCAAGACCGTTGCGAGACTTAGAGGAGGAGTTAGAAACTCAGGCGCGATGTTATTGCATCTCTGCGAAACTCCCAACATGTCCGGAAAGCGTAGCATTGTCACTCTCATAGATAGACTTCGTGCGCAAGAGAAGAGGACGGATAAGTTAGAAAAGAGGTTAGACGCTCTAGAGAAGCGAGTTAATTAGATGAGATTTGTCTTAGCATCAGAAAGACCTAGTGTGTTTAGATTAAAAAGTTTTAGTTCGCAAGAGTGCTTAGTTAAAGTTTAGTTCGATCTTAGTTCCTTGCAATACTTGTAATCCAGGCCTTAATGAAGATGAAATAAAGTTTTTAGTTACATTTATTATTGCATATGTGTTGCCTCTTTTGTCTCCACCTTGTTGTGAATGAAGATAACGAGGAATCTAGTGTGGGGGAGGCAACCGACGATGAAACTAACGGATATCGCGAACCAGCAAAAATATTTGAGAACATACGACATAAAGATCACGCACGATGAAGCGGACCCCGAGGGGCTACCTGCCAGAGTCGGTCGCCCAATACATAGGGTCGGCCGCCCAAGGGCTGGGCCCATTTGGCTCCAGCTTTCACCCACAATCAGGTTTGCTTCCCTACGTTCCAAATTTTATACCGATCATATTTTTCCGATTCATTTGGGGAACACTTTGAATTAAATCACTTGCTATATATACTAAGAACGTAGATTATTTTAATCATGACCCCAAGATAGACTCACACCATGATAATTCCTGGGAATCCCTGTTGCTGTTGGGAACGTATTTTATAGGGACCCCATTTTACTTAAGTTGTTGAGGACAGTGATATAGCATGGACCATGAGAACTGATTTCTTGATGTCTAGTTGCTTGGAGAATTTCTTTTCAAAAAATCTTAAAATGTTAGCTATACTTCTCCTCGTGGTTATAAATGCCTATAGAGCCTCGTCGACAAAATTCGAAAGACCAGCACATAAGCTTTTATTTGTGTTGAGAATAGTCTTGGCGGTATTAGAGCCTTAGAGAAGGGTCTCTTACTCATATGATCAAGTGCACTTACACCCACATACATATCTATTTTGCTCCTACACGGAGTACGCAAAAACATGCTTTCCGCCATTCATCCATCTCCTACACTTGGGAAAAGGATACATACACTTTCTAGGATTTCTATATGCTCCAAGAATTGTTATCATCATCCAGTTGTCGAAAGATTATTATCGTCAACATCATCATCATATTCAAGAAAGTTATTGTGTCCGAGAGTGAGACATGGGCTATGCAAAAATAATGTTGCAAAAAAAAAGAGAGAAAAGAGATAGCCCATGAGCTCTTAAGTATTGTGATCCCAAGAGAAGGAAAGTTCAAAGAAGCTCAAAGAGCTATTCAAGAAAAGATCAAGCAAGGCAATGTTCAAGAGAAGAGTGTGCAAGAGAGGGAAGGAGCATTATTATCATCAATTTAGCCACCAAATATTCCACACACTTGCACACACTTGATCTAGAGTAAGGTCCCCCTCTCCTTGGTTCCCGTTTTTGACTAATCAATATACGCAGGTAAAAATGCTATTCCTTGAAATACCTTAAAACTCCACATAAGCCTTAGTAGAATAGGAGGTATACCTTTCACATGCCTCAAGTGAGTTCCATAAATACTACATACATTGAGAGATTTGAGTGCTCTATACATAAATGTGAGTTCTACAAATACCACATATAAAGAGTGATTCGAGTGTGCTACATGATGGAGAAGGGTAAGCTAAGTTTTTCTTTGCAAAAATAAAAACTCCAAGTGACAGGACTGATAGAAGACGGATCTCTACTTCGCGCTGTTCCATCTTTCAACTCCCCAAAGTTCAATGGTAGACACTTTTGAATCCCGCAGTACAGGTATGATCAGGGATAATCTAATGTTGATGTCTTGGTTTGAGGCTATGCTTAAAGTAATCCATCCTTTTCCTCGAGACGAGTAAAAGACAAGTGTGGGGGAGTTTGTTGACGGTCGTTAACTCATAAAATTAACCGTCAACTTAACATGCAAATGGACCTATTCATAAATACTTGATAGATATAGGGTTACCACTTGACGAGAATTCCACCGGTTTTGGTGAATATCTATTTGCACGGGGTGACGGCTGAAAACCAACCAAGATGGCCCACATGTCGGGTTTACATAGAGAGAAAGACCGAACGGGTGAAAAAGTATAATCTAGAAGACTCCCAGGAAGGCAACAAGCTGAAACACAGGACCCACTTTGGCATTGGCCGGGGTCGGCCGACCCCGGGGAGGGGAGTCGGCCGACTCGAGCTCCACCAATCGGGTGGAGTCTCGCGGATCCGCCTCCACCGACTTTGAAGATCAATAATTATCGTCCATTTAGGTCGGTTTGATCCGAGGGCTGTGGTTAATCCTAGGGGGCTATATAAGCGAGCCCCTGGCCCCCGGGTGAAACCCTAATTCATTCTCCTATTCATTCAAGACTTCAATCCGAGGAGAGAGAGTTAGATAGAGAAGGGTCCCTCGAATGGATCTATCTCTATAGGGTATTAGTATCAAGAGAGATTGAGAGAGTATAGAGTGGAGGTAGATTTGGAGGAAGCCCGGCTGTCGGTGTCTCCTCTCCGGTGTATCGGGATCAAGTCTCTAACCCGAGGCTTGGTTTCGAGAATCATTCGGCAATTCAACTTCTAATACTAGTAAGTTCGTTGTTATTATTGTTCTTTGGTTTACAAGTTTACTTTATTCGCCGCGTTGGGAATAGAGTAATCGTTCTTTAGCATAAGCGTGGTGCTTAGGCTAGGTTCACTTGTAGATGCTCCCTATTCGGCCGGAACCATGGTAGTAGTGAGGGAAGTGACAATCCCTTTATTACCTTTGTAATCCACTTCCCGTTGGTAGGTAAGGTAGGTCCTTTGTGCCCGGTTTAGCATCCTCTGTGGTGTCTATTCCTCAGTAGAACAGTAGTCTCAAAGCTTGCCATAGGTTAGAAGAAGGCGACGAAGGAGTTCTCTCTATATCGCTTAATTCTCACTTGACTAGCAGCCCGGGGTAGTAGTAAAGATCGGGTTAGTCTATTGCACGTTTTCTCTTAGCGGATAAAAACAAATACGATACTCAGGATTTATCTCCCGGGTGAAGTGCTCACCGATATCCGTGCGCTTGCGGATTATTTCTCTTTGATTCTTTCGTGTGCGTATCTAGTGTCAACAGTCTAGCAGAATTAAAGTTGCGTAGGGAGTCCGGTTATGACTTGGCTTTTTGTAGCAATGATCCTTATACATAGATGAAGAGTCTTTTATGCTATATATGATAGTGTAGCGTTAGAGTAGATGAATGACTTAGTAGATTAGAACCAACCTAGAAATTCTATTTCTTGAACTAATCAGATGTCGACCTATCTTTTGTTGAGTAGTCTATCTCTAATCTCTGTGTGATTTATTCTCTGAGCTTTATAATTCATATTCTTTATTTATCATGGTTTACCCCTCTGCCAAAGTATGTGACTGTGCAAATCAATCACTCATAAGTAGTCGTGTTTAGCAAGTTTATCTCATTGTTTAAGTTCTTAGTTCTTTCCCTTGAGCTAAATATAAATACGATATCTGGAATACTTCCCGGTGAAGTGCTACGATGGTGTATTATCTATTCGCTTGCGGATCCCATATTTATTTTACTAGAGGAGCAGTTTCTATAGCAACACTTCTGACGCCATGCTAGGGATGACAACTTAGCGTGAGTGGTGTTAGAAGTGTCAACAATGGCCCACCTGTATTTTTCAAAAATCGAAGTGTTATGATTATCCCTCTATTAGCTACTTATGTGTGATATGTGAGGCATACATTGTGGAGGTAGCAATTGTTCCACTTTGGACTTGTTATGTAGACTGTACACATTTATTATTTTTCTTGCTTGGGGGTTTGAAGCGAAGTCGGGCTTACTGATAAATCCAAAGGTATGGTCATACCTTGACATCACAGTAAAGTCTGGACTTGTTAGCACTTTCTTGGTAGAAGAAAAAATATACTGTATTAAGATTCTCTGAAATTAAATACTCTGATTTAGTAAGCCAATTGTTATGATATTGTAGCCTCATTAGTTCTTGGGAGTGTGCAGAAAAGTGACAACAAATATGCTTGGTTTGTCTCCAGCGCGGAGTCGGCGGAAGATATCTGAGCTAACTAGGGTACTACGTTAAGACGAAAATAGTTGCTAGAAATTATCAAAAGTCATCAAATGTTTAGTGTAGTTTTGACGTGTTCTTGAGATATGTGTATTTGCACATATGTGATGTGATTCCCCGTTTTCTACAAGTCATCCATCATGCCACATGAACTAATGGTTCGTGATGTCAGGAAAGTTGTCCTAATTGTTCAATTGCAGCCTTGTAATTTCTCTTTTACATGAAAATAATGTTGCTGCACTCAACTTCCTACCACTTTGGTTGTTTCTCTGGAAAAGTTATTGTTATTTTGTTTTTTAAAGTGCATCTCTGAAATAAAACCGTAGCGTTAGCACGGGCAGTATACTATATCTATTCAAGTGAGCAAAGCTAATCTATCATGTGGATTAAGTAATTTCTTTGGTATGATCTCGCAATCACAAACAATCATATTCTATATCCAAGAAACGAGTAAAGTCTCTGATCTTTTACGTGGTCGTAGCAGCCGACTCTCGTGTCCGCACTCGGCTTGCAATGCTCATTTTCAATAGTTGTCAAAAAAAAATGCTCATTTTCAATCAAAAAATAAAAATAAAAAAAATAAAAAAAATATTTGCACAGGAAGGTTTGGCCACGGACAAAAGAGTTGCCATCGTAGGACCCTTTTTCTTGGAAAAGGTGCACGTAGCTCTTGACCCCTACTGTCTGCTTCCCCGGAAGCTTCGTCGCTCGCTGCCGCTCCCCGCCCCGCCCCGCCGCGCCGCGCCCCTACAAAGCCAGCAAGCCAGTCGCTAACCATCCTCGTCCTCAGCCGCTCCCCGACACCGCCGCCGCCGCCGCCATGGGCTCCGCCTACAACCCGTCCCCGTCCCCGTCACCGGGCGCCGACGAGCTCTACCTCTACCTCTCCGACCTCGGCCCCACCTCGCCCTCCGCGTACCTCGACCTCCCGCCCACCTCGCCGTCCGCGTACCTCGACCTCCCGCCCACCCCGCAGCCGCAGAACAAAGGCCTCCCGCAGGACATGCTGCTCCCCTACATCTCCAGCATGCTTATGGAGGACGACGTCGACGACGACACCTTCTTCTATGACTACCCGGACAACCCCGCGCTCCTCCAGGCGCAGCAGTCCTTCCTCGACGTCATCTCCGACAACGTCAACCACCACACCTCCTCTTGCTTCTCCAACACCTTCAACGCATCCGCCAGCGCGCCGCTCATCCCCGCCGTGGCCGACTCCTACGCCCCAGCCCCCGCCGCCCAGTTCGATGGCTTCGACCTCGACCCTGCGGCCTTCTTCAGCAACGGGGCCAACTCCGACCTCATGAGCTCCTCCTTCCTCAAGGGCATGGAGGAGGCCAACAAGTTCCTGCCCACCCAGGATAAGCTCGTCATCGACCTCGACCCGCCCGACGACCCCAAGAGGTTTGTCCTCCCCACCGCCGCCGGGGACAAGCCCGTCGTTGCCGTCAAGGAGGTGGAGGTGGTCCTCGCGGCGCCTGGCAGCGGCGACGCCGCCGTCGGGGGCCGCGGTCGGAGGAACCGCTTCGACAACGACGAGGACGACGTGGAGCTGCAGCGCCGGAGCAGCAAGCAGAGCGCGCTGCAGGGGGACGGCGACGAGCAGGACGTCTTCGAGAAGTACATCCTCGCCTCCCCGGAGACGTGCGTGGAGGAGATGCAGAAGCTGGAGCTGCAACGCCGGAGCAGCAAGCAGAGCACGCTGCCGGGGGACGGCGACGAGCGGGGCGTCTTCGAGAAGTACATCCCCACCTGCTCCGAGACGTGCCTGGAGATGCAGAAACTACGGATCGCCATGCAGGAGGAGGCCGCCAAGAAGGAGGCCGCCGGCGGGAGGGATGTGGTGGACCTGCGCACGCTGCTCGTCCTCTGTGCGCAGGCCGTCGCCTCGGACGACCGCCGCAGCACCACCGAGCTGCTCAGGCAGATCAAGCAGCATGCCAGCCCGCAGGGGGACGCCATGCAGCGCCTCGCCCACTGCTTCGCCAAGGGCCTCCAGGCCCGCCTCGCTGGCACCAACAGCATGATGTACCAGTCGCTCAAGGCCAAGCGCACGTCCGCCGCCGACATACTCCAGGCGTACGCGCTGTACATGACCGCCATCTTCTTCAAGAGAGGCGTCTTCTTTTTCTCAAATTACACCATCTGCAATGCCGCACTGGGCAAGAAGAAGATACATATCATTGATTATGGGATACAGTATGGCTTCCAATGGCCGTGCTTCCTGCGGTTGATAGGGGATAGGGAGGGTGGGCCACCGGAGGTGAGGATTACTGGCATTGACCTTCCCCAGCCTGGGTTTCACCCTACTCAGCGCATTGAGGAGACAGGGCGCCGTCTCAGCAAGTATGCCCAGCAGTTTGGTGTGCCATTCAAGTACCAGGCGATTGCAGCATCCAAGATGGAGTCCATCCGTGCGCAGGATCTGAACCTCGATCCAGAGGAGGTGCTCATTGTGAACAGCCTATATCAGTTTAAGAACTTGATGGATGAGAGTGTTGTGATTGAAAGCCCAAGGGACGTTGTGCTCAATAACATCAGGAAGATGCGGCCTCATACATTCATACATGCAGTTGTGAACGGCTCCTTCAGTGCGCCCTTCTTTGCGACGAGGTTCCGGGAGGCTCTGTTCTTTTACTCGGCCCTGTTTGATGCTCTAGACGCAACCGCCCCAAGAGACAGCAACCCGAGGATGCTGATTGAGGAGAACCTCTTCGGGAGGGCTGCCCTGAATGTCATCGCGTGTGAGGGTACAGATCGGGTGGAGCGCCCTGAGACATACAAGCAATGGCAGGTGCGGAATCAACGAGCAGGCTTGAAGCAGCGACCATTGAACCCTGATCTCGTGCAGATAGTGCAGGACTTCGTCAAGGATTACTTCCATAAGGAGTTTGTGATCGATATTGATCACCACTGGCTGTTGCAGGGATGGAAAGGCCGCATCCTCTATGCTATCTCGGCATGGGTGGCAAATGATGCTCCCTCGTACTTTTAGCTTTTTTTTTTTTTTGACTCGCTTGTCTACAGATTTACGTTTAGGCATGTCATCTAGTGATATCTAGTGACAAGTGTGTTCTGTATGGCGCAGTTAATAGCCTTGTTTCAGTGGGTTACTTGGACTCAAGGTATGCAGTATGCTTAGTGCCCTAGTGACACTGGGTTTCTTTCCAAGGGTAGAATACACACATACTTCCGATTTCGAGGACGAAATCTTTTCTAAGGGTGATAGGATGTAACACCCCAACCTATTCTTAACGAACAATCATGAGGCTAATAGTCATTTATTTATGAGAAGCTAAAAACAAGTAATGTAATTTTTCTCCATTTCATGATACCGACCAAAGAACCATATTAGTATAAAAATTATAAGTCACATGTTTAGCTATTTTGACAATAAATATATATAAATATATTACAGTATTGTACGAGCTCTGGATAAAAACCTCTTGGTGTTTGACAAGCAGCACATATACATACACTTCTCTTACAAGAATACAATATCCAAAATTTTCCTGCTCATGGAAAGAAATTCAAGAACCAGCCAATGTAAGGCAAAGCATAACTTATTTATAGTTTTGCCGTCAGACCCAATAGTATTATTTCACATAGCTCATTGAGATACCAGGACTGGCCAGAGCCAACCGACACCTCTAACTTTTGGGATTCATCATCCGGCTAAATACCATCTATCATATAAGAAAATTCATTCAGCAAAAACCCTCACAATCACCGCACTTTGAACCAAGCTCGTAGCCACATAAGGGCCACAAGGAACCCAGCCATGCACAATCTTGCAAGCCAGCATGGGCCCCAACAGAAGTTTCCATGCCTCTCATTGCTCTTGGTCAATTCACCAACACTGCAGCCATGACTAGAGTACCTAAGGGGCTAATTTATACACCACTTGATACTAGTTTATGAACATAGGAGGTGTAGCCATGCCCTTCTAGAATGAATTGATCCAACTGCATCTCACCAGCACACCATGGAGTACCTTGACCAGCCTTCTTGAGTAAAATATATCACAGGAGTCATGAAGAAGTAGTAGTAGAAAAAGGGCTCAGGTGAAGGGGCCTTGCCTCCATCGAGAAGTATTCAACCATCAGTAGGAGTAGTAGTACTACAGTAGTAAGAGGAGAAGCCAAGAAGAAGCAACCGGCCTCATAGCCGAAGAACATTTAGATAGGAGAATTCAAAAGTGGGACAACAAGTAAACACTTTCCACTGCAAAAATCCTGACATCAAATCACCCACTGAATTCTCCTACCAGTCATCTCTATAGAATTTCTCGTCATCGCCAAATCATATGGCCAAGAAGGAGAGGAGCCGGAGAGCAGGCTGACCATGAAAGGAGGAGTTGTGGTGTGCTGAAGATGAAGGAACGAGCTGACCAGGCATGAGCGAGGAGTCGTGCCAGCATGGCCAGAGCTATGTCGGTGTGCTCATAGTCTCAACAGAGCACATCACCAAAGCAAAGGTGATTTCCAGTTCTCACACGAGCACTAATTAAATTTTAGTTTACATATACACATGCTGAGCATCTGGTTTCTAGGCACATCGCCACCCATTAGCATCACGACACAATCTCAGTAGCACACCATCACAACAAAACTAACTTGTAGGCACAGACGTGGCCACGACACAGTTCAGTAGCTAGACAAGTGAAGAGGAATGGCGTGCTGGGGATTAGGGATGAGAAGCCAGGATAGGAACTCACCTTGTTCACCTGAATACAGCCGGCGTTGGGCTTGCGCCACAACACAACTGTAGGCCCGCGACCATACACCGAGCGCGGAGCACCGGCACGACTGAAAGGTCCTAAATGGCTAGAGTAGGGGGTAAATAGCCTATAAAAATTTCTTGCAAGGTACTAAACAAACCGATTAGTACTTAAGATGGCAAAGCAACCTAGCACTAGCAAGACTAAGCTATGCAAGACACCTAAACAATTCTAGCAAGAGGCTATGAACAGTAAGCACACCAGCAACTCTAGGTCACTAAGTTACTCCTAGTGAAGAAGCTAGTTACACTAATAACCACTAGAGAGCTAAGTTACCAACTAGAGCTACATAAGGCAATCCAAGAAAGATAAGTGTAAGAGAGGGATTGGATGGTTATACAGCCGATGTAGAGGAGATGAACCAATCACCACAATCACAATCAATCACACAATAGAGAGAGAGAGACCTCGGCAATCAAGATGACACAATGGGTTTTACCGAGGTTCACTTGCTTCCTGGCAAGCTACGTCCTCTTTGTGGCGATACACCCACTTGGAGATGTGCATGCTAAAATGGCATCACATAGCCATACCAGCTGCCGGGTGCCACACTATCAACACAATATGGGGATCCTCCAAGCCATGAGCAATCCACTAGAGTAGCCAATTGCGATCTCCCACGGGGAAGGCTCAAGAACCCGTCACAATGTCACCGGTGTGGCCTCGAACAATCACCAACTCGAGCTCAACACCACCGCTGCTCCAAACCGTCTAGGGTGACGGGAATCACCCAAGAGTAACAAAAAATCCGTAGCAACTCGGTGAAGAAGTGCCTCTAGATGTGAACACTCAAAGCAATACACTTTAATCTCACTCAATCTCACTTTGGATAGTTAATCAAGCAAGGAGATGAGTGGAGTGAGTCTCTCTAGCTCAAAGGATGCACAAGTGTGTTAGAATGGCCAAGAGAGAGATCCCATGGCCGGCCACCTTCTATTTATAGAGACCACCTCGAAATCCAATTGTTACCTGTTCAAATAGCTGAAACGTACGCGCCGGACGCGCCAGTCGCTCCATCGTCGGACGCATCCGAAGCAGCTGAGCGCCGCCTGAAGTAGCCGTTGAACCGACCCGTTCAAACACCTGGCATCCGGCACAAAATTCCTCAGCGTCCGGCGGTCCAGCCCGCTGCAGGGCTCTCTGAACTGCGTCCGGTGCGCGCCGGACGCGTTCGCCGAGAGGCCACATCACCAGCTGCCCGGGCGAAGCCAGCGAGCGCCGGACGCTGGAGTCCAAAGACCCTGCGTCCGACGCGATCACGTCGGATGGTCCGACGATCGCTTCAGCTGAGCAGCCAGCAGACCAACGAACCAGACGCGGAGCTGGTGTCCGACGCTGCCACCACGTGCGTCCAATGCTGCATCCGTAGCTCTGTTTCATTGCCTCGTCGTCGCTTTCTCTTCGATCTTTGCACAAACATGCTAACCAACAAGTGTACCAACTTGTGCTCCAGAGTTAGCATGTTTTCACCAAGAATTTGCATCTGCCGCAATAGAAAATAGGCATTCCATTCTCTCAAATTTGCATCCGGCGCAACAGAAAATAGGCATTCCATTCTCTCGCAAGCTCGGCAGGAGGGAGAGAGGGACCCAAACCCGTCTCAACCCTGCAAACACCACCACCTTTGCAAATGTGCCAACACCACCAAGTGTACATCACCATGTGCATGTGTGTTAGCATTTTCACAATCATTTTCAAAGGATTTTAACGAAGTTACTAGATCAAAATGCATATGCTCAAGTATATGGACCTAGTGGCGCTTCAACCTCGAGTCAAACCGTGAGTTCCCTCTTGATAGTCGGTTATCAATCCTAAATATGATCACACCCTCTATGGTGTCTCGATCACTAAACCGGAAAGCCCCATCAAGTTATGCCTTTGCCTTGATCTCCATAGGCCTTCTCTTTTCTCCTCGGAGCTCGACCATGCACCAAGTCCACCATGTCCATCATCATGATCTCCAAGCTCCATCATCACCTAAGTTGCTAATCTTCTACATTCACTTAGCAAAGCCATTAGCAACTAGGTACGTCATCAATTATCAAAACCAAACAAGAGCTTTCAATCTTCCCCTTTTTGGTAATTGATGACAACCTTCACAAAGATATGAAAATCAAAATCAATTTGAACTTGAATTGCTTGTCCAAAACAATTAGATCAAGAATCAAGGTTGGACAAACAATTCAACTTCGGTTTGGTAGTACTAGCTCCCCCTACATATGTGCTTCCTTGTGTTTGGTTCAATTTGGCACATATGCATGAATAGGAGTTGTAGGAGAGAGATTACTACCAAAACGGTGCTAAGGTGTATAGAATGGACCTTTGAAGTGTGATACCAATCGGAGCTATGAATATACACCATTCTTAGCACCAATGTAGCTAGACATAGATCAAAAACTCATGATACCAAGTGAGATCAACATTAGAAGCAAAGTATCTTGAACTTCAAGAAAGAACACTATGTCTAGATACCACTTAAAAGACCACTAAGCTAACCACTTGGCTAGCACCTATGCATGCCAGTACTTCATTTCGCCATTCAAATTAGCTAGCATACACCAATCAAACATGAATGTTGAATTTAGACTTGCAATGCAACAATTCAACATGTTTATGCACACCCAAATGCAACAAATAGCTTATGAGCTTGCTCCCCCTATTTGTGTGCTCAAATTTGAATTGATCCCCTTCATTTGTCATATCCCCCTATCTTTGTGACTTATTTCTCCCCTTGGTCAACAATCACCAAAAAATGATGCAAATATAAGGAGAAGTAAGTCAATCAATATAGGATGAGCAAGAGGATCAAGCTATGGTCAAATCTAGATCACTTGCCTAGATAATGTAATTCGGTTTGAACCAAGGACAAGCTTCTTCACACCTCATAAAGTATAAGGGTTATCTTGACCATGTTGAACTACACATCATGAGCTCATTTTCTAGATTCAACACTAGGTTTGCAAGCCCACAAACATGTCATATGCTACCACTAGATCAAGGCAAACATAGAAGCAATAGTGGTACCATATATCCATTAAAGCATTTGTTTTCCATGAATGAGCCTATAGAATGCAATATGTCTAGATGCTCTATACAAGTTCTTAGCAAAGTATGAATGCTATGTCAAATAACTTTACCTTGCATTAGTCGAAGGAGAGGCATGTCATTCATGTGGGGTGCATCAACTCATGTTGGAGAAGTCAAGTATATTCAATTCATTCCTCAACTTGCAATATCTCTTCTCATCAAGTGGCTTGGTAAAGATGTCGGCTAGTTGATCTTTGATGCCAATGCTCTCAATGCTAATATCACCCTTTTGTTGATGGTCTCTTATGAAATGGTGCCTCACATCAATGTGCTTTGTTTTTGAATGTTGAACTGGATTGTTGGTCATCTTGGTAGCACTCTCATTGTCACAAAACAAAGGTACTTGCTTGAATTTGACTCCAAAGTCCTTCGAAGTTGATTTCATCCAGAGCAATTGTGCACAATAATTTCCAGCACTAATATATTCGGCTTCGGCGGTTGATAGTGCAACACTATTTTGCTTCTTTGAGGACCATGAAACAAGAGATCTTCCTAACAATTGGCATGTTCCACTTGTGCTCTTTCTATCAATCTTGCAACCGGCATAATCGGAGTTGGAGTATCCAACTAATTCAAAGTTTGACCCCTTTGGATATCACAATCCAACATCTTGTGTGCCCTTTAGATACCTCAAGATTCTTTTAGCCGCCGTCAAGTGACTTTATATTGGTAAAGCTTGATACCTTGCACACATGCACACACTAAACGTCACATCCGGCCTAGAAGTGGTGACATAGAGCAAACTTCCAATGATGGATCTATACAACTTTTGATCAACCATGTTGCCACTAGCATCAATGTCCAAGCCTTCATTAGTTCCCATTGATGTACTAATTGCTTTAGCATCTTGCAATTCAAACTTCTTGATCACGTCCTTGATGTACCTGCCTTGACTAACAAATGTGCCATTCTTCATTTGCTTGATTTGAAGTCCAAGGAAGTAGCTAAGTTCTCCAAGCATTGACATCTCAAACTAACTTGCCATCATATGCCCAAACTCTTCACAAAAATCTTGATTTGTTGACCCAAATATGATGTCATTCATATAGATTTGCAATACAAACAAGTCCTTGCCTATCCTCTTGGTGAAGAGAGTGGTGTCAACCTTTCCCATCTTGAATCCTTTGGAGAGGAGATAATCTCTCAGCCTCTCATACCATGCTCTTGGTGCTTGTTTCAATCCATACAATACCTTCTTGAGTTTGTAAACATGGTTGGGCTTCTTCTCATCTTCAAAACCGGGAGGTTGCTCAACATAGACTTCTTCATTGATGTACCCATTGAGAAATGCACTCTTCGCATCCATTTGATATAGCTTGATATTGTGGGCACAAGCATAGGCTAGTACGATTCTAATTGCCTCCAATCTTGCAACCGGTGCATAAGTCTCGCCAAAGTCAAGACCTTCAACTTGAGTGTAACCTTGTGCTACCAATCTTTCTTTATTTCTCACTACTAAGCCATCTTGATCTTGCTTGTTCTTGAAAACCCACTTGGTGCCAATAACATTATGCTTCTTTGGCCTCTCAACAAGCTCCCAAACTTGATTTCTTGTGAAGTTATTTAGCTCATCATGCATGGCATTTACTCATTCGGCATCCTTCAAAGCTTTATCAATCTTGGTTGGCTCTATGAATGATAGAAAGGAGTAGTGCTCACATATGGTAGCCAATCTTGATCTAGTTTGCACACCTCTTTGAATGTGACCAATGATATGATCTAGAGGGTGATCTCTTGCAATACTAGTTGGTTGTAGCACTTGAGATTCATTGCTTGAGCTTGCTTGAACTTGATCTTGAGCTTCATCATGAGTGCCACTAGAGCTTGCTTGATTTGTATCAATATGCACTTCTTGGCTTGTCATTTGTATCTCATCATCATTAACTTGTTTGGGCCTAATGTCACCAATGTCCATATTCCTCATAGCACTTGACAATTGATCTCCTCTCACATCTTCAAGGTTTTGAGCTTCACTTTGAGATCCTTGGGTTTCATCAAACTCTACATCATGAACTTCTTCCATCAAGCCCTTAGCCAAGTTCCAAACTCTATATGCTTTGCTTGAGGTAGAATAACCAAGTAAGAACCCTTCATCACACTTCTCATCAAATTTGGACAATCTTATGCCTTTCTTGAGAATATAGCATTTGCATCCAAACACTCTAAAGTAAGCAATGTTGGGCTTCCTTTCATTCAATAGCTCATATGGTGTCTTCTCAAGCTTTCCATGACAGTAGAGTCGGTTGCCATAGTAGCAAGCCGTGTTGATTGCTTCACACCAAAACCTATGGCTTACTTTGTATTCACTAAGCATTGATCTAGCCATATCTATCAAAGTTCTATTCTTTCTTTCCACTACACCATTGGATTGGGGAGTATAGGTTGGAGGGAATTGATGCCTAATACCAAGCTCATCACATAAATCTTCAATTTTTGTGTTCTTGAACTCACTACCATTGTCACCCCTTATCTTCTTGATGGACTCATTTGTACTCTCTTGACAAATGATTTGAATAGATCATAGACTTCACTCTTGTCAAAGAGAAAGAACACCCAAGTGTATCTTGTGTAGTCGTCCACTATCATAAAACCATACTTGTTGCCACCAATGCTTGTGTATGTTGTTGGCCCAAATAAATCCATGTGCAATAGCTCAAATGCCTTTGATGTGCTCATTTCACTCTTCTTAGGAGGTGGCCTTCCAACTTGTTTGCCGGCTTGACATGCACTACATGGTTTGTCCTTCTCAAAGGTGACATCTCTTAAGCCTCTCACTAAGTCATGCTTCACAAGTTTATTCAATTTCTTTATTCCAACATGACCAAGCCTTCTATGCCATAACTAACCCATGCTAGACTTGCTAATCAAACATGATGAGAGTTGAGCTTCATTAGCATTGAAATCAACCAAGTATAAGCTTCAATGCCTAAAGCCCTTGAAGATGATATTGGAATCTTCCTTGCTTATGACTTCAACACAATCCTTGTCAAAGATGCACTTGTAGCCAAGATCACAAAGTTGAGCTACCAACAATAGATTGAAATCCAAGCTCTCAACTAGCAACACATTAGAGATGCTTTTGTCATTTGAGATAGCCACTTTACCAAGCCCTTTGACCTTGCCTTTCTTGTTGTTGGCAAATGTGATAGAATCAAATCCACCATTGTCACTTGTATCAATTGACTTGAACATACAAGACTCCTTGGTCATATGTTGAGTGTACCCACTATCAAGCACCCAATGCCTTCCTTCAGCTTTGTAGTTGACCTACAAGAGAAGATCAATTCTTTTTAGGTACCCAAGATTGCTTGGGTCCTCTTAGGTTAGTGACTAAGCTCTTTGGTACCCAAATGGATTTCTTCCTTGAGCCCATCCATGGTGCACCAATGAACTTAGCATGAACACCATTACCCTTGGTAAGCATATAGAAAGAATTAAGCTTAATTGTGGATACATTAACATTGTATTTCTTATTCATGCACTCTTGCTCTACATGACCAACTTGCTTACAACTCCTGCAATAGCTACCATTGTTCTTCACAAAACTAGCCTTGTGAGGAGCAAAAGCAGCCTTGCCTTTCTTGAGGATATAGCCCAATCACTCCTTATGGAGAGAAGCTCTTTGGCTACCCAAGCACATGAGCAAGCGGTCCTCACCACCATAAGCCTTAGCTAAGGTGTGATTGAGCTCTTTTACCTCCTTATTGAGAATTTCATTCTCAACCACTAGTGTGAACTCACAAGTGAAATCATCACTACTAGATGAGCTAGAAGTGGACATGATATAAGAAGAGTTAGTTGGAGCAACAACAATAGGCTTATAGAAAGACTCATCAATGATATCACAAGTTAAGCCCTTGTCACATGTTCTAGCCTTTTCAACTTGAGGTGGCATGTTATCATGTTGCTCAACTAGAGAGGAATGAGCTTTTTCAAGCCTTGAGTGAGCCTTTTGAAGCTTCTTATGGTCTTCCATTAGACTCTCATAAGATGCCCTAAGCTCATCAAGTTCTTGCATATGGTTTTGCTTATCCTTTTGCAAGCCCTTGCATTCCTTCCTAGTGACCTTATAAGCATATTTGCAATTATCAAGCATAGTGATGAGTTCATCCTTAGTGGGTTCATCATCATCACTATCACTATCATGATCACTCTCATCATCGGATTGTACCTTAGAGGCCTTAGCCATGAAGCATGTTGATGGAGTGTCAAATAGAGAGATCTTCTCTTGGATTGCAATACTTGCATGTGTGGTAGAACCTCCTAAGTAATATGGCCCACATGCACTAATCCTTATCTTAATAGACCTCAGATTACTATGCATGTGTTTCACATGACTTAATAAGCTATGTCAGGTGTCCTCGAGAAACCCGAATCATCCACGAATATTTTGAACTGGATCTATCCTTACAATAGACATTACAGTATACAACAGTTTTACAATAAAATAATATACATTAGAGTAAAGTGCGGAAGTCTTACATAACATAAGTTTACAACCCTTTAAGTTTCAAACCTTACAAACCATAAGTTGAGTTAGTACAAACCATAGAGTAGTGGATAGCATTAAGATAACTTTATACAACACCTCGAACGTAGTGCTTTGCCCAAAACCAAACACACTACCCGTCGTCACTCTCCGCAACGACCATCATGCAATAGGGTTCAAAGCACACCTGAGCATGAGACTCACCTGTAACAAGGGTTCAACAAACCCTGAGTACAAAAGTACTCAACAAGACTGACCCGACGAAAAAGGTGGTGAAGACTCAGGAATGCAGGCCAGATAGGAATCAAGGTAAGGTCCAAGCAAGAAATCAAATTCTTTTGCTAAAAATCCACTAAGAGTGAGTCCTTAACCTCAAGTTTTATTTAACCAGCAGATCAAGATAATTCATACAACTCGCTTTTACTTCTATCATCAAGTAACCATTCTTTTAACTACGATGTAGGGCAGTCGATCAAGTCTCCATAACCGAGGAGCACGACGTTTCGAAGCTGAGGATTTCTAAACATACGATATACATGGGACTCTAACCCACAAGTATATCAACAATATCGTCGGACACGCTAGAACTAGTCACAGCTACCGGAAGCCACCCGAGAATACTTGTACACCTTCAATCCGGGTTACAACCCATGAGGGTAGCTAGTATCCCCGCTATCTCTCCACTCCCAGCACAAGAGCTCACTGCCCTAGTAATAGAGTATCCTAGGGTAAAGCTTTTCCATAGATATATGAGTAGTTGCAAGATCTTGATTAATCAAGCCTACAGCGAACGGGCCTTAATTGACAAGTCAAAAACACTACATCAACAACGTTCCTTGATGCAAGTTACCTAACCTATCTCAAAGTTCACTAACCATCATCATGATTCAACAGGTGATACCAACTTCAACCATTTTGAAATATTTCATTTGAAAAGCCTACTAATAAAGCCAGGCTAAGCATACTAAGCATTTTTGAAATAAAAACAGGTACAAAGGATGATATACGAGTAACAAGGTAGGTAATGCATCAATTAGGTTATCACGCAACTCCTATTACTAATGCAACAAATCAAAAGCATAAATCATAAAGCTTTGTAAAACAAGGTAGGGTTTAAATGTAACCGGGGCTTGCCTTGATCGAGAGAGTAGACGAGTCCGGGCTCCTCAACACCAGAAATACCGAAATCCAACTCCGGAACTAGTTCCTCCTTCGGAAATGGATCAATGGAATTATCCTCGCTCACGTGGTCAACACGATAATGACATGTCTTAACATGATAGAATATAAAACATGATGCTTTGGACAAAAGCTAAACAAGATTAACAACATTATCCAATCAAGGTCTAGGGTTAACAACTTGTATTAATGGAAGTTATTAAACAAATAAATAAATATTAATTAAACCCTAAATAGGATTAAGGATTACTCAAACAATTAAATTAAATCACCAAAGGTCATTAGGGTTAAAAACCTAAGGTCAACAATCAATTGCCAAAGTCAAACAACCTATAGGGATTAAGGTTAACTAAAAGGTTAATTAAATTAATTAATTAATTAGGTAAAAGTAAGCATTAAAATAAATTTGTCGATTAAGCTCAAAATTTTATTTTTAATAGATTACATCATGAACAAGTGTGCAAAACAATTTTTAGGATTTTTGGATAAGTAAATAATTTATTAAAAAACATAGAAGTACCATTTTTTAATTAAAATGGCTAATTTTTAAACATAGCAAAAACACTCAAAATTGGCATATTATATTTTTCATAAATCAAGCTCATCATCAGGACTACACAAAAAAATTTTCATAATTTTTGGAGCTACCATTAATTAATTATGAAATTCTAAAGAAAATAGCATTTAAATGAATTTTCAGAAAAAGAAAAAAAAAAAGGGAACAGTGTTCCCGCGCTAACCACGGCAGGCGATGGTGCTGGATTGGAGATTTCTCGCCGACGACGAGGTTCTAGGTGACACGGTTGGCACCTACATGACCTAAGTGACGAGGCGAAGCTAGGGTGGCTAACACGACGGCGAACTCAACCGAGCAAGCTCGCCGGCGGCCATGGCGGAGCGGCTACGCGACGGCGTGGCTGCAGGGCTAACCGGAGCTTCTCCTGTGCGGCTAACGCGAGCACCATGACCAGCGCGACTAGGCGGACGCTAAGCGCTAACTAATTTGACCAAAACGCGGCTCTAATGACCTCGGCCTCGCACGTGGCGGCTGGCATGGCCATGCCGGCGGTGGCGCACGGCGGAGCGGCGGCTATGATGCATCTCTGGCTCAGCTAAGGGCATGAATAGGTGCAGGAGCTCACCACGGGATGGATGCGCACGAAGATGGGGGCTCGGGGTGGTCGGAGGTGCGAGTCCCGCGGCGGCAGGGTCGCCGGCGGCGAACTCCGGTGGCAAGGTCCGTGTCCCGGCTTCTCCTGTGCACTAAAAGTTGAACCAAGGAGAGCATGGTAAGCAACGAATGATGGTGATCATGACTGCCAAAGGAATTTGGAAAATGAGCACGGACGACGATGAAGGACGATGGCGAAGTCACGGCGGCTCGGCTTGCCATCCACTAAGAAGATGATGGCGCGCGGGCGATTTAGCGGGGGCGAGGGGCCATCGCTGGGCTTGGCGGGTGCGCGAGCTCAAGGCAGAGCTGGTGGTGTGGTTTACTTAGACTGGAACGACATGAAGACGACGGCGCATGGTGGTGGAGCAATGGCGGCGGAGCAGAGTAGAGGAACGGCGGCGGCAGAGGAAGAGAAAATGACGGCGGCACTGCTACTTATACGACGGCGAGCGTGCGTGGACGGGACGACACGTCGAGGCGGTGAAGCTTCCAGCATGGGCATGAGCTGGAGACCGCCAGCAAGCCAGGATAGGCGAGGTGCCACGGTGACGGCGGCGCACGGTGAGGGCGGATGAAGATGATGACGTCGCGGGGGTTTTGTTGGAATTTTTGTAATTTCTCTCAAACTTTGAACTCAACTCAAAATTTTCCAAAAATAACCTTGGCCTAATTTTTAAAGATGTACACTTTTCTCTAGAGGAGCTTCCTCGATTCTCACTTTGGAAATTTGAAATTTGAATCAAATTGGAAAGGGGACAAAAACCCTAGAAACAAATATTTTGAATAACTTTTGATTTTTCAACAAAACTTGAAAATCTTCAAATCTATAGAATGCTCAACTTTTCAAACCAAACATTTTCCATAAACAAAGTTTTACCAAATTGTGCATAAATTTTGAAATATGGATTTAAAATCAAAAGGGGACAAATCTTTGGAAAACTGTATTTTCAAATTCATTTGAAATTTGTTATGGAAACTTGAAAACTCTATACACCACTTTCGTAGGTCTCAACAAGCTCTACAAAAGTGCTTTTTGGACCAACCCCGAATTCTTTGTAGATTTTGAACTAGAGAAAAGGGGATAGTTAGGGTTTTCGAGAAAACAGGGTTTTGAAAAAAGAATTTGAGCTTGATTTAAATTATACATTAATTGGTTGGTCATTAGTGATCACAAACATCATCCAAGGATATTTTTAGGTCAATGACCCAATGACACCCTTGGTTGACCAAGTTGACTTTTGAAAATCATTTTAATGGCTTTCAAATTTTAAATCGTTGACTCGGATTTATACACTATGCTTGACATTAGTGTAGACACTGTCTACACCTCAAAGTACTTAGAGCATAAACCAAATATTTGAGATGACATTCAAAAATAAGATTTTTGGTGACGTCAAGCATCATCTCAGAAACAAAATCAACCTAGAAATGTAAATTTGTCTTAATTAATGCAGATCAATGTTGACCTAAACATGAATGCTTTGCAATGATTATAATGACATGTCAAGTTTTAGTTACTATAACATCAGAGATGTTATAGCATGCCCCTTCTTCTTGCTTTTCTTGTCATCTTCATCATCACTTGAGGTAGAGCCATCACTATCCCAAGTTGCAATATGAGACTCATTCTTCTTCTTCTTGTGGGTGTTCTCACCCTTCTCTTCCTTCTTCTTTTGCTTCTTCCTCTCCTTCTTGATAGCATCTTCATCATCACTATCATAAGAACATTTAGCAATGAGATGATCCTTGCTATGACATCGGAAGCACTTTATTGAATGTTCACTCTTCTTTGATGAAGACTTCTTTCTTCTTCCCTGGAAGCTCTTCTTGTTCTTCAAGAGTTTTCCAACCTTGACAAATAGAGCACTCAACTCATCATTAGCTTCTTCTTCTTCACTTGAGCTTGAGCTTTCTTCACTTGATGATTCTTGCTTCTTCTTGCCCTTGATCTTGGATGATGTGGCCTTGAATGCCACACTCTTCTTCTTGTTATCATCCTTCTTCTCATTGTCCTTCTTCATCTTGTTTACCAACTCTTCCTTCTCATGATCCTCTCTAAACTCATCATCGGCCATGATCTCTTGAAGGACTTGATTTGGAGTTGGGTTAACCTTCGTTGTAGTCTTCACCATGACGGTGATCAATGTGTCAAATCTCTTGGGTAAGCATCTCAAGAACTTTATTGAGAATTGACTATCTTTCACTTCTTCACCAAGTGCCTTGAGGTCATTGACAATGACTTACAATCTATGGAACATCTCCGGCACACTCTCATCATCCTTCATCTTGAAGCTTGAAAACTTTTCTTGTAGCATATATGCTCTTGCCGTCTTTACACTTGCGGTGCCCTCAAATGATTCTTCAAGCTTTGCCCATGCATCATGAGCAACTACAATGTTCTTGACTATCTCAAAGGTCTTGTCATCAAGAGCTTCATGAAGTGCACTTATTGCAAGATCATTGCATTGAAGCTTCCTTTCTTCAACGGGAGTAGGTGCCTCCGGATTTGCTACCTCAAACTTGGTCTCGGTGACCTTTTACACCTCTCTATTGATTGACTTGAGGTGTCCCATCATCCTTACATTCCAATATGCATAATTTATAGCATCAAAGGGAGGAGCCCTCTTGGTGTTATTGATGTAAATCGTCAATTGAGCCATTTTTCACCATAGGTTGTTAAGCCTCAATTGAACCATGCCTCGGCTCCGATACCACTTGAAAGGTCCTAAATGGCTAGAGGGGGTGAATAGCCTATAAAAATTTCTTGCAAGGCACTAAACAAGCCGATTAGTACTTAAGATGGCTAAGCAACCTAGCACTAACAAGACTAAGCTATGCAAGCCACCTAAACAATTCTAGCAAGAGGCTATGAACACTAAGCACACCAACAACTCTAGGTCACTAAGTTACTCCTAGTGAAGAAGCTAGTTACACTAATAACCACTAGAGTGCTAAGTTACCAACTAGAGCTACACAAGGCAATCCTAGAAAGATAAGTGCAAAAGAGGGATTGGATGGTTATACGGCCGATGTAGAGGAGATGAACCAATCACCACAATCACAATCAATCACACAAGAGAGAGAGAGACCTTGGCAATCAAGATGACACAATAGTTTTTACCGAGATTTACTTGCTTCCCGGCAAGCTATGTCCTCATTGTGACGATACACCGACTTGGAGATGTGCACGCTAAAATAGCATCATATAGCCATACCTGCTGCCGGGTGCCGCAATATCAACACAAGCTGGGGATTCTCCAAGCCACGAGCAATCCACTAGAGTAGCCAATTGTGATCTCCCGCGGGAAAGCTCAAGAACCCCTCACAATGTCACCAGTGTGGCCTCGAACAATCACCAACTCGAGCTCAACACCACCGCTGCTCCAAACCATCTAGGTTGACGGGAATCACCCAAGAGTAACAAGAAATCCGCAGCAACTCGGTGAAGAAGTGCCTCTAGATGTAAACACTCAAAGCAATACACTTCAATCTCACTCAATCTCACTTTAGATGGTCAATCAAGCAAGGAGATGAGTGGAGGGAGTCTCTCCAGCTCAAAGGATGCACAAGTGTGTTAGAATGGCCAAGAGAGAGACCCCATGGCCGGCCACCTTCTATTTATAGAGACCACCCTAAAATCCAACCGTTACCTCTTCGAACAGCTGAAACGTATGGCTGGACGCGCCAGTCGCTCCGCCGTCAGACGCGTCCGACGCGTGTAGCTGAGCGCCACCCGAAGTAGCCGTTGAACCGACCCGTTCAAACACCTGGTGTCTGGCACGAAATTCCTCAGCGTCCGACGCAGCGTCCGGCGGTCCAGCCCGCTGCAGGGCTCTCTGGACTGCGTCCGGCGGGCGCCGGATGCGTCCGTCGAGAGGCCACGTCACCAGCTGCCCGGGCGAAGCCAGCGAGCGCTGGACGCTGGAGTCCAGAGACCCTGCGTCCGATGCGATCACGTCGGACAGTCCGAAGATCGCTTTAGCTGAGCAGCCAGCAGACCAACGGACCGGACGCAGAGCTGGCGTCCGACACTGCCACCACGTGCGTCCGACGCTGCATCCGTAGCTCTGTTTCATTGCCTCGTCGTCGCTTTCTCTTCGACCTTTGCACAAACATGCTAACCAACAAGTGTATCAACTTGTGCTCCAGAGTTAGCATGTTTTCACCAAGAATTTGAATCCGACGCAATAGAAAATAGGCATTCCAGTCTCTCGAAAGTATATGGACCTAGTGGCACTTCAACCTCGAGTCAAACCGTGATTTCCCCTCTTGATAGTCGGTTATCAATCCTAAATGTGATCACACCCTCTATGGTGTCTCAATCACTAAACCGGAATGCTCTATCAAGTTATACATTTGCCTTGATCTCCATAGGCTTTCTCTTTTCTCCTCAGAGCTCGACCTTGCACCAAGCCCACCATGTCCATCACCAAGATCTCCAAGCTCAATCATCATCTAAGTTGCTAATCTTCTACATTCACTTAGCAAAGCCATTAGCAACTAGATACGTCATCAATTATCAAAACCAAACAAGAGCTTTCAACGACCGCGTGCACAGCAGCGGGCTAGGAGCGCACTCACAGAGCCAGCGCCAACACTCCGCGACCTGGTGCCCGGACGCCGATGAGCCCAACGGCATGGCCGTGTCGGCCACAGGCGCGTGGCGGCCCTGGGCCTCGCCGCGGGCATCCCGAGCACTGGGGAGTCGCTGGCGCCGGCGACGAGCCCTTCTACCTAGGTGAGCACGAGAGCTAGGGTCCCCATATCCACAGTACCAGGAGGCAATAGGGAGGACAGAATGGAGGTGTTTGGCAGTGAGATTACCCATCCATGGTTGTGGATTTGGGCAACGGGAGCTGCTGCCGCCATGAACGGAGGGACGGGGAACGAAGCAGAGGGAGAAAGAGAGAGTTCGTGTGCTGGGACTATTGCTACTGTGTGAATGCGCGTGTGCTGGCCGCCGTTGCCTGATTCCAAGCTTCAGTACTAGTATATACTAGTATACGGGTACTACCAGTAGTACTAGTAGAGGGCAAGAGCCTGCTGGCTTTTCTTTTCTGTTTGTTTGATTAACTCACGTACATATAATATGTATTAACTCAAGCGCACAACGTAAAATGAAAAGGTTAAGAATATTAATCAGACAAGTAACCGACTAAATTGAAATATGCCACAATATTTCCTAAAAATCATCCCCTAATTAAGAATTAAAAACTAATGATTAATTAACCATTCTTGACGGTAGGAGACATTAGCTCGGCCACATAGCCACCACGTAGAATTCTATTTATGAGTACGATTATGTTTGTTATTTGTGCTAAATATCACTATATAAATATTTTAATTACAGGAAGGGCGCCAAAATATTGAAGTACATCCAGAGTATACAGATGGATCTGTGGTGACATTTTAAGATTCATCAGGCAAGTCATATAGATGATGATATACTGATTTTCATAAAGCAAACCTATTTCCAAAATATACTTGCATCAAAATCTATTTTATAAAGTTAATTGAAGAACAATATGATAATGATGAATAATGATTAAATTAAGAACGTATCGCCCAGAAGCTCGGACAGGTTGCGCATGATCCTACAAGGCCATGGCACTTGGGCCAGGGAGCTAGGAGTACGAATGTGACCAAGGATAATAATTGATTATTCGGTGTAGCGAGAGTTCATGGTATGTGATGATGATTTTGGGTGGGTCGAGCTCTCTCTACATCGACTACGAATATATAAGGACTCACCCCTCTCACTTATTATGTGTGCCGTATTAAACCGTGTCTACCATGAGTTCGTTTGGGACGGGCCGAGTCTGGTACCCATGGATGTTGTTATATACTCCCTATGGTACGTCTGGAGAGGGTTGGGGCGATGAAGTCCCCAATCGGTGTGGACGAAGTACACCCAGGCGCATATATTAGCGCACGTGAGTAGATGTGGATGTATATAATACGCGGAGGTGGGGAAAGTCACGGTATCTTGACCATGAGTTGCATCAATTGGTCAGGGTAATCATGGGTAGGTTAACACAAACCTGCGCAGGGTTAAACCATGAATTCATGTCATGTCTCCTGGTTTGGAGGCTAAGGGGGCCCATAGGGGGTCCTATCTCACTGTATGAGTGATAATAGTTTTGTTAACTATTTTCTAAAATATATAACTTTTGATAAATGATCTATATGATGGGAAAAGGAGAATAATATGACAAATGGCTAGGAATGCATTTCATTTGATTTGTTATATATATGCTTGCTGAGTACTTTGTACTCACTCTTATTAACCCTCCCCCTTCAGATAAAAAGGAATACTTATGATGATGAGACAGGCCGAACATTGACCTAAAGGGAGCCGTAGGAGAATTACAAGATACAGAAATTTTATTATATTATAATGTGGCAAGTCATGATTATTTTTGTGTTTTAGGTATTATTTATTATATGCCCCTTTCCTCTTAAATGTAACAAATTTTTGTATGGCCCTAACTATTGTTTCGTTGCGACACTTTGATTTGGGTCGTTATTCGAGAGAATGTTGCCTTGTCGGATAATAACCCTTAAACCGGTATTTTTATCTTGGTTGTGAAAATACAGGGTGTTACAAGCTATCTCACAACTATTTCATATCATCATGGGACATGCCAATCTTCAGTAATTTTGTAATCTTAGAACTGGGAAATCATGAACAATATGCAAGTATGTGGTGCTAAAAAAATGAAAAGCCATATCTATTGCTGAAGCAACCTTGTATAAAGACCTACCTTTTCTGTTGTACAAGCGTACCGAGGAAAATCTTTGACAATGCTCATAGCTCAGGTTGCTTTCATACTTAAAGTCCCTTGCTTCTCCTAAAACCTCTCTTGTTTTTGTTTTGTTTGGCTGGGAGAGAATTACTGCATGGACTACTTTAATCCTTTCACATTCCTACTATACACAACTACAGCCATGGCAGATGAAAATCCTCAGTTCTTGGAAGCTAGAATTGTTTGCAGCAAGAGATGCAGAGGTCATTGGGTTTATTTAATAAGCTGAACAAAAATGTGTACATTGAAAAGATAGACAAAAAGGCAAACTATATTAGCAAAATACCCAGGAACGCTGCCACTCCTATCTTTTCCAGTGGAGATTATTGCTCACTTGCACATTATCTGACAGAGTGACAGCTTAAAGATTGACTCTGTTTATACCATGCAGAGACAAAGAAAAATTCTTATTGTAATTTCTTCCATAGATGTTTAACTTGCCCTGCTTATTTTCCAATTGAGATGAAATTTAGGTTACTTGCACACCCTTTGGTCAAATGGTCTTTATGCAAATTCATTTGAAACACAAAATCCAATCCGCCATAGATGTTGATGCCATGGTAAGTTAAAGGTAGTAAGCAAAACCATTTGGACATTTGATTATTACCATGTGGTACAGCATAATCTTTTCTATGTTGTCATTTTAGCAAAAACTTGGTGTGTATAGTAAGAAAGAAACGATTTACCTATGAGGCGGTCCGGGCGAGATTGCCAGAAGCTCCTGTCATCGCAGCAGCAGCGCGTTCCAAAGTGCCAGCACAGTGGAGGTGCACATCCGCTGCATCTCCTCTTCTTCCTCGCTGCATCTCCTCTTCTTCCTTCCGTTGGCACAAAAGCTGCTGCATGATGCAGCAAAAAAGAGCGAGCCGATGTACAGGAATGAGAAGGATGGGGCTGTACTCCGTCATCCGCTGCTCGTCAGTTCCGCCGTGCGCCGGTGAAGGTAGCCCGATGTCCGCGCGAGGTGGGGCTGGGTGGAACGAAGGGGATGCTCGCGGCGGCACGACCGTGCCCGGGGCGTACGCCGGTTTTGCTGCGGTGGGGTCGGCGATGTGGCCTCCTCAGCATGGGGCCACGCCGCTGGCGTGGACTGGGTGGTGGTGTGTGTTCAGAGGGCGGCGGCCGGCGCCCGGGGCCTCGGGGGCACCGGGACGAGGAGGACCGGAAAGAAATTGAGAAAGGACTATGTTGGAAACATCTGCAATTAAATTTTTCCCGAAGGACCTAGACAGTAACGTCTCCATGAGCTGATCCGACGGTTTGTGGTTCTCAACCGAGAGATCCGATGGATATCAAGCGATAGATGACGTGGAGGGCTCTTGTGCAAAGACCGTGACTCGGTTTTAGTCTTTTAAAGATAGGAGTACTGGAGGTAGAGGACTATTGTACTTGTGATATTTTAGACTAATAATTAGTATGTGTCTGGGGATCATGATATGGTCGGTCAGGAATAAGTTGAATCAAGTCATTATCGTGCAAGATTTGCTGTCTGATAAGTTTTTATGCTGACTACCTTGGGCATCTCTGTAGTTTATTTTGATTATTCAACGATTACATATGGTTCCCCACGCCTATCTGTTATATATTTTTTTAAATCATACTAGCTTCCTTCCTCCATTTCAAATTGTAGGCCGTTTAAATTTTGTCGCAGGTCATAGTCAAATACTAGTATGTTATTACATTTAGGCAACAAAATATAAACAGAGGAAGAAGAATTCAGAACGGAGAGATTACAAGAGTAAAAGGAAACCTGTTCCACCGAACATCGTTTCTGCAAGATCAAGTACTGCGCTTATAAGATTTTTTTAATGATGTTTATACGGTACCAATTCAAACACAGTGTTTATGTTCACTGATTTGCATGCAGGTACCAATTATGCTTTTGATCAGCACTGCACTTACTGTGGAGCCATTGAAACTGATCAGCATTTGTTCTTTCAGTGCAATCTAGCCACTCAAGTTTGGTCTAATGCAAATCCATCTATATGCACTACTAATCTCCCTGTAGAGGAGGATGGGGTTCAAGTGTCTATTCCTATGCTTATTTCAGCTAACCCCACTGATGCTTTTCTCTGCAAATTTCTTTTTATTCTTTGGTATATTTGGAAAGCACGCAATGACAATAGGTTTCAAAGGAAAACCTGGACATCCTTTCAGATTCATCAAGCAGCTAACTCCCATATGCAAACACACTTGTCTGCTGTCCAACATATGGAGGAACAACAAACTCAGTTGCCACTACAGCCTGATCCAAATCTGCATCCTTCCACAACACACGGTAATGAAAACCAAACTCTATCGAACTCCCATGCAGGTCTCTCTTCTCATCAACAGGCTGAACAAGATGAACAACCACCATACCATCTCAGCTTCAACACTGATGCCATCACAAGCAGCAACCAAAGAGTTCAGTCCACATTCACAACAACGGTGCTGAATCTTCCAGGTATTGCTTCTTCCTCTGCAGGTGTCACACGCTTGCAACAGCTGGATCAGGACCTCCAGGAGACCGAGCACACCACCCAGGCCGGTACAACTGAGTTGCCTCGTTCCCAAGCCAGTGCTGACGACAGCCAAGGTATGCACACTATGAATGCAGGTTCCATCCAACACCAACCGAGAGCCACCCATGAAATGTGGCCAGATCTGATTCAAGGAAGCAAATGCTTCGTTGATGCAGCCACCACTCCAGATTCTCCTGCTAATCTCCCTCGACATGCTGGGATTGGCATTCTCTTACTCAACATGTAGGTTCAGCCGGCGAACTCAATCTACATAAATGCAGTGGTTCAAAACTCCACATCTGTCATCATGGCAGAGGCGGTGGCACTTGCTCTTGCGGCCAAGTTGGTCAGCTCACTCCACTTGGCTGACATTTCATTCTTCTCTGACAACAGCCAACTGGTTCAGTTTCTTCAATCGGAAGATCACAACCATCCACCTGATTGGAGAATGAAAAGTTTTACTCAAGATTTTCATAGTTACAGAGAAAGTAGCTCTATCAGACTGTATAAGATCAATAGATCTCAAAACCTCATAGCTGATGCTTTGGCCAAAGAGGCTTTCTCTGTACAATTAGAATCTCGCCAACAGCCTCTGGCTGCTTGCACTTTCAGTGCTCATAGTACACGAGTGCCCTTTTTTAGAGCACTGGATCATGTAAACCTTCCCCATGTAAGGTTTAACAGCTATGTGCTGTTAATCTATATATTCAAGGTTCATTGTCAAAAAAAAAAATTATGCTTTTGATAATTTTTTTATAGCAGAATAATAAACAGGAGTGGGGCACCGCAAGTCAAAACTGTAGCTTTCTTGCTCGTGTTGCCGTTCATCTTTGGCGGCCATGGACCATGACTGACGAGAGTCACCAGACATCTGCACCCCTCTTTTTCATTTATCTCCCCCGTGGGCAGGTAGTGGCACATGCACACAGATAAGGAAATAGTAGCAGTTTTTTTTTTTTTTTTTTTTTTTTTTTTTTTTTTTTTTACAACAATTAGCAGCAGCTTTGACTAGAGGCAATGACATTATTGATGATGGTGCCACTCAGCCACTGTCTCCTTTGACTGAATCTTGGAATAATAATGCAGCTAGCTTAGTACTCCCTTCGTATTTTCAATGACTTGAAAATCAGAGTTTAATTTAAATTAAATTTAAAAAGTATTAACGTTTATGATACAAAATAAATATTATTAAATTGATTAGAATATATTTTGATAGTAAACTTAGTTGTAGAGATAAATATTAATATTACTTATTATGAATTTGGTCAAAGTAAAAGTTAACTGGGTTGGCATAGTTATTTTGTTTTTTGACAAAGGTAGCAGGGAGTCATCCTGTTCGCTTAAATTTATCAATCCGACTTATCATCTATGATATATTACTTCTCTTACGATAAAATAACATTAGCCAAACAACATTACCCAGCTGCTCTCCATATCACCAAATTTATAATATGTGCTTGTGTCCATCACGTGTAACGGAGAGGCCATGCTTGGGTTTTCTGTTGTGGCATGAAAAGGCCAATTCCCAAATATCCAAACGGTCAAAGTAAAATCGGGCTGAAGTGGACGAGGAGAAAAAGGGACCCGACCGATCGAGCCCGGTCGCCGCCCGAACCGAACTCGGGCCCACTAGGCAGTGCCACGACCACGCTCACGGGACTATCTCCACGGCTCCACCATCTCCTCCCTCAAAAAAGAAAAAAGAAAAAAAAACGCAAATCGATCCCATTTCCGCCGCCGCGCCGCCACCTTCGTCGGTCGCTGCAGCTCCCCCATGTGAGCTCCCCGCCGCGCACCAGCTCTTCCTCCCCGCCGACTCCGCCGCTGCCGCCCGCCATGGGCTCCGCCTACGACCCGTCCCCGTCGCCAGGCGCCGACGAGCTCTACCTCTACCTCTCCGACCTCGGCGCCACCTCGCCCTCCGCCTACCTCGACCTCCCGCCCACCTCGCCGTCCGCCTACCTCGACCTCCCGCCCACCCCGCAGCCGCAGCCCCAGCTGCAGAACTGGGGCATGCTGCTCCCCTACATCTCCAGCATGCTCATGGAGGACGACGTCGACGACGACGCCTTCTTCTACGACTACCCGGACAACCCCGCGCTCCTCCAGGCGCAGCAGTCCTTCCTCGACGCCCTCTCGTCCGACGACGCCGCCGCCTCCCCGAGCACCACCACCACCACCAACAGCAGTAGCCCCAGCGCTAGCGTCAGCCACCAGTCCTCCTCCGACGCATCCGCTAGCGCGCCGCTCACCCCCGCCGCCCAGTTCGACGGCTTCGACCTCGACCCCGCGGCCTTCTTCAGCAACGGGGCAAACTCCGCCCTCATGAGCTCCGCCTTCCTCAGAGGCATGGAGGAGGCCAGCAAGTTCCTGCCAACCCAGGACAAGCTCGTCATCGACCTCGACCCTGCCGACAAGCCCGCGCCCGCCGCCGTGGCCGTCAAGGAGGACGAGGTGGTCCTCGCGGCGCCCGCCGCCGTCGGGGGCCGCGGTCGGAGGAACCGCTTCGACGACGACGATGACGACCTGAACCGCCGGAGCAGCAAGCAGAGCGCGCTGCAGGGGGACGGCGACGAGCGGGACGTCTTCGAGAAGTACATCCTCACCTCCTCCGAGACGTGCGTGGCGGTGATGCAGAAACTACGGATCGCCATGCAGGAGGAGGGCGCCAAGAAGGAGGCCGCCGGCGGGAGGGGTGTGGTGGACCTGCGCACGCTGCTCATCCACTGTGCGCAGGCCGTCGGCTCCGACGACCGCCGCAGCGCCACCGAGCTGCTCAGGCAGATCAGGCAGCACGCCAGCCCGCAGGGGGACGCCACGCAGCGCCTCGCCCACTGCTTCGCCCAGGGCCTCCAGGCCCGCCTCGCCGGCACCGGCAGCATGGTGTACCAGTCGCTCAAGGCCAAGCGCACGTCCGCCGCCGACATACTCCAGGCATACCAGCTGTACATGACCGCCATCTGCTTCAAGAGAGGCGTCTTCTCGTTCTCCAATCACACCATCCGCAATGCCGCACTGGGCAAGAAGAAGATACATATCGTTGATTATGGGATACAGTATGGCTTCCAGTGGCCGTGCTTCCTGCGGTTGATATCGCGTAGGGAGGGTGGGCCACCAGAGGTGAGGATTACTGGCATTGACCTTCCCCAGCCTGGGTTTCGCCCTGCTCAGCGCATTGAGGAGACAGGGCGCCGTCTCAGCAAGTATGCCCAGCAGTTTGGTGTGCCATTCAAGTACCAGGCAATTGCAGCATCCAAGATGGAGTCCATCCGTGCGGAGGATCTGAACCTGGATCCAGAGGAGGTGCTCATTGTGAACTGCCTATACCAGTTTAAGAACTTGATGGATGAGAGTGTTGTGATTGAAAGCCCAAGGGACATTGTGCTCAATAACATCAGGAAGATGCGGCCTCATACATTCATACATGGAATTGTGAACGGCTCCTTCAGTGCGCCATTCTTTGTGGCGAGGTTCCGGGAGGCTCTGTTCTTTTACTCGGCCCTGTTTGATGCTCTGGATGCAACCGCCCCAAGAGACAGCAACTCGAGGAAGCTGATTGAGGAGAACCTCTTCGGGAGGGCTGCCCTGAATGTCATTGCGTGTGAGGGTACAGATCGGGTGGAGCGCCCTGAGACGTACAAGCAATGGCAGGTGCGCAATCAACGAGCAGGCTTGAAGCAGCAACCATTGAACCCTGATGTCGTGCAGATAGTGCGGGATAAGGTTAAGGATTACTTCCATAAGGAGTTTGTGATCGATATTGATCACAACTGGCTCTTGCTGGGATGGAAAGGCCGCATTCTCTATGCCATCTCTACATGGGTGGCAAAATGATGCCCCCTCTTACTTTTAGCTGTTCTTTTGTTTTTTTGACTCGTTTTCAAATTAAGGTTTAGTTATGTCATCTAGATATATCTACTGACAAGTGTGTTTTTTATGGCCCAGTTAGTAGCCATGGTTCATTGGGTTACTTGGACTCAAGGTATGCGGTATTGCCTAGTGAGAATTCAACATGCACCTGTTCTTTTCCAATGGTAGATTCAGTTTCTGAGGAACATTGGTGACACAAGAAGTGGAGGGGAAGAAGGCAGAAGGCAGAAGGCATTCCAGAAATCAGTCCTTTGATGTAATGTGAATTAGATGCTTATCACTCAACCATGTTGTTGCATAGTGCTAAGTATGATCTAGATCTAGGTCCTGGTCTGGATGATGTTCTCAGCAGATGCGCGTGTGCCCTGTTACCAATCCAGTCAGTTGATCAGGCTGTAATTAACACTTGCTCCTCTGTTTTCAGTGCTTACACACTGTGCTGTTTCAGACTTATGCATGGTCTTATGAAGTGATGAAGCTTGGATTTTTTCTGTGTCTATTTTGTTGCACATGAGAACTCTTTCCAGAATTTATATGGCATGTTTATTCATGTACGTGATTCATGTTCAATGAAGTGAGTCTTTTTAGCCTACATATTGGTTTGTCGCAGCGAGGGCATTACTATGGTATTTTCTAAACTGTGGCTGATGTTGTTGGAATTGTTCAGTGCTACACTTATTAGGCTGTGATTATCATGATGCCATTATCTCCTGCTGTACTGTCTTTGCATTTTCAGGCTACATATGGTGTTTGGTGTGGCCTATACTGTCTTGTATGGGAGCTCTTTCCATTCCCGTTGGTATGCATGATTAATAAATGGTTCTTGTTCAATAAATCCAATGGTTTTTGGCCAACATATTGACGCAGTGAAGGGCTGAGGTCATTAGATGATAGACTCCCCATAACATCGAATTCTTGGGTTTCTTAACTGGTCAGGTGACACCTTTATCATGATGCCATGACCTGTTGGTGTACAAACAAGTGTGTTGTCATGTTCAGGACTGACCATACATTGCATTCACTTCTCAGTTCTCACCAGTTCACCTGTTTTGAGCTAGGAAAGAAAAGGCCAAACCTTTCTGCGTGTTTTCAATCCTGAGAGGCGGTGTACGGTTTGTCTTCCTCACATTGAAACGGCACGCTTTACTCCTGCACCCACAGAGATCTCTTTCCTGAACTGTGATGGCATGTGGTTTCTATTCCAGCTTTAATCAGGAGATTTGTGATGGCTTCATGTTGTGACGTCAGGGCTCCCATCATCCCAACCCGTTTCTAGCAGTTTATTAAGTGCATGTGCACATGCAGATGCCCTCAAGTTAGAATTAGTCAAAAGTCGTCAGGGTTCAGGTGCGTTGTAATATAAGTGTATCCGTATTAGATATATGATTGTACTATATGTTCAGAATAAATACAATATCAGTGTTGGATACGGACAGCAGGAGTGCACTTCAACTGCTGAAGAGCCGTTCAAAATACAGGATAGATACGGTTGCGACTTTCAAGAACATCATTGAAGATCCTTGCACATGGCAGTATGGCACTGAGCTAGTGAAGTAGTGAGACCCAAACCTGCCCAAAGGAGACCAAGGAATAGTATTATAACCAAAAATAAAAACATGAGCAGAATGGATTCAGGAGCACATGTCTGTTACTGTTATTGATCCAGGAAGACAAGTGCTACCCATCAGTTAGTCTGCATCGAAGGAACCTTCAGAGAGGCCATACACACGACACATGAAAATGGAATCCATCAGTTCTTGTTTTTTTTTTCCTTTTTTTTTTTGCAGGCAGGTGTCTGGTTTGTTATACTAATACTATTAGGAAGACAATACATGCAAGAGAATCTGAACACAAGATCCTTGAAAATGGAGGACAAGATTATGGGAATATCTCGTCACACATGGCACCGAGCTGGTGAGGCCTGAAACGACCTGAGTCCACATCAAAAGTTACAGGCACAAGATGAGCAACAGGAGACATTCAGAGCACCTGTCGCTGATCCTGAATGGCATGTAGGAAAAGTACATAGTGGTTTGACTACTTGTTAAGTGTCCACAGTAATCCACATGGATTCATGGAATCTTCATGCAAGACAAATTCAAGCAGTTGGGGATAATGATCCTTTGTGATTTTGCGGTTTGACAATTGGATATCAAAATGAATATGATATGGTCAGACCATCAGAGATTATTCTATCTGGGTGTTTGTCTAGGAGAGCAGATGGGCTGACCCTGAGCCGGCGAGGATACTGAAATGGCTGATGGTGGTATTTAGAAAGAAGTGTTTGACACCGACACTCAGACAGTAGACAAGGTTGTATAGACAGATACAGGCAGACAGGCTTGTTGTGCAAGAATGCATGCAAGAGTTGTGCGTTGTAGAAGTTGACACTTTACAGAGTTAGCTTGGGCTAATTTAAGTTGGTGAGTCAATGTTGTATCTTATATGAAATGGTTTGTGATGGTCCCATCTTATGTAATGTATCCGTCATATAACAGACTGCAAATTGTTTCCGGTGCTTACTGTGCTGTTTCAGACATGAGCATGGTTATGATTAAATGATGAAGCCTGGGTTTTGTCTGTCTACTTTATTGCAGAGTGGTCTTTCCAGAATTTATATAGCATTTGTTTTTTCATATACATGATTCATGTTCAATGAAGTGAGTCTTCTTTTCAGCCTACATATTGGTTTGTCACAAGTCACAACAAGGGCATTACTATGATATTTTCTGAACTGTGGCTGGTGTTGAATTTTTGGAATTGGTCAGTAATCAGCTACACTTATTAGGGTTTTATTACCAGGATGGCATTATCTCTTGCTGTACTGCAATCAGGCTACATATGGGGTTTTGTATGGCCCATGCTATCTTGTTTGGGAGCTGTTTCGGTGTTTCCAGATGGTATGCATGATTAATAGATGGCTCATGTTCAATAATCCAATGTTTTTGGGCCAACAGGCTGATGCAGTGAAGCCATTAGTTGTTCAGTGATCAGGAGACACCTATTATCAGGTTGCCATCATCTGTTGCTGCACAAACAAGTGTGTTCTCATGGTCATTATGGCCTGACCAGACCATCCATTGCTTTCACTTATCACAATTTCACCTGTTTGAGCTCAGGAAAAAAAAACAGGCCACACCTTTCTGCATTTGCAATCCTGAGTGACAGTGTACGTTTTGTCTTGCTCACACTGAAGCGTTAAGTGTTACTTCTGCGCCCAGAGAGATCTCGATGCAGAATTGTTGAGGAAGACTAAGACATACGGTTTCCAGCTTCATCATCTTGTGACGTCAGTGCTCCCATCATCCCAGCGTCGTTTTAGCAGTTTATTATTAGATGCAGTGCAGGTGCACATGCCCACAAGTTAGAATTCGTCAAAGTAAACACAGGGTTGAGGTTTGTTGTAGCAAAGAAGTATGTCAGTATTAGATATATATGTGTTCATAACAAAATAATGTGGGAAACAGACAGACCAGGAGTGCACTCAAACTGCTGAACAAGTGCCGTTGAAAATACATGATAGGGTAGCGAGAATATCGTTGACGATCCTTGCACATGGCAGTATGGCACTGAGCTAGTGAGACCTAAGCCTGCTCAAAGGAGACCATGGGATAGTATTGTAATGCAAAGCAACATGAGCAGGATCCAGGATGGTGCATTCAGATTCAGGAGCACATGTCTGTTGCTAGTAGTTACTGATCCTGGAAGACAAGTGCAACCCCTGGTCCCCTGCATCGATGGAACCTTCAGAGGGGCCAGGGCCATACACACATAAGAAAATGGAATTCTTGTTTTATCCTCTTTTTGTTTTCAGTCCTTTGATGTAATGTGAATTAGGTGCTTATCACTCAGCCATGTTGTTGCATAGTGCTAAATATGATCTGAATCTAGGTCCTGGCCTGGATGATGTTCTCCGCAGAATCTGCTGTGCGTGTCCCCTGTTATCAATCCAATCAGTTGATCAGGATGTAATTAACACTTGCTCCTCTGTTTTCAGTGCTTACTTATTGTGCTGTTTCAGACTTAAGCATGGTCTTATGAAGTGATGAAGCTTGGGTTTTGTCAGTGTATGTTTTATTGCACATGAGAACTCTTTCCACAACTTATGTGTCATGCGTTTATTCATATATATGATTCATGTTCAATGAAATGAGTCTTATTTTCAGCCTACGTATTGGTTTGTCCCAGCGAGGACATTACTATGGTATTTCTCTGAAATGTGGCTGATGTTGGATTGTTGGAATTGTTCAGTACTACACTATTAGGCTGGTATTACCAGGACGCCATTATCTCTTTCTCTTGTTGTCCTGCCTTTGCATTTTCAGGCTACATATGGGTTTTTGTGTGGCCCATGCTGTCTTGTGTGGGAGCTCTTTTCATCCCCGTCGGTTAAATGGTTCGTGTTAAATAAATCCAATGGTTTTTTTACCTTTTTGGCCAACATATTGATGCAGAATCTAGACCAAATTTATGTTTGAATTCATTGAATATTTGTATTTTTTTTGTTTATTATTTTACTAATGGTTATTGACATAGTTTAAATAGATTATTATATAGTATGATGTTCTCAAATACTTCCTAAATCCCAAATTTTAAGTTGTTACTTTTTTGACACAAAGTGTGACCACTCGTCTTATTCAAAATTATTATATAGTATGATGTTCTCAAGTACTTCCTCCATACCAAATTTAAAATAGTTTGACTTTAGGCTAAGGATTCTAGAATTGATTTATTTCGAGACTGGGGTAGCACTAAGTTAGCACTGATATATATAGTTGAAAGGAGATCAGCTTGATAATAAGATAGAATAATAAGTGGAATCAAGTCATTATCGTGCAAGATTTGGTGTCGTAGATCCTTGGTGTGCTGATAAGTTTGTTGATGACACATAGTTGTCAAAAAAAAAAAAAAAAACCATGACACATGGTTCCCCACGTCTATCTATTACATTTTGTTAAGAATCATACTAGCTTCCTTCCTCCGTTATATTTCAAATTGTAGGCTGTTCAAATTTAATTTGTCGCAAGTCGTAGTCAAATATTAGTATGTTATTACATTTACGCAACCAAATGTAAACAGAGGAAGAAGAATTTTTTTTCTAGAACACGCCGAGGCGAGTAATTTATTAAGCAGAAAGAGTTTTGATACAACCAACAAAGAAAAGGTACCCTCCTGGTTACCGAATCCCTCCACACCCTAAGAACACGAGATTGTGATTACATAACGAATAATTTGCGACCTGAGAAGCTAGAGCACTGAAGCCTACACCTTATCACTGGACAACCTGGTCAAGTCAAGATCCAAGACTGTTACATCAAACTTGCCGTTGATCGCCAAGCCCCAAGTCAAAACTGTAGCTTGCTTGCTCTCGTTGCCGTTGATCTTAGGCGGCCATGGAGCATGACTGACGCGAGTCAACAGACGTCTGCACCCGCTTTCTTTCCATATACTGTATCTCAGATAGTGGCGTATGCACACAAATAGCAACCTTTCTTTTTTATTTTTGACAAGGAAATAGCAGCAGTTGACTAGAGCCAATCACATTATCGTTGCCACTGTCTTTTTTTTTTTTTGCGATGTGCCACTGTCTTAATCTTGGAATAATGCATCTAGCTAGTACTCCATCCATCCTAAAAAAATAATTTTTACTTTCTAAAGAGTTAAAAAAAATTAAACACAAACATGCAGTCACTGTTCTATTCCATGGCTGAAAAATAGAGCTGATTCTAGCTGATAAGCTCAAGTGAACAGAGCCAAAGTTTAATAAAATTAAACTGAAGTATTAACATCTATGATACAAAATAAATATTATTAAATTAATTAGAATGTATTTTTAGTAAACTCAATCATAGATATAAATATTTTTAGTAAACTCAATCTTAGATATAAATATTAATATTATTCATTTTGAATTTGGTCAAAGCAAAGTTAGTTTGGTTCATTGGTTGGTACATTGTTTTTTGACCAAGGGAGCAGGGAGTATATGCTTAAGTACGTACGTAGGTGCCCTGTCTTGACCAATGAGAACACAAAAGCCATTCCTACGTAGTTTTTTTCTTGCACTAGACGTTGTTGTCTCTTAACCTTTGCGTATATAAGTTAGCAACTTGCATCGTACATATTGACATCGTGTTGTTTCTACTAGTCGTAGTCGTAGGCTCTGGATTGTTCTACAAGTATTACAGAGATTATTATGCACTCCTTCGCTGTTCTCCTGTGATCATGATGTGTGTAGGCTAGGGCCAGGTTCGTGATTGGGCAGGAGGTAGAGTAGTCATTTCAGTTTTGTCTCTGACCGATTAATTTGTAAAGCTCCGGTTCCTGGCTTCCTGCATCGCTCCTTCGTCACCAAATCAGGTTGTACTCTAGTTGCTAGTAGTAGCGAAGCACTAGTAGTATTTTTACCCATTGGATGCTCCTGCTGCCTCCCTGAATTGACCGACCACATGGATCGGTTGCTGCATTGCATGTTGAATTGCTGATGGTGACACTGACGCTGACAGCAGGCCCCTGCGAATTTTACACGGAGGAACAAACATTTTGAGTCTCTTCGCACAAAGACAAAGACAACCGTCTCGAGCCTCCTGGTGGTACTGTCGAGTGTGGTGTAGTGGCAGCCCAAGAACGGGACGTACGGGAGCCCTTTTTCCTTGCCCGGGAGCTAGCCCTTTTTCCTTGCCTGTCTTGTACTTGTAGGAGTAGTATGGTACTAGGGCACGTACGGCAGCAGTGTAATTCTTCTGTGTTTCGGCGTTTCCATCATCATCATCAGAATCACCTTTGCCACCAGATATTTTCCCTTATCCAAATATGGCTTCCTCGCGAGAGTAGCAGTAGTAGTCTTGCCAAACGCAAAGACGTGAAGCCATGTGCCAAATGCCAAGAATGAAGCCACGTGCCAGCGTCCTATTGACCCGAGCTCATGTTGACGTAGCCCCACTTGTCAGTTACTTAGGTTTGTGTGCCTATAAGAGAGAGAGGATCACATGAAAACATGCTAGTTAAACTGGTTCAACTTTAACCAATTTTTATATTAAATAGTATCAGCATTTATGTCTCCAAATAAACTTATTGCTAAAATCTATTTTGTAATTTATTCATCTAATGATACTTATTTTGTCTCATGAGTGTTAGTATTTTTTAATATAATCTTAGTCAAACTCAAAATAAGAGAATTGTATTTTTTACGGAGGTAAGCATCCTTATAAGTTGCCTACAAGAAATACATAGCGACAATAGAAGGAATAGATACTTGGATTGGAACTGAAAGAGAGGATGGAGAAGGCATCATGTTCTCATTATTACTTGGTGCTTGCAGTTAGCTGTTGATGAGTTACAGCTTTTTTTTCTTTCTCCTCAATTCTCACACCTCCATATAGGATTTTGATGACATGGCTGCTCTTGTAGCTTCATGAGTAGAACTTGCTATATTTGCTCCAAGGATTTTTCATCCATACTACTTGAGAAATGAGGAGGTCGAAAAGAGACAGTTTCGTAGGTTCAGTCCTAGAAAACTATGGTACTTGAGAACTCATTTTAACGATTATCTTAGCCAAACAAATGACAACCTTTACACAACACATAGCTCACACACCAAATGTTTTTAGCTCATAACTTACAGCTGGACCATATAGACGCTGAATAAGATCAATCAAGATAGTCTCCTACAACCAACATTTTTTCTTAAATATGCAAAATGTTTATGCATCTTTTGTATTAAGATCGAGAAATGATGCAACGAAAGCGACGCTCACGAGCATATATACACATGGGTAATTAAAGAGCAACGACCCCTCATTGAAAGAGAGAGTTCTCTCGGTTCGACGCTCATTTCCCTTCGTACATGCCGGTTGACCAATGCCTAGCTAGGGACCGGCCGGGAGAGCCTATCGCCATCTTCTACATCTTTCGTGCATGTGCTGCAATTGCAATGGTTGAATTCAACGTTGTTCGTTCCTGGATAAGCTTCGGGATTCGGAACCGGCCGGGCGATCTATCAATCTCGTGCATGGTTGGCACGCAAGAAAGCTGCATAAACAACAACTTATTAGATAGGGAGGCCGGAGTCATGGATGGTGGCACAACACACCACCTCATCACGTGAAAATATAATAACTAAACCGGAGTTGGCTTATTGTTTTTTTTGGGCCTACTACGTGTTACCCACGGTACTACAAAGTAGGTATCTATCTAGCTAGGGTGGCCACAATATAGTATATAGAGGTTAGACAGTGAACTAATTAACAATGTTGGTAAAAATGTTAATGATGACATTAATATCTCTCGCTATTACTATATACTCTTTCCGTTCCCAATTGTAAGTCATTACAAGAATGTTGTAGAGTCAAATCATTTCAAATTTGACCAAATTTATATGATAAGCTAATAACATTTAGAATGATAATTAAGTATCATTGGATTATTCGTTAATTATATTTATAGTATATCTATTTGATGTCACAAATTTTTGTATTTTTCTCTATAATTTTGGTCAAGCTTGAGATGTTTTAACTCTAAGATTCTTGGAATTACTTATAATTTAGAGCAGAGGGAGTAGTAATTAATTGAAGTCTTGTTAGGCAGGATTTTATTATTAGGTAAAAAAAGATAGTGGGAGTAGTAATTAATTGAAGTCTTGTTAGGCAGGATTTTATTATTAGGTAAAAAAGATAGTCAAGAGAGTGGTTAAGTTTGGTCTATCCACGGTAGTCACTTTCGGAGTACAAACACTATTTGTTGAATGAGCAGGCTGCTTCGAGCAACCAACATGATGGCGCTCCATCGTCCTTGTCGAGAGGCTTCCAAGTGAATTTCTTTTCTTTTCCACATTGCTGTCCATGTCAAAGGCTCAAAGTCTCATAACAGTGTCGTCATCAGGGGCAATAATTTTTACTTCCCTGATTGTTGCAGGCCTCTGTGATAATGGTATTTGCTCGTGCCAATTTGCCGTTATTGCCACCTGAACCCTGATTTTACCTCATGCCCCATTACTGCTCTGACCTTTTTTTTTTTTTTTTTTTTTTGAAAGGACAATGACCCTATACTCGCATCGGAAACTTAAACAACATGGATAGTTGAGGGCATCAATTGGACTTCTAAACACAAAAGGTTCATTTTCAGCTACAAATTAATCTAGGGCCTCTTTGAATTGCATCATTTATTTTTCCTGATTCTTATTAAGTTCTATATGAATTCTGTGAACCTCCGCATTCCAAAGAGGCTACAAAGGAGGGTTCGACGCCTTTTAACGCATGGAGCGTGGTAATCAGCCGATAACCTTCTTTTGCTATGGTTGTGCTGACGAAAGTTGGGCATGGCTAGCTATCTAGGTAGCTAGCTGTGGATTATGTACAAGCAAAGCTAATCTATCATGTGGATTTAATTTCTTTGGCGTGACCTCGCAATCACAACAATCTTATCCTATATTCAAAAAATGAGTAAAGTCTCTGATATTTTGCGTGGCCATAGCAGCCCCCTCTCGTGTCGCCACTCGGCGCCTAAAGTTTGCCGCGCTCATTAAAAATGTTTGCACACGAAGGCTTGCCCACACGGACAAAAGAGTTGCCATCAGAGCGTGATCCCTTTTCTTGGAAAAGGTACGGTGCACGTAGTGCCTCTCGACCCTACCGTGTCATTTGGAAGCACACAGCATCTTTTTGGCCGTGAAATGGACACGTCAATAGCCATTTGGAACAGTGAAGTAAAAAGGATAGCATATTCACCCTTTAACTTCATATACAATATATATAGTATTTCCTTTGGCACCCAATTATAGCTCGCTGTTCTCCAACAATTATAGAATGTTCGATCATGTTTTTTAATTTCTAGAAAGATATAGTATTTTCTAGTTCAATTTTCCTTGACATGGACATCTCGGATTATGTTGTCTATGCTTGTATGTTGATCACTGTTTATATGATCTCCGATGATGTGCTCCTTTATTTGTTTCACCCTTTATTTTTGTTTTGCTTTTGCTTATGTCGAGGGAGAAGCTAGAGCCAGAGATCATTTCAGAAATGAGTCATAGCAAACAAGCGCTTAATGATGCCTATAGTGAATTTATCGATTTTGGATTTGCCTTTCTCTGTTTGTCGGAGGTTTTACATAGAGAATACCGTGTACGCTTTTGCGTTCATCGAATTTTGTGTATGCTCGTGATATGAGCATTTGTAATTTCACTAGATGTTGCCAAAAAAATCAATAGAGTTAAAAGAAGTTAAAAGTTCGCTGGTTAAATCTGACCTTACCAACCTAACCCAAAAAAATAAAAAATAATGCCACTGGCACCTCATAAATAATGCCATTGGACATTGGTACAATATGTCTATGGATAAGCACATTCACGTGTAGCATACAATCCTTATCGAGTCACTTGCCTACTGAGTGCCATTGGAATGCAATGCAGAGTGCCATTGGAGGATCTGCTGTGTATATGCAACGCTGGCCGGCGGTCAGCTTGTGTTTCTTGAATTGCATGGATAGACGATAGGTTACCCTACCATGACACGACACCATTCCACAAAGACTGCGTCGTGCACGGTCATGGAGGTGCATCCATGGACCATGCTGCGATGCCGTTGCCATGCAGTGCATCGGCCTCTCTTTTTGGACTGCTTCCAACGGCCTTTCGATACTTGCATTATTAGGCCTGTCTGGGCCTTGGGCTGGGCTTGGGCCGTCCATGCATGCTCGTGACCCTCGTCAGCGTCTCTGCCACGGTGGATGGAAGAGGAAAAAAAAAGGTCAGAAAGGCAAACCGACCGGCGTCGCCGCCCGAACCGAAGTCGGGCCCCACCAGTCAGTCTCACGAACGCGGGGCCTCTCGATCCCCTCTCCCCACCACCTTCCCTTCCCCTCCCTCTCGTGGCGGTCTCCACCATCAATTCCCCCAAACCCATCGCCTTCCCGCCGCCGCCTTCCCGGAACCTTCGTCGCTCCCCGCCACGCCACGCCGCGCCGCGCCGCGCCCCTACAAAGCCAGCCATCCAGCAGCGAACTCCTCCTCGTCCTCGTCCTCATCCACTCCCGCGCCCGGCACCCGCACCCGCTCTTCCTCCCCGCCATCTCCTCCTCCACCTCCGCCGCCGCCACCATGGGCTCCGCGTACGACGCTTCCCCATCCCCGGCCGCCGCCGACTCCGACCTCTACCTCTACCTCTGCGACCTCACACCCGCCTCACCCTCCGCCTACCTCGCCGACCTCCCGCCGCCCGCCTCGCCGTCCGCCTACCTCTCCCTCCCGCCGCCCACCCCGCCGCCACAGCCACACCACAAAGGCCCCGCGCAGGACATGCTGCTGCCCTACATCTCCAGCATGCTCATGGAGGACGACATCGACGGCACCTTCTTCTACGACTACCCGGACAACCCCGCGCTGCTCCAGGCGCAGCAGTCCTTCCTCGACGCCCTCTCCTCCTCCGACGCCGCCTCCTCCTCCCCGACCACCACCACCAGCGCCGGCGCCAGCCTCAGCCACTCCTCCTCCGACGCGTCCGGCGGCAGCGCGCCGCTCACCCCCGCCGCGGTCGACTCCTACTCCCCGGCCCCCGCCGCCCGGTTCGACGGCGGCTTCGAGATCGACCCCGCGGCGTTCTTCGGCGGCGGGGCCAGCTCCGACCTCATGAGCTCCGCCTTCCTCAAGGGCGTGGAGGAGGCCAACAAGTTCCTGCCCGCCCAGGACAAGCTCGTCATCGACCTCGACCCGCCCGACGACCCGGCCAAGAGGTTCGTCCTCCCCGTCCCCGCCGCGGACAAGCCCGCGCCGCCCACATTCAACGGCGCTTCCCCTCTCCCTGCGGCCGTGGCCGTGAAGAAGGAGGAGGTGCTCCTCGCGGCGCCTGACGCCGCGCCTGGCATCGGCGGCGGCGCCGCCGTCCTGGGCCGCGGCCGGAGGAGCCGCTTCGACGGCGACGACGACGAGGACCCGGAGCTGCAGCGCCGGGGCAGCAAGCAGAGCGCGCTTCCGGGGGACGGGGACGAGGGGGACGTGTTCGAGAAGTACATCATCACGGACCCCGACAAGTGCACGGAGATGATGCAGAGCCTGCGGATCGCCATGCAGGAGGAGGTGGCCAGGCAGGAGGCGGCGGCGGCCGCCGGGAAGGGCAAGGCCAGGGGCGGCCGGCGCGGCGGGAGGGATCTGGTGGACCTGCGCACGCTGCTCGTCCACTGTGCGCAGGCCGTCGCGTCCGACGACCGCCGCAGCGCGTATGAGCTGCTCAGGCAGATCAAGCAGCACGCCAGCCCGCAGGGGGACGCCACGCAGCGGCTTGCCCACTGCTTCGCCGAGGGCCTCCAGGCTCGACTCGCTGGCACTGGGAGTATGGTGTTCCAGTCGCTCATGGCGAAGCGCACCTCTGCTGCTGACATACTTCAGGCGTACCAGCTGTACATGGCCGCCATCTGCTTCAAGAAAGTTGCTTGCTGGTTCTCGAATCACACCATCTATAATGCCGCTGTGGGCAAGAAGAAGATACATATCGTTGAGTATGGGATACAGTACGGCTTCCAGTGGCCGTGCTTCCTGCGATGGATAGCGGATAGGGAGGGTGGGCCACCGGAGATCAGGATTACTGGCATTGACCAGCCCCAGCCTGGGTTCCGCCCTTCTCAGCGCATCGAGGAGACGGGCCGCCGGCTCAGCAAGTATGCCCAGCAGTTTGGTGTGCCGTTCAAGTACCAGGCGATTGCAGCATCCAAGATGGAGTCCATCCGTGCCGAGGATCTGAATCTCGATCCAGAGGAGGTGCTCATTGTGAATTGCCTATATCAGTTTAAGAACTTGATGGATGAGAGTGTTGTGATTGAAAGCCCAAGGGACGTTGTGCTCAATAACATCAGAAAGATGCGGCCTCATACATTCATACATGCAATTGTGAATGGCTCCTTCAGTGCACCTTTCTTTGTGACGAGGTTCCGGGAGGCTCTGTTCTTTTACTCGGCCCTGTTTGATGCTCTGGATGCAACCACCCCAAGGGACAGCAACCAGAGGATGCTGATTGAGGAGAACCTCTTCGGGAGGGCTGCCCTGAATGTCATCGCGTGTGAGGGTACAGATCGGGTGGAGCGCCCTGAGACGTACAAGCAATGGCAGGTGCGGAATCAACGAGCAGGCTTGAAGCAGCAGCCGTTGAACCCAGATGTCGTGCAGATAGTGCGGGACAAGGTCAAGGATGGCTACCACAAGGACTTTGTGATCGATACTGATCACCACTGGCTTTTGCAGGGATGGAAAGGCCGCATCCTCTATGCCATCTCGACATGGGTGGCAAATGATGCTCCCTCTTACTTTTAGCTGTTCTTTTTGACTCACTTGTCTACATACTTACGTTTAGGTATGTCATCTAGATATATCTAGTGACCAGTGTGTTCTGTATGGCGCAGTTAATAGCCATGGTTCAGTGAGTTACTTGGACTCAAGGTATGCAGTATGCCTAGTGCCCTAGTGACACTGGGTTTCTTTCCAAGGGTAGTGACTAATGTAGGTAGGTACTGCTAGAGGCTGTAAAGGAAATATATTTGCTTCAGAAGGCATAAGAACTTTAGATCCATTTCTTAATGTTTAAGAGCTTGTTCTGCCATCAAATTGTAGCTGGATTATACGTGTCTTGCTATCTCAGAGTTGATCGAGGTAGGTCCTTAAATAGACTTTTTGTATTCAGAGCTGGAGACCTTGAGCTCAGAGTTGAAGCTATTCACCAAAATTCTAGTAGCATTTATTGCTGTAATGGTGTGTATATCTATCTATCATTGTTTTTGTGGGTGGTTGCCGGGTTGGTTACTCAAATGTTTGCTTGGCATTTCATGTACACTAGTAAGTTGCGCGCGCCATTGCGCAGCGGGGCAGGCAAGGGCACATGGTTTTATAGATATTATATTTGATGGACTGTTATTTTATATGTAGTATAATTTTTATATGTAGACGAATGTGTATATGTATATATATTTTAGGATTGTAAAGTCGGTAAAATTACTAAATCATTTAATTTTATGCGCGATATGGGTAATGTATTATAAAATTTCTATAGCAATTGAATCATGGAAATCAACTCTATTAATTATTTGTAAAAAAGTTTAGAGGAATGTAGATCCATATTTGTAGTAATAAAATTAAAATAAAATATGTGATGTTATCTGTTTATAGTACATTGTTAGTTGCAAAGATGTCAATAAATTTAGTTTGATATTTTTTTATTTTTATTTGATTCGTTATGGTTTGTATAAAATTTGAGTAAATTTGGATAAATAATAAATGCGTAAGGAAAATATGAAGATGGCGTATTTTAGGAGTGTAAAGCCGATTAAATTACTAAATCATTTTATTTTATGCGTGGTATGGGATGTGTCTCTCAACGAGGATGCAGATTCATCTTTGTATTGCGGTGCGAACAGAATATAAATACCAATTTGAATAGAGTAGCACGGCTGGAAGTTCAGAGCACTATGTACGTGCTATAACTTGTTTACTTAAGGGAAGAACCAAAAAGGGTTAAAAGAAGAAAAAAAGATTGGAAAAAAGATATAGGAAACTAAAAAAAAAAAAAGATGTTCATACGTACTGTTACTGTTCATACGTGCTATTACTGTTCATACATACTATTACTGTTCGTATGTCACTGTTCATACGTATGGGACTGTTCATGCGGCGACGTGGCATGGCTGGTTGCCCAGGAACCCTCGCCGGATGAATAGAAGTAAAAATGTTCGATATAATAGGTTTCAGAGGTTCATATTTGCTGGTGTTAGTTCTCCTCAGCCTGTAACAGGAATTTTCTTTTGACCCAGAAAATGCAAGCACTGCTACATGGGGCTGAAATTTCGAAGATTAAGACCACATCCGGTTGGCTCAATGTATTGACATTTCACAGGTATGCTTTCTAATCCAGCTAGCTTCGCGATCCTGTGAAATGATTTGCGAGTATCCAGGAATACTAGTGTTGTTTGTTTGTGTGGTTCCTGGCTCTCAAGTCTCAATGTTATTTTCATTTGCGTTCCATCATAGGTACTGCATTTGACTCGATGGCTCAGCCCTGTTGCATAAATTTGTTGGATTTCATTGATATCAGACCATTTACCAAAACTATCCAAGTGGGATCTTTTCCACATGCTAGATAAACCACTTCTCCTGACGATAATTGGCTTCCACTGTTCCACAATATACAAGCATAGTACTGAAAATCACTCTATCATGTTTTGAATTTTACTGGAGAGGTCCCATTTGTGCAGAAGTCATCATCAGGTTATGAAGTTAATGACTTTCGATTTTTACTTCTAACAAATATCAAAACAACTGCAACTGCCAAAAAAAGAAAAATAAAACCTGTAAGCACGCAATAATCAGCGCATGCCCTCCGCTTGTTCAGTAAATATCAGCCAAAGCTCAACTTCAGTTGCCAAGATCTCTGTTGCTGCCTGAAAAACTGTCTCGTTCCCAGCTTGGTGATTGCTTTGCTGGTTGGTGGTGCTTTTTCTTGATCCAGATGCTAGTTCCACAGTCAGAATTCAATACACAGAGTTAATATCATACCATTACTTTTATTAAATTATAACATGACCTCGTGATATTTTCAAAAAAAAAAGTATTTGAAGTAAAAAGAAGTAAAAGCAAGATGCCCCCTCTTAGCATTGATTTCAAGGCGGACAATATGGTAGGCCCCCTTTTGACGATGCTATGCCTCATTCACAGGCCTGTTATTGCGCTCAGTAGAGTTCACTGCTTGGTCAAAAGCCTTTGAAATGTTTCAGTATTTAATGTAACAGGTGTTCCTTTTGTTTATCCTAATCCGATGAATTACAGTTCCAACATGTGGTTCATTGAACCTCGTTTCTTCTAACCCCAGGAAGGTGGGAAAATATTTATTTATACAAACAAACAAAAGACCAGCTGCTACCTGTGGCCTCGTGAAAAAAGGTGGTATCTGCTTCTCGTGAAGGCTGACTGCATGACTCTATTTGTCCCTTTTTCTCCATTCCGTGTTCACATTCTAGGGTATTTCCTTTTTCCTTTATTGAAGTTAGATTAGAGGAGCACTCCCCAATATTAGTCTCATATTCTCCTGGCTGCATGATATCGTGCCATGCATGCAATCTTTTGGGGGTCCTTGTCCTGATGTATGAGGAGAAAAATGGACCAGGCCATTATAAGCTAGTTTATTGATTTGGTGGTTATGGCTGCGTTGCTCTTGCTTTATGTCCTATCAAGCGTGGTTTAAGCACATAGTGCTTCATGAATTATGTTGTTACCTTTGGTTTGTTCCCCCACTTCCCCGTCATTATGTTTACCTTTTGGTTTGGTCCCCATCATATGTCACCACAATCAGAGTTCAATATCAAATTAAGAAGTTCTAGCAGCCACTGGTGTGGTCTCCAGTGCCATCAGAAGGCTCTGGTCTCATTTGATTGGTGATCTTATTTGTACTTGTCTTTGTGGTAGTGTAGTGATCTAGGCTAGGATGGTCACTGGAAATCAGACGGTTTTCTGGGCACCCACGATCACTATCATTAGCTACATGTAGCTTGGATTATTATTTGGAGCAGATGATGACAAAATTTCTTTCTATTGTTTTATATTTTAGGATTGAACAAGATGTGACTAGTGCTGATCGACCCCCCCCCCCCCCTCCCCCTCTGCTCTGGTGGCTATCAACATCGTGGTCATGGCTGCTGTTCATAGCAGTTCGGCTTGTGCGCCAACATTTCTCATTGGCTATATGAATGAATAGCTAAGGGTTCTTGTAATTTTGTTATTGTCATATATGTTCCGTCATGTATATTATTGTCCAATACAGATGATGATGGCTTGCTATTATATGCAGCTTTCTGTAATTGTGCCGTGAATTTCACTTTCTGCGCATAAAGTCGTGTGTATAGTTGAAAGGGAGCAATCATTCATATTGTAACGTGACAAAGATCCATTTGGTGATCAGATCCATGAGTGAGACCAAGTTGATAAATGATATAAAGACTTTTACTGTTTGCCATGGGGATGGCTATCTCCTGTAGCTTGATTGCCGATATGGCGACCTTTCTGTTTACTTCTAAAAGCATTTTTTTTTGGCATTTAATTGCACTTAGTTTTTCCAAAAATATTCACTTCAGTGAATCAGACAGCCTGAACAATCGGCACCTTTTCTTTTTTCTCTTCCTCATTGGTTGTGTGTGTGTTTTTATTACTGATTCCTAGCTTTCCATACACCCAACTAATCTTTGATTATTTTAACCAATTTTATAAACTGTGGCCAGCAGAAATCAAATCTGTAGCCTTTCTGTTGCCGTTGATCCTAGCCGCCATGGACCATGACTAGGGTCACCAAACGTCCTCCCATTTTTCTAGGCTATCCTGTGGGCAGATGCACGCTGTCGTCGACGACGATAAAGTGGCTGATTATCCCATTGACTCGATGCACTGGCATTATTGGTTTCCTCTTGACTGAATCTTGGGATGATGCACTCGTAGCCTATACAAGAGTAGCACAATTTTTTTATAGGCCTCTGACTTGACTAGCAACATGAACTGAGATAGACTTTTCTTTTCCGGGATTACCTCTAGAGCTTTCATTAATTTGACACTTTGTTCTTAGTATGCTTTGGATAGCTGATTTGTTCTCTAAGAATCAGAGAAGGGTAGGAGTTGAGGACTATTGTACTTGATTAGTATGTGTCCTGGGATCATGATATGGCTGGGCAGGAAAAAGAGTGTATTTCTTGAACTATACTCTCTGTCTCTGAAAATAAATAAAGTTCTAGAATTATGCCAATTTAAACTTTGTTAAGTGTATATCTATGTGCATATCAAATACAATGTCTCTAAAAAAACCAAAACATCTTATAATTTCAAAGCAGAGAAATACTTATTATAAATTGAGTCAAACTTAGGCTGGTTTTATTGGCAAAAACTTGTATATTTGATTCCTTTTAGGGACGAAGGGAGTATGGAGTTTATACTCAAGTGTGTTTGACACAATTAAGTGCCGCTGTGTTGACCAATGAGAAAGTACGCAAAAGACATTCCTAGTTTTTTTTTCTTGCACTAGACGTTGTTCTCTTGACCTTTGCGTATAAACGTTGCCAACTTGCATCGTACATATTGACATCGTGCTGTTTTACTAGTCGTAGTCGCCGGCTCTGGATTGTTCTACAAGAATTACAGAGATTATTCTGCACTACGTAGTCCGCTGCTGTGCTCGTGAGATCACGATGTGTGTAGGCTAGGCCAGGATCATGATTGGGCAGGAGTTGAGTACTCTGACCGTCATTAATTTTTAAGCTCTGGTTCTTGCATCAGTCCTTCACCAAATCACCTCGCAGTTGCTTCTACCGTGCGTAGAAGCGAAGCGCTAGTAGTATTTTTACCCATTGGATGGATGCTGCTGTTGCCTCCCTGAATTGACCGACCATATGGATTGCTGATGGTGACACTGACACTGAAACCAGGCCCATGTCAGGATTCAGGAACAACGCATTTTTGGGTCGCATTGTACAAAGACAAAGACAAGCGACTCGGGCCTCCTGGTGGTACCGTGGTTAGTGTTGAGACTAGGAATAGACAGACAATGGTGTGGCTGAGCATTTTTTTTGTAAGTCATTCTCGCTTATTAATAAGTTAACCTTTTTTTAACTTTAATCAATTATATAGAAAATAATATTAATATTTGTAAAGTATAATTGGATAAATCATTGAATATACTTCTAATAATTTTATTTAGAAATATAAATGTTGCATATATTTTTTATAAATCTAATCTAAGTTAAAAAAGTTTTATTTACATGTTTCCGATAAAGTTCTTTTTTTTTTGAACGGGGAGCGTGGTAGTAGTGGGCATCCGCACTGCATTGCAGGAACATAATTTATTAATAAATTCTTTGTTATATATCCATTTTGGCGTTTCCAAACGTCCGTGGGCCCACGTATACTAGATGCTTACTCTACTGTGTACTGTACTATCCAACCGGTTTACCACACAAGAATATATAGGTTCAACTTTTGAAAATTGCTTTTATAGTAAAAAAGTAGAATGCCAACGAGATGATTGTAACCTATAAGCTGGTTTTCAAAAGCGGATGCTTTTCATGTAGTACTCTGTTTTTTTTTTTCTTTTTTTAGTTTTCAGCCTTCTACTTTTTCAAAATGGAGAAAATAGAGAGGCATTCCACAATTGTTTCAAAAAGAGATAGGGGGCAGCAACATTTACAATTGATAATTTTTTTTTTACAACATATAGCTCACACTAGTTTTTTCGTAGCTCATAGCTTACAGCTGGAAAAGATAAACCTTGAACCCGACGAACATATATGCATTGGTAATTAGCTAGAGAGCAACGATCACTGATGGGAAGATCAAGAGTTATCTTAGCTTTCATGTTCATTAGAGCAAGACTAATGATACAGTCAGCTTGCTGATTGTAAAGTTCTTTGCAATCTTCTCTTTGCTCATCCATTTGGTAGTTAGCTCTTCACGATTAATATATGGCCAACTTGTCTCTTTTGTAGAGTTTTTTTTGTGTCCAAGTAGACTGTAAGCTTGCTTGCAGTCTGCTTCTTCTCTATCTCCTCTCTTCTCTCCTCCACCTTAATATTAGGCAGCTTACAGTGTGCTATTGCTCTTAAGGCAAGGCTAATAATACAACTAGTTGTTGGCTATAAGATTCTTTACGGCTTTCTCTCAGTCCATCTATATGCAGTAGTTAACTCTTCAATGTTAATACATGATTCACTTTATCTCTTTCACATAGTTTCTTAGCGCAGGTTAGAATGACGTGGTCTTTTAGATTACACTTTGACCATTCATTTGCTTTATACTATATTATTTATGCTTATAAATTCATAATCATTGGATAGTATAATTTCTTAGCAATCTAAACATCTAGAGTTTGTATTATAAAAGTTCAAAATTATAGTCTAATTATTAGTTAAAATTCTAAACCTTGGTATGTGTATGCGCCGGATAAAATGGACCGGAGGTAGTAATATATAGTAGTTCAAGTCTTGTTAGGCATAGGATTTTGGGTAAAGAAAAATTAGTGTTAAGAGTGGGTAGTAGGCTTGATCTATCCGCGGCAGTCACTTTCGCAGCACCGCTACACGGTACAAAGATTTAATTTGTTGAATGAGCAGGCTGCTTCGAGCAACCAACCTGGTGGCCATCCTTGTCAAGGTCGAGACCTGATGGCCATCCTTGTCGAGGTCGAGAGGCTTCCATGTAGATGTAGGGCTGAATGGTTTTCTTTCTACTTCTTATTTTTCACATTGCTGGTCCATGTCAAAGCCTCATATATAACAAGCTAGGTCGTCGTGGACCACATCTTTCTGTGATAACGGTACATCACAAGCCCGGATCCCCGCACCTTTTTTTACCCTGATTGTTGCCGGCCTACGTATGTGATAATGGTATTTGCTCATGCCAATTTGTCGTTATTGCCCACCTAAATCCTGATTTTCCTCACGTTTCATTAGCTCTCTGATCCTATATTTTACTTTTGAAAGGACGTACACTTACCCTATACTCATGCCGGGAACTTAATTTTCCATGACTAAAACCAAAGTGACTAAACTTTAGTCAATTTAGTGACTAACTTTCAAACAAACTGACTAAAAAGTGACTAAAACACTTTAATTTTATTAGTCACTCAAGAGATATAAAAAACTAAAATATTTTAGTCACTTCATTTATAGTCATGAGAAGCCAAACAAGACCTTAAACATCATGGATAGTTGAGGGCATCAGTTCGACTTCTAAAAAATCGTATTCAGCTACAAATCCTTTAACGTGTGGAGTGTGATTACGGTGCTGACGAAAGGTGGGCATGGCTAGCTACCTATCTAGCTACGGATTATCTACAAGCAAAGCTAATCTATCACGTGGATTTAATTTCTTTGGTATGATCTCGCAATCACAGCAATCATAGTGTATTCTATATTCGAGAAATGAGTAAAGTCTATGATTTTTGCGTGGCCGTAGCAGCCGCCTCTCGTGTCGGCACCACAGTCACACGGAACGCGGTACACAGCCGTGTTTCGCGTCCCCGGAATTCTCGTCCCGGATCGCGGTACGGGAACAAGCCGGAACTTCGACGGGTCGACGCTGGGGACGCAGGTGGGGACGTTATCCCAAAGCATACTGGATCAACAAGTTGCGAAGATCAGCAGCGCTGGAATCAGGCACTCGTACAGTCGTACGTACGTAGTGGAGCGTGCGGCGGCGCGGTGTTGGATGATGGAAGACTCGAATGGGCTGCAGTAACCTAGGTGAGTACTCTATGGGCCTGCAGCCCAGAAACGCTTACATATATACACGTTGAACTTTTCTATGCAAAAAAAAAAAAACTGTATACAAATAAATAATATAGGATGATTTCATTGCTACGTTTCCATATATCGTCCCAATTATTTAGGGATCGCGTTCCACTTTTTCGAACCAAGCGTTCGAAGAAGTATACCCCCTTATGAACCGGGAACTTAAAATTTACGATCCATGTCCCACGTACCGCGTTCCACGTACCTATGAACCGGGAACTTTTGTGACTGTGGTTGGCACTCGGCGCCTAAAGTTTACAGCGTTCATTAAAATGAAAAGAAAATAAAAATGTTTGGACTCGAAGTTTTGCCATGGACAAAAGAGTTGCAGTATGGCCCTTTTTCTTGGAAAAGGTGCACGTAGTACCCCTCAACCCCTACCGCGTCATTTGGAAGCCCTGTGTCTTCTATGCCATAAAATGTACACGCCAATAGCCACTTAGAACAGTGAAGGAAAAAGACTTGCATATTCATCGTTTTCTAAATTATATATACTAGTATAATGTTCGTGCTAACGCTACGGCTTTTATTTTGGGATGTTCATAAAGACAATCATTTTACTTAGATGCATATGCACAATTTAACTTTTGCACAATTGTATTTGAGCCTAAATACATTTTTAGAATACTTTTGTATATAAGAAGACAGTTACATTTTGCCTAACTCCTTAATCATATATTGGATATCTTCCCGGAAGTTGTTGTCGTAATATTTAGGCAAATATCTTCCCGGAAGTTGTTGCCTACGACTTCTTATATATATTAGTATAATACTCGTGCTAACGCTACGACTTTATCTTGGGGATGTTCATAAAGACAATCATTTTACTTAGATATAGTTTAACATTTACACAATTGTATTTGAGCCTAAATACATTTCTGGAATACGTTTGCATATAAGAAGACAGTTATATTTTGCCTAACTCCTTAATCATAAATTGGATATCTTCCCGGATGTTGTCGGTGTAACATTCGTTTGCACGACTCGTCAAAATGTCACCCAATAACAGGCAAATATGAAACACGCGCCGAATCTCAAATCAGTGCTCAGTCAACCATACCATGTAGATATGAGACATTAAAAATAAATTATTTAATGCTAAATAGCATGACTCAACCTTAGAGCATCCACGGTGTGTCGAACCGCCCTTGGGCCTTAGCTAGAGTCCACGATCGATTAGACTTCACGTGTTCAGAAGCCCGCAATGTATTGAACCACGGTGTGTCGAACCAATTCCTCCTGTGATACCGCCGCTCCCATCGCTACGCATTGCCACCCCCTCCACCTGCTGGCCATGGTGGCTCTTCTTTCTCCTCTTCCTGTTGGCACTGGTGGACGAGAGATCATACCACTCGACCTTGCGGCAGAGCTTTGTGACGCGTAGCTTGCGGAGCTCCTCCACACACCAGTCAGCGGAGGCCGCATCTGGCTCCTTGTCACCACTGTTGTTGTCGGGCACCAGGCGGGAGGGAAGCGGGACAACATCTCTCCATGGCAATAGAGTCCCAGCTGGTGGTGTCATGCTTCTGCACACCACACGCCAGGAGGAGCTCCTCCCATGTGCCCCAGATCTCGCCGCTGGCCGCCACCACGCCATCTCTGGAGACATGTCGGATCGTCCGATCTGGCCATCATCCTTCATCCTCCCGTCAACAGAGAGGAGGGTGAGGAAGGGACCACACTTTGTTTATTTCTTCGTTCCGGGTTCGATTAGAAGGACCAAATGCTCCATCGTACCCGCCACAAGGTCCGGGTGCTATCTCAAAATTTATTGTATCAAACCTCCATCTACCTCCACACTGTTGATGCTCTTATACCTGAAAAGGAGTTTTTTTTTTGAGATTAAAAGGAGATTTGGTTGTGATACAAAGAAATTATTGTTCCTATTAGAAAAGGTCATAGCTTCCTATAGTGTAAATATGGTGCTGACAAAAGGTTCAGGGAGCTTTATTGCTAAAAGGAACAAATCTGCAAGTATAAGTCCATGTTCTGGAATGGTTTAGAAAATGATCTAATCTCATAACCAAATGCAGGCCCCACAAGTTTTATCATAGTATAGGCTTAACTGGTATATATAAAACTTGAAAAATTCATTTGTCGAAGCATTGCCAGTTTCTGAATCACATGTATCAAAATCAAAATTCTGATGGGAGACAGAGACTGTGCAATAGGCACTTCTGTGAATCTGTGATGAATTACTCCAGCTTAGTGCAAGGATTTATTTGCTTTTATTACCTTGCTTAGAAGCCAGAAATAGATTTGAATGATCCTACTCAACAACACCTCTACTTAAGAACACCATACAAACATGGCAGATAGAGCCACACGGTCAAACATGCATAGCACCAAAAGCTACAGAAGCAGATTATCTGCGATGCTCCTATATCATATACAAGGCAACGGATCTAGTGCAAACTGTGCAAACTCTAATCTAGACCACGGGATGTTGATCCAAGGGGCGCGGAGAGATTAGGTAATTTTGCACTTAACCGCCCGCTCTTAATCACACTTTTACAAATCCCTCCTTCCACCTCTCTCATGCGCCCCCTTGGATCAACATCCTGCGGTCCAGATTAGAGTTTGCACAGTTTGCACGGGAGATGAGTTTGCACTAGATCCGTTGCCCATATACAAGCATCAGATCCCCTGATAAAGGCACTTCATCAGAAATACAAAATATTACGCTAATTAGTCCCCGTGCTTGTTTCTGCCATTTGTACCATTCCACCCCGTAACGGCTGCGTGCACGGTCATCGAGGTGCATCCATGGACTGGGCTTGGGCCGTCCGTGCTCGTGACCTTGTTAGCATCTCTGCCTCGGCGGAAATGCTCAAAAAAAAAAAAACTCGGGCCCACCAGTCAGTGCCACGCCAGACCTCCTTCCACTGCACGGCTCCACCATCTCCTCTCCCCAAAGGCAAAATTGGCTGGTGGACACTCTTCAAGTGTGGCTTTTGCCGTAGACCACTAAGAAAAACTGTCTTTGCTAGAAGACATTATAAATGTGTGCCAATTTGCCATAAGACACTGCATCCTTTATAATAATATTTCACACCCAAACAGGTCACATAACACATATTACTAGACAAGTATGCCCCTGCCCTTCAATTCACCAATACAAGCACATGTTACAGATTCAACCTTCATCATTCAAATCATGGTTCAGCAAAACAAAGATCCAGAAACTTTTCAACCATTGTTGCATCGCCGATTTGCTTTTGTTGTGTGATTTTTTAAGTTTTTGGCACTTCTGCTCTTCTTGCTTGCTTGATTGCTTCTTGAGTTCCTGGGCTCTTTTCATGTCTACCATCCTGATCCCGTATTGGTTCTGCTTGCTGCTTTCTTCAAGACTTCAATGACACTGCTTGCTTGTTGCCTTCAATGCTGAAGAACAAAAAACAGGTAGTGCTAAGCATGCAGTGCTATCTAATTATAGTGCGAGGCTTAACAACCAGCACCTCCCTTCCCTTGAGTGCTATACCTACCTTGAGTGCTGCTTGACTCACCACACCTCGCTGCCGCCTGGAGCCAAGGCGCAGCGTGCCTCTGCTCTGGCCAGCTGGTGCCTGTCGGAAACCACCGCCACCGTCAACTGCCACCCTGGGCGTTAGGTCGCTTCGTTTCCATCTGCGCCCGGCAAGGTTTGGGGCTTGGGGCCCTCGATCCGGCTGTGGTGGGGTTTTGCTGGCGGGAAGCTCGAGGTTGAGGGTACGGGGAACCTGATCCTTCCGTGGTCTATGCGCGCCGCCGCCGTAGCAGGGCACCACCGCTTGCTTCTCTCCAGGCGGATACGGGGAGTGCGAGTCGGGCACACGCAGATGGAAGCGGGATAAATGGGTAAGGACAATTTCGTCATTTTGGGTGGCTGCCCATTAAACCTAAATATAATAAGCAGTTTAGTGTCTTCCAGCATATTGTCTATGAATTTTGATGTCTTTTGGCAAAGACCTCTTTTTTTTTTTAGTAGGAAGATATTACACTTTTACAAACGAAACCCAAAAAAAGGAAAATTACAAAGAAGTCCCTATGACTACCGTTCATCTTCCCCGAAGCCGGGTTCCGCTTGTCGCTCCACCCTAACCACTTCGCCGTCGCCGAAGACACCGATCCACGCTTGACGTCGCAAAACACCAAGATGGCGGCCGCATAGGAGGGCTTACTTCTAGGCCAGGATGCCGAGTTCGCTGCCTCCCAAGCCCATCGGCCTTCTCCAGCACCTTCAGCGCCTCCTTCATCTCCATCGAAATCCATCTTCCTCTTCGTTGATATACTGTTCTTCGTCTTCAGTGCACCAATCCGCTGCCACACTTCCGCTCGTATCCTTGCGCATCGAAGCAGCCACCGTCGACCCGCTTTCCCACCAACCATCAGCTCCACTTTCCTTTCCACCTCAATCCGCAACAGAAACAAAACGGCCAAGGCAAACAACAGATCGAAGACAAATGAAGAACAAAGAACCCGGACCGCCGCCCTCAGCAGCCGACGGCCACGGTCTTCCCTGCCTCGACGGCGCTCTTCTCCGGTGCTGGCGGCGACCTCTACATGAACCGGACCACCTTCCATGCCACATCTGGTAAATCTCTGTAGGACAGACATGGAGGAGGAAGAAGAGCTTGCTCGCTGGCCGTCGCCGCCGCCGGAAACAGCTTCGCCGTCGTTGAGGAAGAGGAAGAAGCGATGGAATCGAAGGATGCGTCGTGGGCACCGGAGTTGGCCGATGCGCCGGGAGGCAACGTCGGGCCGGTCGCCCGTAAGTAAGTCCTCCTCGCGGCCTCCACCCTGTGGAGTTTGGCTCTGCGTGCGACGACGATTGGTACGCGGCCCGATGGCGGTGACGGTTGGATCTCGAAGGCTTCGAGGAAGATGAACGGGGAGTTGTAAACTTCTATATAATTTTCCTTTTCTTTGGAGTCCGATCCCGTAAAAGGGCGGTGTAAGGCACTAAAATGAATACATGTTTCTTCTCAAAAAAAAAAAAAAACTCCTAAGACCTAACCTAACCCTAAAACTAAACTCACTAGACCACCACCGCCGACATCGAGGACGGCGACGAGAAGGAGGAGGTCCGGAGTACCTTATTCCTCGTCGACGGCGCGCGCCTCCCTCTCGCCGCCATCGCCTGGACACCTCCACCGCCAAGGCCTGCGCGCGAGGACGCGCGGACCACGCCGGCGTCGTCCGCACCTCCTTGGCGAACCACCTTCCCGTGAGCGCTTCGCCGGCACGAGCACGAGGACGCCGCCGGTCGCCGTCGCCGCCTCCGTCGCGGGCTCCGGGGGCCACCCATCCGCTCGGCGAGGGCCAGCCCTCCCCTCCGGCGCCCGGCGGGTCACCGGAGGGGGGGATTAGCCCATCGCCGGCGGGGCGCCGGTCGTCGCCCCCAAATCGCCTAAGGCACTGTAGCCCTAGGTCGGGTGGGGGGAAGGGAAAGTATGGCGTGGCAAAAGAGGCCTTTTAACAGTGTCCCTAGCAAATTTTGCCCTCCCCAAATCCATCCCACCATTTCCGCCGCCGCCGCTGCCTTCCTCGAACCTTCGTCGCTCGCTGCCGCTCCCCGCGTCACGCCGCCGCGCCCCTACAAAGCCAGCGGGCCGCCGCTAACCCTCCTCGTCCTCACCCACTTCCGCCCGCGCGCGCTCCCCGACCCCGCCGCCCGCCGCCGCCATGGGCTCCGCCTACGACCTTTCCCCGTCGCCGGGCGCCGACGAGCTCTACCTCTACTTCTCCGACCTCGGCCCCGCCTCGCCGTCCGCCTACCTTGACGACCTCCCGCCCGACTCGCCCTCCGCCTACCTCGACCTCCCGCCGACCCCGCAGCCGGAGCCGCAGCCCCCGCCGCAGCAGGGGAACACCTGGGGCCTGCTGCTCCCCTACATCTCCAGCATGCTCATGGAGGACGACGTCGACGACGACACCTGCTTCTACGACTACCCGGACAACCCCGCGCTCCTCCAGGCGCAGCAGTCCTTGCTCGACGTCATCTCCGACGACGCCTCCTCCTCCCCGTCCACCACCTCCCACAGCAGCGCCGGCGCCAGCGTCGGCCACCACACCTCCTCCTCCTGCTCCTCCGACGCTTGCGACGCACCCACCAGCGCGCCGCTCACCCCCGCCGCCGCGGCCGACTCCTACGCCCCGGCCCAGGCGCCCGCTGCCCAGTTCGACGGCGTCGACCTCGACCCCGCGGCCTTCTTCAGCAACGGGGCCAACTCCGACCTCATGAGCTCCGCCTTCCTCAAGGGCATGGAGGAGGCCAGCAAGTTCCTGCCCACCCAGGACAAGCTCGTCATCGACCTCGACCCGCCCGACGATCCCAAGAGGTTCGTCCTCCCCACCCCCGCCGGGGACAAGCCCGCGCCCGGATTCAACGCCGCTGCCGCCGCCGTCTCTGCGGCCGTGGCCGTGGCCGTCAAGGAGGAGGAGGTGGTCCTCGCGGCGCCTGGCAGCGGCGGCGGCGTCGCCGTCGGGGGCCGCGGTCGGAGGAACCGCTTCGACGACGACGATGACGACGTGGAGCTGCAGCGCCGGAGCAGCAAGCAGAGCGCGCTGCAGGGGGACGGCGACGAGCAGGACGTCTTCGAGAAGTACATCCTCGCCTCCCCGGAGACGTGCGTGGAGGAGATGCAGAAGCTGCGGATCGCCATGCTGGAGGAGGCCGCCAAGAAGGAGGCCGCCGCCGGGAACGGCAAGGCCAAGGGCGTCCGCCGCGGCGGGAGGGATGTGGTGGACCTGCGCACGCTGCTCGTCCACTGCGCGCAGGCGGTCGCCTCCGACGACCGCCGCACCGCCACCGAGCTGCTCAGGCAGATCAGGCAGCACGCCAGCCCGCAGGGGGACGCCACGCAGCGCCTTGCCCACTGCTTCGCCGAGGGCCTCCAGGCCCGGCTCGCTGGCACCGGTAGCATGGTGTACCAGTCGCTCAAGGCCAAGCGCACGTCCGCCGCCGACATACTCCAGGCTTACCAGCTGTACATGACCGCCATCTGCTTCAAGAGGGTCGTCTTCTTGTTCTCAAATTACACCATAAACAATGCCGCGCTGGGCAAGAAGAAGATACATATCGTTGACTATGGGATACAGTATGGCTTTCAGTGGCCGTGCTTCCTGCGATTGATAGCGGATAGAGAGGGTGGGCCACCGGAGGTGAGGATTACTGGCATTGACCTTCCCCAGCCTGGGTTTCGCCCTGCTCAGCGCATTGAGGAGACAGGGCGCCGTCTCAGCAAGTATGCCCAGCAGTTTGGTGTGCCATTCAAGTACCAGGCGATTGCAGCATCCAAGATGGAGTCCATCGGTGCGGAGGATCTGAACCTTGATCCAGAGGAGGTGCTCATTGTGAACTGCCTATATCAGTTTAAGAACTTGATGGATGAGAGTGTTGTGATTGAAAGCCCAAGGGACATTGTGCTCAATAACATCAGGAAGATGCGGCCTCATACATTCATACATGCAATTGTGAACGGCTCCTTCAGTGCGCCCTTCTTTGTGACGAGGTTCCGGGAGGCTCTGTTCTTTTACTCAGCCCTGTTTGATGCTCTGGATGCAACCACCCCGAGAGACAGCAACCAGAGGATGCTGATTGAGGAGAACCTCTTCGGGAGGGCTGCCCTGAATGTCATTGCGTGTGAGGGTACAGATCGGGTGGAGCGCCCTGAGACATACAAGCAATGGCAGGTGCGGAATCAACGAGCAGGCTTGAAGCAGCAACCATTGAACCTTGATGTTGTGCAGATAGTGCGGGACAAGGTCAAGGATTACTTCCATAAGGACTTTGTGATCGATATTGACCACCACTGGCTCTTGCAGGGATGGAAAGGCCGCATCCTCTATGCCATCTCGACATGGGAGGCAAATGATGCCCCCTCTTACTTCTAGCTGTTCTTTTTTTTCTTTGACTCGTCTACAAATTTAGGTTTAGTTGTGTCATCTAGATATATCTAGTGACAATTATGTTCTGTATGGCGCAGTTAGTAGCCATGGTTCAGTGGGTTACTTGGACTCAAGGTATCTGGTATTGCCTAGTGAGAATTGAACATGCACCTGTTCTTCTGCAAGGGTAGATTCAGTTGCTGAGGAACATTGGTGATACAAGAAGTGGAGGGTCAGAAGGCAGAAGGCGTTCCGGAATCAGTCCTTTGATGTAATGTGAATTAGATGCTTATCACTCAGCCATGTTGTTGCATAGTGCTAGATATGATCTAGATTGGTCCTGGTCTGGATGATGTTCTCCGCAGAATCTGTTGTGCGTGTGCCCTGTGATCAATCCAGTCAGTTGATCAGGTTGTAATTAACACTTGCTCCTCTGTTTTCAGTGCTTAGTTACTGTGATGTTTCAGACTTAAGCATGGTCTTGTGAAGTGATGAAGCTTGGGTTTTGTCTGTGTCTATTTTATTGCACATGAGAACTCTTTCCAGAATTTATATGGCACTAGCAAATGCCCGTGCGTTGCTACGGGTGAAAAATAAACTTTATCGATTCAATTTGTTGCTTCGATAAGAAGAGTTTTCTAAACGATGTTGATGCCAATAATAAAATTAAAGTGACACATGAGCTATTAACTTGCATCACTTGTATATGTGGAAATGAAATATTAATCAAACTATATAAGGCATGTACATCAACAAAATGCAGCATTGTCGAAATCCACCAAAATGAACCAATCAAACTATATGACAGTTCGCGGCATTGCTTTGGAGCCCTTCTCGAGCTCCTAAACCCCAGCTATTGTAGTAAGAAACATGATCTTACAGTTATCCTGGACTCTTTTTTCATATTTGGCTCACCATGATTGCAGCACCAAGAACCTAAACAACATTATATAAATTACGCAAAAATATCTACGAGAAAGTGCAAGGAGCGGTGTAGTAAACTGAATATATTTGCCAAGAATGCATAAAGGAACTCAGTTTTCTGAAGCAAGATACAAACACTTAAAAGAATCACACAGCATATACAATGAGTATTACAACATATTAATGGAATCAATGGTCACGGTCTGAGATGAAAGACCAAGGGCATGGTCTCAAGGAAATCCAGTAGTAACTCCACCATCAGCCGTGGCCTCTCTCTATATATTACATTAAAAAGATAGAAATTAGCTTCACTCTTGAACCTTGACAACTATTTTCAGTATCACATAAATAATAAGCTACATACCTGAAGCCAACATCAAAATATTTCTTTTCAGCTGTCCAAAACTTTTCCTATAGCACTAAATAACTTTCTTACATGTTATTCATCATTCGAGTAGCCATCTGTCCCAAGCACATGACCTAAGTAAAAACATCACATAGCATTATGAAAGATAATTCCAATTTTTCAAGGTGCAGCCAAATTTCCTATAATCATGACAGACTGTCTAGCAAATTTTCATTCATTCAAGAAGCATACTACGTTCCATGTATTATTCATAGGTTAAACATGGGCTGTCAGCAAATTATAGCTGATGCAGCTTGTCCAACAACTGAAGGGGTGCAGCCATTACTCCAAAAATTCATTATTGACCACACCAATCCTAAAATGAAAAGAGAAGGTGTGTTGGGCTTATGATATAGAGTTCCAACATGCACAGAGAACCAACAATACAATAGCACCGAGATAGTAAAGCAGCTTAAACACTGACAGAGTTAAACTATGTTTTCTGTAGTTTTAGCAGCAATCGTCATATTGAGATACTGAATGATAAAGCAAGAACTACCGAGTTGCTAAAAGATAATTGAGCAATAATTTGATTGGATCTATTAAAAATGTTTCATAGCACATTTGAATATGAGGAGCAAAGCTTGTAGACATTGTCGTATAATTGTTTCGATGGGCAAAGCAGCGTATAAATCAAGTGCCATGTGGACAAACTTATGGCCCTGGCCTAAGACCGAGATCTTCGACCAGAGGTGGTCCAGCTCATTCTTGCCTGTGGCCTTGGCAGCCTCCTCTGCCCTGAGCGTCACCACAGCCTGGTTGTTAACATGCGTAGTTGAGATGACAGAAAAAAAGATATGATAGAAACTGTTGCACAGTTAAGATGAAATTGCATTGCACTTTACCTATGTGATGTATATTAGTTTGTACAGCATGGTAGTATGGTGTAAGAAGCAAAGAGCTCACAGTAGACCAAGTGCTGTATAATTTTTCTAAATTTTATTTATTCATGCTGCACCAGGCTAAGCAAGTGCAAAAGTAACTACACAATCATCTGAAGGCATGTGCCCCACGGTTCTGAAAGAGATGTGACAATGTAGTGAAATTTTTTTATTAAAAAGGAAACAGGGTACCTCAGTGAGCTGCAAACTGCAGTACTGAAATTCATCCAGTGAGACAGAGACCCGTGAAAGTTCCAGGTACGAACTAAAATTGAGAGCAGTGGAATAATTTCAACCAACTCGGGTACTGAAATTCTTAGGTAGATCTGATGCTAAACGCCTAGACATTCTTAGGTAGATCGGGATGTGTATTAGTTTGCCAAGGTGAATCAACTATCAATAAAAAACATTCTCTTTACTTATAGAGAGGCTCACTGCTTATTGATGATGAACAACCTTTGACGGAAAAGGAAAGGAAGCAGGTGCATACCTAGAGGCTGTGCTGGTTGAGGTGCTTAACAGCACAAACAACACATCAATCGCACAGGGGGCTTCCATGTCCACCTGAGCAAGTCGTCAACACATCTGTGCTGTGGCCGACTTGCCGCCACATCCTTTGTCGAGAACGGCCTCCTCCAGGAACTTCTGCAAGTACCACTCCAACGGGCACCGTCATCGTGCCGCTGTGTCCCCTGCTCCGCCTGCTCCTCCTCCACTTGGTGCAGCAACAGCGCCGGCGGCTGCCGATTGAGGGTGCGTGCGGCAGCCCCCAGTAGGGGTTGGGGATCTCCTCCACGGAGAAAACACGCTCCGCACCGGATCGAGCCGCCCCCACGCAACCCTACCCCCATGGCCGGCAGCCTGCAGCCTGGCGACCGGCGACCGGCATCCAGCAGCCTGGCGGCATGGGAAGAGGACGAGTCGCGCGTGGGGGCGAGGAGGACTCGCAGCACGTCGGGGGGCGCTCGGCGGCGACGGCGGGAGCGCGGCAAAGGGCGCGGGGACTCAGAGAAGGGCTGGGGGAAGTCGGGTCGGGTGGGTTCTTGGGGTCGGGGACGCAGGGGGTGTCGGAGGCACGTTGATTGACTGTTGACGTCCCCTCTTTCGTCTTTTTAGAAGTAGAGATGTGTTCATTCATATACATGATTCATGTTCAACGAAGTGAGTCTTCTTTTCAGCCTACATATTGTTTTGTCGCAGCGAGGGCATTACTATGGTACTTTCTGAACTGTGGCTGATGTTGGATTGTTCGAATTGTTCAGCACTACACTTATTAGGCTGTTATTACCAGGATTCATCTTTGCATTTTCAGGCTACATATGGGGTTTTGTGTGGCCTCTTGTATGGGAGCTCTTTCCATTCCAGATGGTATGCATGATTAATAAATGGTTCATGTTAAATAAATCCAATGGTTTTTGGCCAACATATTGATGCAGTGAAGGGCTGAAGGCATTAGATGATAGACTCCCCGGAACATTGAATTCTTGGATTTTCAGTGGTCAGGTGACACCTTTATCATGATGACATGACCTGTTGTACAAACAAGTGTTGTCATGCTCAGGACTGACCATCCATTTCACTCACTTCTCAAATCTGACCAGTTCACCTGTTTTGAGCTCAGGAAAGAACAGTCCAAGCCTTTCTGTATGTTTTCAATCCTGAAAGTCGGTGTCCTGGTTGTCTTCATAACACTGAAACGATATGCGTTACTCCTTCTGCACCCACAGAGATCTCTTTGCTGAATTTTTTAGAACTATTCCAGCTCTAATCAGGAGATTTGTGATGGCTTCATGTTGTGACGTCAGGGCTCCCGTCATCCCAACCCGTTTCTAGCAGTTTATTAAGTGCAGGTGCACATGCAGATGCTCACAAGTTAGAATCCGTCAAAGCAGTCAGGGTTCAGGTTTGTTGTATCATAAAAGTATATCATATGTTATATATGTTCAGAATAAAAATACAATATTAGTGTTGTGTTGGATACGGACAGAGCAGGAGTGCACTTGAACTGATGAACAAGAGCCGTTGAAAGTATCGTTGAAGATCCTTGCACATGGCAGTATGGCATTGAGCTAAGTGAGACCTAAACCGGCCCAAACGAGACTAAGGAATAGTATAGTACAAAAAAAAAGCAGAATGGGACATTCAGGAGCACATGTCTGTTACTGTTATTGATCCAGGAAGACAAGTGTGACCCATCAGGTATCAGTTGGTCTGCATCGATGGAACCTTCGGAGAGGCCATACACACATCAGAAAATGGAATCCGTCAAATTCGTCAGTTCTTGTTTATTTTTTTAAAATAAATTGCAGGCAGGGTGTCAGGTTTGTTATGCTAATACAGTATTAGGGAGCGACAGAACTATACAAGCAAGAGAACCTGAACACAAGATCCTTGAGAATGGAGGACAGGATTATGGGAATATCTCCTCACACATGGTACCGAGCTGATGAGGCCTGAGATGACCCACGTTCAGATCAAAAGTTACCTGCACAAGATGAGCAGTAGGAGAAGTTCAGAGTACCTGTCACTGATCCTGAATGGCAGGTAGAAGTTTGACTACTAGTTTAGTGTCATAGGTTAATCCACATGGATGCATGGAATCTTCATGCAAGACAAATTCAAGTGCTGGGGATTGTGATTGTGATCCTTTGTGATTTTGCGATTTGACAACTGGAGATCAAAAGGAATTTGATAACGGTCAGAGATTATTCTATCTGGGTGTCTGGAAGAGCAGATGGGCTGACCCTGACCCAGTGAGGATATTGAAATGGCTGGCGGTGGTGTTCAGAAAGAAGTGTCTGACACCGACACTCGACAGTAGACAAGTCTTTGTGGGGTTGTATAGTACAGATACAGGCTGACAGGCTTGTTGTGCAAGAATGCAAGGGTTGTGCGTTGTAGAAGTTGACACTTTTACAGAGCTAGCTTGTGCTAATCTTGGTGAGCCAATGATGTATGTTGTATAAAATGGTTGGAGCTCTGCATTTGTGATGGTGCCATCCATGTGATGACAGCAAATCTTTTCCGGTGCTTACTGTGCTGTTTCAGACTTCAGCATGGTTATTATTAAATGATGAAGCCGTTTGTCAGTCTACTTTATTGCAGAGAGCTCTTTCCAGAATTTACATGGCATGTGTTTTTCATATACATGTGTTTCTAGATGGTATGCATGATTAATAAATGAGTCATGTTCATTAAATCCAATGTTTTTGGGCCAACATGTTGATGCAGTAAAGCCATTAGATGTTCAGTGATCAGGCGGACACCTATTTTCAGGATGCCATCATCTGTTGCTGCACAAACAAGTGTGTCATGTTCATTATGCTTAGGACTGACCAGACCATCCATTGCTTTCACTTGTGACTTGTCACCAGTTCACCTGTTTTGATCTCAGGAAAAACTGGCCATCTTCCTGCATGTTTGCAATCCTGAGAGGCAGTGTACGCGCGGCTTGTCTTACTCACACTGAATGACTGAAACGATACGCGACCTACAGAGATCTCGATGCTGAATTATTGAGTGAGACCAAGACATGCGATTTCCATTCCAGCTCTAATCAGGAGATTTGTGATGGCTTCATCTTGTGACGTCAGTACTCCCATCATCCCAGCTTAGTTCTAGCAGTTTATTATTAGGTGCAGGTGCACATGCAACGCCCCATGCAGATGCCCACAAGTTAGAATTCGTCAAAGTAAACACCTTGGTTCAGGTTTGTTGTAGCAAAGAAGTATGTCAGTATTAGATATATATATATGTGTTCAGAACAAAATACAATAATATTAGTATCGGAAACAGACAGACCAGGAGTGCACTCGAACTGCTGAACAAGTGCCGTTGAAAATACATGATAGGGTAGCGAGAATATCATTGAAGATCCTTGCACATGGCAGTATGGCACTGAGCTAGTGAGACCTAAACCTGCTCAATGGAGACCATGGGATAGTATTGTAATGCAAAGCAACATGAGCAGGATCCAGGACGGTGCATTCAGATTCAGGAGCACATGTCTGCTACTTGTTACTGATCCTGGAAGATAAGTGCGACCCATTAGTTAGTCTACATCGATGGAGCCTTCAGAGGGGCCATACATATATCAGAAAATGGAAACTGTCAGTTCTTGTTTTATCCTCTTTTTTTTTCAAAAAAAAAAAAATTCAGGCAGGGTGTCAAGGTTTGTTACAGTCTTAGGTAGGAACAGAGCTATACAAGCAAGAGTAACTGAACACAAATCCTTGAAAATGGAGGAAAAGATTAAGGGAATATCTCACACATGGCACCGACCGAATTGGTGAGGCCTGAAACGATCAAACGACCCAAATTCAGTTGTGATCGAAAGTTACCTGCATAAGATGAGCAGCAAGAGACATTCAGAGCATCTGCCACTGATCCAGAATGGCAGGTAGGAAAAACCTAGTGGTTTGACTACTAGTTTAGGTTCCAACATGTTGTTAATCCATATCGATGCATGGAATCTTCATGCAAGATAAATTCACGCAGCTAGAGTAGTGATCCTGTGTGATTTTGGCGGTTGGACAATTGGAGACCAAAACGAATATGATAACGGTCAGAGATTATTCTATCTGGGGGCCCTAGAAACCTGATGGGCTGACCCTGACCTGGTGAGGATATTGAGATGGCTTACTTCAGACAGGCTTGATGTGCAAGAATGCAAGAGTTGTGCGTTCAAGAAGTTGACACTTGGCATAGCTACTAGCTCCAATTGTTTTGTACAGCATACATCATTGGCTAATTCAAGTTTGTGAGCCAATGATGTATGCAGTACAAAACGATTGGAGCTCTTGGTCAGTTGGTCTGGTGGTGGTGCTGGCCAGTGGCTACACCGTGTATCGGTGTATGATAAAGCGAAAAGGCCAGTGTTTTTGTTTAGTCTATGTTCTACACATGGGAGCTCTTCCCTGATGGGTACTTATTCAAACATGATTTATGTACTGTGAGTCAAACGTATCTGTCTGTTTAGGACTGATCATCTATTCCAAATTCGAGAAAAAATGGACACAAGCTATATTTCAGATTTATTTAGGAGATTTGAATTGGGATGATCCCATCCCATGTATCCGTCATGTAATAATTGCACTGCAAATCCTGGCACCAGGTTAGTCACATGAGTTGTGGTACAGATGATGAGATGGATATTCACAGCAGGGTAATAACGGGCTGGTCATGCACAGTTGCACATAGGTTTACAGGTAAGAATATACAGAGTGCCAGGACAATACGAAATGCAGGACCAGATTATGGGAATATCTGCTCGCGCATGGCATTAAACTAGCATGAGTAGCAAGGGACATTCAGAACAGAGGGTCAGAAACCACGCTCTGTTCTTAAGACTTCTTCGCTGATAATACAATTGTGGTCCTAAGAAAATACTTTGGAATATGAAACCACATGCTTTCAAATGAATTGGGCTTTCGGGCCGCAATTTCTGCCAAAACGGGTTGCTTCACGGCGGGCGGGCTTTCAAGCACATCGGCTACTAGCCCAATACATCCTTCTCTGCCAACACGTGCTTTCAAATTAAATGGGCCTTTTGGTCTGCAGTAGTGTTGCCTTTCCTATGCCTGATTGTCCTGAACGCCCGGCGGTGGCATGCGTTTTCCTGTCGTGGCCCGAGACAGCGCTTTTGACGAGTTTTGCAAGTGACAGATATAACCTCTGCGTAAGGTACTGTTTGGTTCAGTAAATGGCAACTGCATTGATTCACGTTTCTCAAAAAAAAAAAAAAAAAAAACCTGCAATGATTCACCCTTGATTGCGAGTGGTAACAAGTTTGAATAGACCGGTATCAATTCTCAGCATGATCTGGCATGACAGCTGGACGTAAACAAACATTATTCAGCGTCATCTGTTACACTGTAATCAAATCACATTACAGATACGTCAACCAAACAGCAACCTTAGCTAGTTAGGATAAAAAAAGTCGGTACAGTTTATAAGGAAAATACAGGCTCAAAAACATTACAAATGTACGGTTAGTTCATCAAACACTCTAGCATGGATAACATGGCCGAAATAGCCAACTCAAAAAAGACGCAGCCTGCCGGATAAACTTGATCTAGTCATCAAAGAGGTACTGTATTAGAGATACTCCTAGATGGCAAAGAACCTTGCAACTCCTGCACATAATATCCTGGTGAGAGAAAATCCAACTCATCCACTCTGTATTTCAGACCTGTTGACTATCGTCCCTCTCATCATTATCCCATATGGCTATCCACGTCAAGTGTGGGACGTCCGGGGTGCAAGCTGACCGCGCCCCTGACGGCAGCTTCTGCAGCCTCCACCCTGCTCGTGGTGGCATCTTCAGTCTCAATTAGCACACTGATGTGCTCTAGGCTTGCAAGGTGCTCGAAGCAGAACTCAAACCCCATCTTGGACTCTGTTTCCTCTGCTCTAAAATGAAGATGTAACCTTCGGAGCTCTGGCATTGCTTCCTGTAAGAACAGCATCTCGAGGCCACCTCCGTAAACACAATTGCTGTACCCGAACTCTTTAAGGCACCGGAATAGTTGGCTGCTGATGGTAAGCCGTTCATCCGGGGCATGCAGTATGAATAACTTGCAAGAGAGCAGAGCAGGCATGCCCCGATGATGCAGAGATCTTCCTGTTTAATCTGTGAAACCCGAGTTCAAGATGGGTGAGATTAACAAGAGATGCCACCTGCTTTGGAAAGCGAGCGATGCCAGTTCCGTATATGTCAAGCTTCCAGAGATATGGAGCAGTGGAGCACAATAAATCAACCAGTTCTTCTCTCAGCAAATCATTAAAGTCATGAATCTTCAGTGATTGGAGCCCATGATTACCCATGACAGCGAAAGATGCCTTCAGAGCTTCCTGGTACCTTCCAATATCACAAACGAATTCTTCTCTGGCAGGCACATACATGTAAAGCGTCTTTAGCTTAGTCAAACGTCTAAGTCCTTCCACCAATTTTGTGGAGAAAATCCTTGCATCCCACAACTCCTGCAAGGCCACTAGATCTCCAATCTCATCAGGCAATTCTACATCATACGCCACAAGCAGACGCACCAACTTTTGCAAATGGCCTATGGACGGTGGCAACTTTTTAACTTGAGTGCCACGTATATCTAGTATCTGTAGGTACCGCAGGTTCCCAATGTCCTTCGGAAGCTTAGTAACACCTAAAGAATGGATGACCAAAAATTTTAGCTGGAAAAGGCTTCCTATGTGTTTAATCTGCTGGTTTCCAACTTTATAATAAAGCAACAGTACTCTGACATGATGCAGCTCTTGCAGATCAGAAATTCGCTTCTGTTGCAATCCATAAAAGCTAATTGAACGAACCTGAGACCACTTATCAATAATCTTTTGCGTCACTTCATCTCCCACATGTTCAGATTGCATTGAGAGCCTACGAATCTTGTGAACACTACCACTATAGCTCTTCCCTTCCACTATGCAGGCAAAATTCTCCTCGGCTGACAGAGATACAATAAGCTCAAGCACCATATCATGCACTCGACAAGCTTTAGCCTTTCCATCATACTGGATGTCCATTGGTTGGATCAAGCTTCTGTTTACAAGCTCATTGAAGTAACTCTCAGCGGTTTGCTCCACTGATTGACCCCTGACTTTTGTGATGAACCCTTCAGCTATCCATCTCCATGTTAGCTCTTCTCTATCAATCTTGTAATCCTCTGGGTACATACTAAGATATAGCAAGCAAGTCTTCAGATTATATGGGAGATCATAATAGCTAAGAAGAAGTATATCTCTCATCCCTTGGTGACTAAAAGCAGAATTGATAGAATTGTACACTTGCTCCTGCTGATCCTTGTTGGATTTACCAGCCAGTAGGCTTGCAATAGTGATAATAGCTAGTGGCAAACCATGGCACTTTTCAAGGATTCTATGAGAAACTTCTTCCAAGTGAGGAGGGCATGCAGATTTATCACCAAAAACCCTCTTGAAAAATAGTTGTTGGGATTGCTGGTCGCTTAGAGGTTGAATGTTGTGGACATATCCTGCTAAACTGGAGCAACATGATGTTGCGGCATCGGCAATTCTTGTGGTTGTAATTATTCTGCTATTCAGATTGTTCTCAGGTAGAGCAGACTTGACAAGTTCCCATGCTTGTGTGCTCCAAATATCATCAATGACGACAAAGTACCTACACATATTTTAAAAGATGTTAGCACTGAGATATTGTACTTTGCACTCCCACAATGTCAAGTACGTACACATATTTGTGAAAGATGTTAGCACTGACATCCTGTACTCTCACTCCCGCAGACTCAACAACGCCTACCACATCTAACCTAACAACTTGAATTAAAAAAAAAGTATATAAACAGTGAAAAGGCATTTCTGAGTGTGTGACATCAGACACAAACGTGGAAGCAGCTGGTGAGCTCGACCACCATCTTTCCAATTTCTACAAGTTTACCCAAATGCAATTTGAGTTAATGTGTATTTCATGAGTCTATGATTATTTTGTACACAGTAAATTGAGACTAAAATTACTCACGCTAAACTAAAAGAACCTCGCTATTTGCTATACACAAAGCATCTCCGATCCGTGAAATTTACAATGCAGAGGTGATAGTTGCGCATTTATGTTAAAGAATTTTAATGGAAAGTGTTAGTGGGCTGCTGAGGTGGACATGTTGCATGTCGAGAGAAATAGGTAGTGGTGTATATCTTTATAGGTGTACTAGATGATACCCCGCGCGTTGCCGCGGGAATTTTGTTGTATCACAGAAGAATTATGAAAAGAGATGATTTGTTCAGCCTTTAGGCTTCAACGGTAGCGTCACAGAATGCAGAACTCAAATATACTGCTCCTTCCGTACCACTAAGAAAATTTGAAAATTTTCTTGAAAAGATACACGAAGCGGACGGCTGTAAGCCTTGTGCTGAGTTGCTGGCAAGGCAACTTGGGCATCATTCTATCTGTTTTTAGCCCATAACCCACGGCACTTCTCAAGGTCAACGAAAACTCCATCGTGGCTTTTGTTCTTCTGCTCAGAAGGTCACCGCCAGTATGAAATCAAGGGGAAAGTTTACAGGATTCCTATGAGGCTTGCCGGCGGGTAGCTGGGGTGGCCGGCTCCGCTTGCAGCTTGCCTATAGGCTGGGTCCTCCCCTGCCTTCCTTGTCCCTGTCGCGGCATCGTTGGCCTCCGTTTGTAGTGTCACCGTGGTCACCACCGCGAAGATGCTGACCATCATCGTAACCAAGCAACTTGACGCCATGAGGCTTGCGCTTCCTGTGGGAGTTCACCTTTGGCGACTGGTTCTGCGGGCTCTCCCAGAAGGTCCATGGTAAGCCGGACGCGGCATCTGTGAGACATGGGCGTGCTAGCGTTAGCTTATCTATATGGCGGCGACCCTCACGGCGGAGGCCGGAGGGAGTTGCTGTGGACGACGGCTCATATTTAAAGGAATGCTTGATAGCTCGTCATGTGTGCGTGAAGCTAGGCAAGTGTAGGAGCCTAGCAGGCAGCAGCCACTATTGAATTCGTGCACTTGGATTTTAAAGTTGAAACGGATACTGACGCCTCAGCTCTTCCGGTGGCCGTGACTTGTGAGAATGCAGGTGCTCTGGTGGCCGTGACTTGTGAGAATGCAGTGTTTGAGTTATGGTTGGAAGACATGATGGAGTGAAATGCTCGATGACGTGGCTTCACGAAATTGTAGAAAAATATGGTAGTGGGGGTCTCCTATTTAGGCACAGTAGATAAGATAAGATAAGATAAGGTAAGATTATCCCTCATAATGATAAGTACTACAATAAATTCTAGCATGCAAGCTAGGTTTTGAAGAGGTTGTAATGGATGTTATTATATTTTTTATAAACCAACTAAATTTACATGTGCATAGCAATTAGATGCTCAAGATATTTATTTAACTATCTTAAAAATGAGAAATACTAGAACAGCACACAATAATTTCTGATCAACTAAGCATAAGCATATACATAAATATACACAAATAGAGGTAAATGATAGAAGAAAATATAAAATGCATTTTTACACATACCTCTTGTCCTGCAAGAATTCTCTAAGCCTGTATATGAGTTGCCGTTCGTCATCTGATGGATCAGCAGAACTCCCTAGTTCTTTGAGCATATCAGCTAGTACCTTGGCTATGTTCGGATTTCGTGAAACGGGCACAAAACATGAGTAATCAAAGTGACCTTTGATATTCTGATAAACTTGATTTGCAAGAGTTGTCTTGCCAAGACCACCAAAACCCACAATAGATACAACTTTGAGGTATTGTCCATGGTCATTGTTCTTGAGCAGCTCAATGATCTTCTCCTTTGGACCATTAATCCCAACAAGTCTCTCCGCTTCCACAAAAAGTGATGGCAACCGAGGATCAATTTGAATGGCATGGCTAAAATCAGTATCATCGCACTTGTACCTCAAGCGCCGATCACTTTCTTCCTCTACACGAGCCTTGAGTTCATCGATTAGTTTATCAATCTTGCGGCGTGACCATATCTTTTTAATCTTACTTGCCGTCTTCTTGACAAGGTTAGCTTTATCACCACCTTTGCTCATCTTGTGCATGAAGAGGTCAACGCAGTCTTCAATATCGTAGCTGAGCTCCCGCACCTTGTTCCTCCAATCCTTGAGCTGCTCATCCAGCCTCTCCTCGTTGTTAGCCAGCTTCACAAGCAGAGTCTGCATGCTGCTCAGCTCATCCCTTAGAAAGGCGATCTTGCGCTTCACTCCTTTCTGAAGCTTGTACTCCCCTTGTATCAACGCAGAGAGCTTGGGAAGCAGGGTGCCTATCGCACCCATTGAAGCACTCACTATAGCAGCAGCCATAGTCCCTCTGTCCCTCACAACCTCCGTCCCTCTCTTTGCTTGTGGATGCAGAATATGATTCTTCTGCTGTGCCAGCAACTGCAAGAGTGTGTATATTTTGAAATAATGCGTCGGCGACTCTGCCTGCTGTGGTTGCAAATGCAAAAGAGTGTGTTTGAATGCTTACCGCCGCCGTGGAATCCACTGCAGCTCTGCCGGTGCAGAGCTTTTGTTTGCCCAGCTGCCTAGGTTCAGGCAGTCGTCACCGGGGCGGCCGACGGAGAGTCATGGCTGTTGCCACTAGCAACAGACGACCTGAGCACCAGGCGGAGCGCATGGGAGGCACGGGGAACCACCGGGAGCTCGATCTGGTAGGAGGCGCCTCGATTGATTCGGGCTATGGGGAAGAAAGCAAAAGTTGGAGGTGCCGAGGCCTGAGAGCGGGCGGTGGGAGTGGATCTGGTCAGTGAGAAGGTCTGAACTGGTGGAGAGAGTGGGAGGAGCAAGGCGACGGCGGCTGCTGCCTGTTTTGCTGGGAAGGCGAGGCCAAAGGGAAAGGCCTCGACGCGTTGGTTTGGAGGGCCGACTCAGGTCTTTTTTTTTGCGCCAACATGCATTCCACGCCAAAGGAAAGGATTAGAACGAATCCGGCCGGCGATCACGCCAAAGGAAAGGATAGGAAAGAATAGGGTTCCTTTTTTTCTTTTGTGAATGAAAGAATAGGATTCCTCTGCCTCTGCCCAAGGAAAGAATAGGATTCCTACCCGGGAACGCCGATCACCAGGCCACACTGACGACACAGATAAATGGGTAATCAGAAACCACAGAATCTGCACCACGCTCTCCTGCTCGTCTCGTCTACTGCAGCTTCATTCTCCCTGTGCGTGTGCCTGTGTTTGCCCCTCTGTTTCCGGTGCTTACTGTGCCTGTTTCAGACTTTAACAATGGCTGCTATGATGAAGTGACGAAGCCTGGGTTTTGTCTGTCTACTTTTTCTGGCATGTCAGCAATGGTTATTCATATACATGATTCATGTTCAGTGAATTGAGTTTTTTTTTTTTGAGCCTGCAAATTGGTTTGTTGCAGCGAGGAATACATTATGATAATACCAGGATGGCATTATCTCTTGCTGCACACAGACATTCCATGGAAACGCAGGACAATGGACATGATTGTGACGATATATATCTTCTCACACATGACACTGAGCTGCTGGCCTGCAACGATCTTATTACAGATTTGTCGAAGTGCTCGCAAAACATGAGCAGCACGGGGTATTCAGAGACCCCGTCCCTGATCTGACCTGACCCTAAGCTGGCTTATATATATAAGTTGGGAGGCAAACAAACAGGCCCAAGTCTACGGTTAATTTAAGTTGGTAAGCCCGTACAATTTTGGATGGGAAATGATAGAACAAAAAGGTTCATAAATTGGAAGTGTGAGGTGCAGGTTAACCAGGTAGAGCGTGACAAACCACACTCTATTCTTAGACGTCTTTGCTGATAATAAAATGGTGATTGTAAAAAAATAGTGCTTCGGAATATGAACCAACCATAGGCTTTTAAATAAAATTGGGCTTTCGGGTTGAATTCGTGCTAAAACGGGTTGCTTCATGGTGGCCGGGCTTTCAAGCACATCAGCTACCAGCCCAATACCGCCTGCTCTGCCAACATGGGCTTCCAAATGAAATGGACCATTTGGCAGTAGCGCTGGGCCGTGCTAGCCCCTTCGAGGCGCTCTGTAGGCTTGGGCACTGCATCCGTTACAGAGAGAGCCATAAATATTTTTGTGTGCAAGGTTTCAGATCTGTTGTTCGTTCACCAAAAAATTGTGATGCCTTTGGCCATGCACAATCAATTTTCCGGCCATGTAGTTCTTTCGACACAAGGATGAAGAGCAAATCAATTTGCTTTCTTCTGAGCTTCTTGTTTTTCCTTTACTGAGTGAAAAGAACACCGGTTGTGGTAATGTTACCAAATCAATATGCAAGGTTAGCCTATCAGTCTTTATGCAGGCATCCAATCAAAATCTCAAGGGAACCTGGCTAGCTTGTGAAATCAACCAAACAACTTGCTACTTGGGGAGCTGCATCTCCAGAGACTGGTTCTGCTGAGCCTGGCTCATGTATCCAGCCAGGCCATGAGGCATGCAGCTTACCAATCACGCCCATAGTTGATTTCAGAATCGCTCGGCGCTGGCATGTGTTTTTTGGTCCTGGACTGAAGTGGTGAAATTAATATCGAAAAGGGTCCGATCCATTTTATAAGAGAAAACAGGTCAAAATTCTTACACTTGCATGGTTAAAACCCTGACATCGATAACATGATTGAAATGGCCGTCTCCAAAAAGATGCAGCCCGCCAGATAACTTGATCTAGTCATCATCGAGGTATTGTTGTATTTATAGTGTGCATTAAAATTTATGACACATGAGAGAGAGAGATGGAAAATGCAGTGGCCCTACCGAACAAATCAGTACTACTACGTAGTAAGAGAACCTTGCAACCCCTGCACTTGATATTCTGGTGAGCGAAAATCCGGCTCATCCACTCTGTATTTCAGACCTGTCGACTGTCGTCCCTCTCGTCATTAACTCTTGTCATGGGGGGAACAACGCAACATCAAGTGCAGGATGTCCTGGGTGGATGCTGACTGCATTCCTGACAGCAGCTTCCGCAGCCTCCACCCAGCTCCTGGTAGCATCTACAGTCCAGATTGATACAATGATGTGCTCTAGGTTTGCAAGGTGCTCGAAGCTGAACTCAAACCCCATCTTGGACTCTGTTTCCTGCGCTCTGAAGTCAATTTGTAACCTTCGGAGCTTGGGCATGGCTTCCTGTAAGAACAACATCTCCAGGCCTCCTCCGTAAATAAGATTTCTGTACCTGAACTCTTTAAGGCACTGGAATTGTTGGCTGCTGATGGTAAGCCGTTCATCAGGGGCATGCTGTATGCTTAATTTGCAAGAGAGCAGAGCAGGTATGCCCCCGATCATGCAGAGATCTTCCTGTTTAATATTGACAACCCTTAGGTTAAGATGGGTGAGATTAACAAGAGATGCCATCTGCTTCGGAACATGGGCAAACCCTTCTCCGTATACAACAAGCTTCCAGAGACATGGAGCAGTGGAGAACAATAAATCAAACTGTTCTTCTATCAGCAAATCACTTAAGTTACGAATCTTCAGTGATTGGAGCCCATGATTACCCATCACAGCGAGAGATGACTTCAAAACTTCCTCATACCTTCCCATATCACAACCGAATTCGTCTCTGGTAGGCATTACCATGTCAAGCTTCTTCAACTTAGTCAAACGTCTAAGCGCTTCCACCAAATTTATGGAGAAAACCCTTGCAACCGACAACTCCTGCAAGGCTTGTAGATTTCCAATCTCATCAGGCAATTCTACCAAAGACTTTAAAAGGAGTCGCACCAATTTTTGCAAATTGCCTATGGACGGTGGCAATTTTCTAACTCCACTGCCACGCATATCTAGTGTCTGCAGGTACAGCAGGTTCCCAATGTCCTCCGGAAGCTCAGTAATACGAGAAGAACAGATGGTCAAAAATTTTAGCTGGAAAAGGCTTCCTATGTATTTAATGTGTTGGTTTCCAGGACCAAGATGTCGGAAATGATCATATTTAAAAGACAGTACTCTCACTTGATGCAGCTCTTGCAGATGAGAAATTTGCTGCTCTTGCCATCCATAAGGCCTAATCGAACGAACCTGAGACCACCTATCCATAATCTTCTGCATCACTTCATTTCCCACACATTTAGATTGTACTGAGAGCCTACGAATCTTGTGACCACTACCACTATAGCTCTGCCCGTCCATTATGCAGGCAAAATTCTCCTCGGCTGACAGAGATACAATAACCTCAAGCACCATATCGTGCACTCGACAAGCTTTAGCCTTTCCGTCATACTGGATGTCTATTGCTTGGATCAAACTTCTGTTTACAAGCTCATTGAAGTAACTCTCAGCAACTTGTTCCACTGTTTGACCCCTAACTTCTGTGATGAAACCTTCAGCTATCCATCTCCATGTTAGCTCTTCTCTCTTAATCCTGTAATCCTCTGGATACATACTAAGATATAGCAAGCAAGTTTTCAGATTATATGGGAGATCATAATAGCTAAGAAGAATTATATCTCTCATTCCTTGTTGACTAAAAGCAGAATTGATAGAATTGTACACTTGCTCCCACTGATCCTTGTTGGATTTACCAGCCAGCAGGCTGGAAATAGTGATAATAGCTAGTGGCAAACCATGACACTTTTCAAGGATTCTATGAGAAACTTCTTTCAAGTGAGGAGGGCATACAGAGGTTTTGTCAAAAACCCTCTTGAAAAATAATTCCTGGGATTGCTGGTCACTTAGAGGTTGAATGTTGTGGACATATCCTGCTAAACCGGTGCAGCATGATGTGGCCACATTGCTAATTCTTGTTGTTGTAATTACTCTGCTGTTTAGATTGTTCTCGGGTAGAGCAGACTTGATAAGTTCCCATGCTTGTGTGTCCCAGATATCGTCAACAATGATGAAGTATCTACAAATATTTGTAAAAGAAAAAACATCAGCGTTGAGATCTTGTACTCTTGCACTTGCACAACTGTCGGCCCCTAATTTTTAGGGTCCACTGTGCATCATGCATCACTCCCGGGATCAGTAGGTGATACGCACAACCGAGACAAGATTGATATCAAAAACCATACTTTTATTAATCTAGGGGAAAACACGTTACAAGGTTCATATGACTTTACATAGCTTGGGCCATTTGCCTTACAACGTACATCGAGTTTCTACTACGGCGATCCTATGATGTCGTGGTTCCATTCCTACGGGTAACTTGGAGTGCGGACGCAACCCTAGCCTTATGCCTAGTCTCGTGTCCTAGTCATAGTAGTCTTCGAGTAGTTCCTTCATGTGGTCGTATGGCTCCGCCTTCGGGTAGTCTTCAAATGTCCCTATCCTTGCACGATCCTTGTGCTCCATCCTCGTGTGCTCTTCTTATAGCTTCACTCCTAAAAACATAGAATAGAGAGGATTGAATACATAAAGTACTCAGCAAGCCCTAACTTTGGGGTGGAGGGAGGTGAAAAGGTTGTATGTGGAGGTGGTTAGTGGTAAAGGTGGTATGCGGAACAATTATAAATATAGGTTGGGCCCCTGGCAGGGTATTACCATCCTCACCAGTTCCCGGGTTAATTATAGGTTACCTCAACATAAATACATCTTACCAGATCATCATAGTGTGGAAGTCTAATCATTTGGGACCTCATCCCAGCGGTTGCCCATTACCAAGGACGTGGCTATTCGAATAGGATTAGCAAACTCTGCAGAGGTGTACAAATTTCCCCACATGATAGGCACAGTCCATCACCAACGCGTTTGGCTGCAACAGGCCTAACGAGACCTCATACCCGAGAGGGCGCTACCTTAGATTTCCATATAATTCCACCACGGACTACTCAGGGATCGGAACCCATAAGCACATCAGGATGATCACACAGCATCCTAAAATATCAAGTGGTTGGATGATCACATAGCATCCAGATTAAATAAAAGGGTGCTCGCACCCGGCACAACAACAAGTTTTACATGGAAGACCACATAGCAACCATGCCGATCGACCACGGTAGATCACACGGCGGCCGTGTCCTCTCCTGTTAGTCCGTTGCCACTCCGGCCTCCTAGCAGAAATTATACTTCTATCTAACGGGGTGTGAGATCAAGTCTACCCATATAGACATGTGGTCGTACGAAATTCTGGCTAGGCGAGATGGCCAATGAACCGGTCCTTATGTGACCGAGGCGAGTATCTCCCAACGGGAACCCTCACTGTGCGAACCCGCCAAGGTAATCCATACCATATGAATTACCCTTCACTCGCCCCATGTCGGGGTTGGTCCAATTTTACCAACTTAAATTCATAGGTATTATCCTCAAATTCATAATTCTCAAATCTCGTCGAGGTTACCAATACCTTCTCATAAATCACATTATCATAAACAATTCTCACAAATCATTATGGATCAGCATTAATTCATAAACGAGGATTTAAGTAGTATATATTAAGATTATTAAATGGTGGGGTTGGGTATGGTGTGTTTATGGTGGAGGCTAGAAAAATGTAGAGGTGGTAGAAAGGAATTAATTAAAGGAATGGTAATATAGGAAAAGGGTGAAGATTAGGACTTGCCTCTATTCGAAGATGAGCACATCCGAGGTTCTGATTCTGATGCTTCTGGCTCCTTGATTCTTGTGTAGTAGTGCTTCTGTGGTCCTTCGAGTTCTCCATGTCTTTTATCCTATGCTTGTCTAGCGCTGGCACCCAGAAGGAAACAACGAGCAAGGCATACAACACAAGCATAATCAAACAAGATAGAGGGGATGGATTGTTAGATAAGCCTATTATTACTAGGTGAACCTGATAGGAGGGAACCGACCAAGTCATCACGAGATGGCCGATCGGCTTTTGCAGTCCACAAGGTTAGCGACACATACACTCATACATATGCATGTGCCTTGGGTTAGTTTAGAGGAAGGTGGAAGATTAGGTCAGCCATACATAGGCATATTCCCAAGTGTATATATTTATATATACACGGGGAATATCCTTGTACGTGAAGATTTTTGTATATCTATTTATTTTATAAAAGAAAAACAAGGCAACCAAAACTAGAATTTAAGTGGCACCAAATAATGGAGCAAGGGGTGTGTATAAATAGAGCTTGATTTTAGAGGAATTTAGGAAGTGGAACGGAGTACTCGGAGCTAGGATAAAGAAGATATGAACTTGTAAGGATTGGACATGAGTTGATATATGGAAAAATGAACTTGAGAATTTATTCTGGAAATTGGAATAATGGGAATGGGGTGGAACTACGTAGGTAGGATCTAGAGTGTACCTAGTTTATTTAGGAATTTTCTCGGGAATTTTACGTAATGAGAGAGGACTTGCTCGAGGCTCCTCGCACACATCTCCCGAGTGCGCGTAGCATCTCTACTCAATATTGTTGCTAACGTGCACTACCCGGTCAAACGTGCTTGGCATGGCATTGTTACGTGAACCCGCTCGTTCGTTTGTTCAACGAACGAACTTTGCTAAGTGTGGTTCACGTATGCCACATACACAGCAATGTGAGCTTGGCGTGCTCACTTTGGCTCATGCGACATGGCCAGCCCGAGACCGCTAGGACGACGTTCGTTCGACTCGTTCCCAGTGGTGCACGGCAGGAGATAGTTCCGGCGGCTCCGTCCCGCTCCGGTATGACCGGTGGAGCGAGCACGGCGTTTGACGGTGGTAGATCGTGGCGAGGTCCGAGGTGGCGTCGCAGCCTCGAGTGTGGCAGCTGCTCCGGTAGCGGTGCTTGAACAGTGCCGGGGTGCTCGACGATGTTCTCACGGACCGCGGCGATGACCACGGAGTCGATGGTGCTCATCGGCTCGGGGTCGTACTTGCACGTGGCGGCGAGGCGAGCGCAAACGACGTCGGCCTTCGGTAGCCGGGCGGCGGCGGTGCCGACCATGGCTCTAGCTTGGTCCGCGGTGCGGCGGCGGACTCGGCAACAACGGCACCGGCCCTTGGTGACTCCTACGCGACGAACGTAAGGCACGTGTTCCGCACGGTGCTCATCCGTTTGGTGGTGGCTTCGGTGTTCGAGCTCCGTGATGATTCCTCATTGGCGGCCATGGACAGCTATTTATAGCCGGAGTAGTTCGGTGCGCACGAAAATATCTTCGGCGATGGCTGGCTTTTATAGCCTTGGCGAGTGCACACAATAAGGCGGTGGCGAGCATAGGCGGTGCCCGGAGCATGCAGCTGGAGATACGCAGAGTTCGTTCTCCCGCTTCCTGTGTTCGAGCTAGTCCCCCCGGTGTCCAGCCATGGTGGCCTCGCCATCCTTTTTATAGTTGAGGTAAGGTGGTGGAGCACAGTAGGACGGTGGAGCACAGTGAGGTGATAGCCAGAAAATATCTCGGCAATGGCGGACCTCGCACGGCAAGGCGCGCTCCAGCAAGATATTTTGCGGCAAGGCAGACATGGTTCCGTCCGGGCAGGTCAATGGGCACAGTGGCCGCGGTAACTCGGTGACGGGATGGAACGGCGCAGGGCAGCCAGGTGACAGCCGAGAGGCGCAGCACGAGCTAGCATGTATATATATGGGTGTGGGTGGTATATATATATATATATATATATATATATATATATATATATATAATATATATATATATATACACACATACATATATACCTATATATGTGTGTGGGGGTTATATATATACGGGTGTGTGTGGTATATATATACACATATATATATGTTTGTGTGGGTTATATATATACGTGTGTGGTATTCCAGCGGCAGCAGCTGGGCGCAGCGACGGGCGACTTCGCGAGCGCGGCGGCTACGACGGCGTCGTCCTCGACACGGCGACCAGGTGGCTGGGCGGCGGCCGGCAGGCTTCGGTTGGCGCGGCTTCGACACGACGAAGGCAGGAGCGCAGTGCTCGACTTGCAGGCCTCGGCGTCGGTCGCTCCGGCTCCGAGCTCGGCTCATGCTCTCCTGGACGCCTCCCCAATGGTGAGCTTGCCGTCCTTTTATAGGCAGAGCAAGGTGGTGGCCACTTCAGCAACCGATGGATGACGACAACGGAGAGAGGCGGTTCGTGCGTACGCGTTGTCCACGCGGTGTGCTGCCTGTCCAAGTTGCTTGCTTGCTTGCTTTCTTGCGTGCGTGTGTGCGTGCTGCTTGCGTGCTAGCTGCCTTGCTTGCTTGCTTGCGTGCATGCGTGCGTGCGTGCGTGCCGCTTGCTTGCTAGTGGTATACATGTACGCATATACGCATATTTGCACATATACATATATATACGTATACATATATACACATATGTATGCATATATACACATATATACTTATATGCACATATACTTATATACATATATACACACATATGCTCGCATATATACATATATACGCATATGTGTACATGCCTTTGTATCTATGTACTTTTCATCTCCCATATGATAAGAAGATTTATCTTCCCAAGTTTTCTAGAAAATAAACTAGCGCACATGAGTGGATTCGAATTGGATTTGAGAGGGACCGAATATGTGGTGGACTTGGTGATTTACGGAAATGGAGGATGGTAAGGAAAATATTATTTGATGCCAAAATAAATCCTAGAGCACAAGCAATCATCAAGGCGACGAACAACGACCTATATCTCTATATGGTGAATTTTAATGCGGGGTTTTTAGAAAACATTTTATTTTAAGAAAATAGGTTTTCCCAAGCAAAAATAAATTAGTCAAGTTTTATTTTGTTGTAAATTCAAAAAAATTTAAATTTTTAGTGAATTTTATAATGATGCAAAAACACGGGGTGTTACAGATCTACCCCACTTAGAAGAATCTCGTCCCGAGATTCCAGAACTAAAGAGAAAAAACCTAGGAGGGAGGGAGAAAATCTAGAGACAGGGGGATCAAGAGAGAAAAGGGTTTCTCCGCCTTACTGCAATGTCCTCTAGAGAGTTTGTCGTCCCACTGTTGTTCCCCCTTTTTATTTTTTTTATTTTTTTAATCATTGTCTAATTATTTGGTCTTCGGAAAACTCTAAATCTTCTCTGGGGGCTACCCCACTTAGAAGATTTGATCTTGTAATGTCCTTGTAGCATTTTGGTCTTCTGGTGTCTTCATGTATACCGCCCTTTATTCCAAACTGTGGAGATCTTGAGATGCCATTCGTCGCCCTCTTGTATATCACTTGTTATCATTATTTTGTTGGGCCGTTATTCTTCTAGGTCTTGTGGTGCCAATAGTCCCATTTCTCGCTTCTTTTGGGCAACAATCACGGTGCCTTTGGGGTTCCATTTCTCATCCGGAGAGTTACATCTTTGCTTTGCTCTTTAGTGGATTACGCCCTGTCTAGCAGTGTTTCTTTCTTCTATAAGCTTCCAATCTACCCCACTTAGAAGATTTATCCTTAAATCTTCTATTTTATTACTTGTAATCTCTCGGATATGATTACTCCTCTGTAGAGTATTCTTGATTCTTGTGAGCGCCCTTATTTATCTTCCTTGGTTTATGTTGCACCCTTGTTCTTGCTAATGCATGTCATGAGATCGTGAGCCAAACACACAATTTTTTGATTGCCACGGGGGTTACAACAATGGAGGAAAGAGAGAGGTGCTAACTACGAGTACATCTCCTTGGGAGTACTAGTCTACTTCATCGGACGGTGAGGCTTCATTCCGGCGTGGCTCGGAGGTTCTTCAATAGTCTTGGTGGATGGATCTGCTTCTTCTCTTGGTGGAGGTTGAGTGACGGGAGAAGGGGCTCGGCGTCAAAGTCTCTAGACGAGTGGTGGTCTTTGGTGGTACGCAAAGGTCGATCCGTCTCCTCTCCGGAGGGTGGATGGGTTCTCCTTCGAGGATCACGGGTTCATTCCCGTGCATGGCGAACATCCCGCGCCTAGGCTGGTGATGAGGAAGGCGCGCTTCAACTCTTCGGCATGCTGGTCGATGATGGTCTTCAGGTACTCGGCGATGGTGGTCTCGCGACTTTACGCGGAGGCGGCGCGGGCTTGAGCTTGGGCGTATCGTACGTGGAGTGTCGGGAGTAGAGCTCGGCTTCTTCGGCTCGGCGGATCGGGTCCTCAATGCGGTGGCTTGACGGTCGTCGCTCATCGAGGGCGAGGGTAGTCGGTCGGGTGCTTCGTCGTGGGGTCGGCTTCTTGACCTTGCAAGGCCTCGGGCGGGCGATCCGAATGGATCATTTTTCTTCGGGCGGGAAGAACTTCATGGGCGTGAGGTTGATGGGTCCTTCATAGATCTTGCGAGGCGGCGTAGAGCTTTGCGGGCGACAACTTGGTAGGTGTCGGTGAAGCGAAAACCGGTGGCGGTGGTACTCCATCCTTCGGCGGCAATGTTGGGGTAGTCTTCGCTCGGGTCGATGTAGACGGTGACTTCACAGCGCTCAGAGCCGTGTTCATCATACTCGCGGCCTTCATATTCGGGGCGACCTCGAATGCCTAGTCTTTGCATAGTGGTGTAGAGGAGTTGGGGAAAGCCCGGGGTGTGGATGCGATTGCAGCTAACCCGAGACATTTTTGTTCATCTCCATGGGTGTGGAAGGGGTTGTTGGTGGCTTGTAGCTCGGGTTGAGAAGTATGGTGGTTTTGGGGGTAGGGGTTCGTGGATGGAGTGTGGGAGAGGTGGCTGCGGATGCGGGAGGGAGGTGGGAGGCTAGCAACGGGATGGTTGGAGTGGGATGGTGAAGAAAGGTGGAGGGCTTTTTTTATAGAAGGTCGAGGGTGAGTCTTCCTCAGGACGCTTTGACTGGTCTTGAGGTGTGTGGTGGAAGGAAGAGAGTAAGGTGGGTTCCACTACACAGTGATATAACCGTGGTGGGTGGTGTAGATTTGACAACCGTGCGACGGTCTTTGATGACTCACGGTACCGTGGCTTCCTAAAAGACAAGGCAACTAGGGCCTATTTGGGATGGCAATTGTACGCAACATTTTTTTCTTCTTTTTCCTTTTTGATCATTTGAGCCCAAAATTTCAAAAATTAACTTGGCACCGACAAAATTATTCTAGAAATTTCATTTCATGCTTCTCATTTCAACAATTATCTCATGGCCTCTCGGTAAGGCAACGGGCGGGATACAAGAATGAGTAGGATTAGGGATCCTATCAAAGCATGATAATCTCGACGGTAAGGATGAAATCGACCAACTCATCATCGATGAAGAACATCTTGAGGGCTTTAACCTTGTTTCTAACGGCGTACTTCTTCTTCTTCTCGATATTTTCTTCAAAAATCTCGACTAACAGTACCTTTTTGTGACTTCTTCTTGATTTCTTGAATCGGACCAACACTTGAGCGGGGGTTTAGGTGGGTGATTATTGTGTTGAGTGTTGATGCAAACGGGCAGCTCGGGATCGGTATCTTTCATAGGCGATCAATGGCGAGGTCGGGTGCGTCGGTGGTGTGTGCGCGTGATCATCGGTGGCATTGGATTCCGGGGTCATCTTCATCGTGCGAAAACAAAGAGTAGCAACGGGGTTGGACGGCGCGGGGTCGCCGCTCGATGGTCGTGGCGACGGTGGTCATGGGTGGCGAGGACGGGGGACGGCGTGATGTGACGCTAAGACGGTCGTGCGTGACGATGAGGGGAAAGAGAGGAGCGATAGAAAAGATAAGAGAAAAGGGGAGAGAGTGATAGGCCACGGCGGGCGTGCGCGGCGTTGGTAGATGCTTCGTCGCGTAGCGCTTGTCATCGGGAGTTTCTTCTTTTTTTTTTTTTTTTTTTAACTCCCGATTGTCTCTCGATAATTTTCTTTTGCTCCAAGAAGGGGTGAGAGAGAAAAGCACAAGGGAAGGAAAAGAATCTATGGGGTGAGAAAAGAGAGAAAGGCCTAAAAGGGGTGATTGTAACTAAAACAAAAGAAAACAGGCAAGCAATGCTTAGTATATTTCGCATATCTATTGTCCAAGTCACTCCAAGTCTTTAGAACTAATTCCTATGTCACCTTATCTACTCGTATATTTTGAAGGGGATAAGAAGACAGAGAAAAACCATTTTTTTGCAATAGAGGTAAGTGTAGAATTTTTGAAAATAGATTCTAGAAAAGCATTCCTATTTAACATCCATGCTAAGGGTTCGTCCTACAGTCCAAATACGGCTCTGATACCACTCTGTCGGCCCCTAATTTTTAGGGTCCACTGTGCATCATGCATCACTCCCGGGATCAGTAGGTGATACGCACAACTGAGACAAGATTGATATCAAAAACCATACTTTTATTAATCTAGGGGAAAACACGTTACAAGGTTCATATGACTTTACATAGCTTGGGCCATTTGCCTTACAACGTACATCAGAGTTTCTACTACAGCGATCCTATGATGTCGTGGTTCCATTCCTACAGGTAACTTGGAGTGCGGACGCAACCCTAGCCTTATGCCTACTCTCGTGTCCTAGTCATAGTAGTCTTCGAGTAGTTCCTTCATGTGGTCGTATGGCTCCGCCTTCGGTAGTCTTCAAATGTCCCTATCCTTGCGCAGTCCTTGTGCTCCATCCTCGTGTGCTCTTCTTATAGCTTCACTCCTAAAAACATAGAATAGAGAGGATTGAATACATAAAGTACTCAAGCAAGCCCTAACTTTGGGGTGGAGGGAGGTGAAAAGGTTGTATGTGGAGGTGGTTAGTGGTAAAGGTGGTATGCGGAACAATTATAAATATAGGTTGGGCCCTGGCAGGGTATTACCATCCTCACCAGTTCCCGGGTTAATTATAGGTTACCTCAACATAAATACATCTTACCGAGATCATCATAGTGTGGAAGTCTAATCATTTGGGACCTCATCCCAGCGGTTGCCCATTACCAAGGACGTGGCTATTCGAATAGGATTAGCAAACTCTGCGAGAGGTGTACAAATTTCCCCACATGATAGGCACAGTCCATCACCAACGCGTTTGGCTGCAACAGCCTAACGAGACCTCATACCCGAGAGGGCGCTACCTTAGATTTCCATATAATTCCACCACGGACTACTCGGGGATCGGAACCCATAAGCACATCGGGATGATCACACAAGCATCCTAAAATATCAAGTGGTTGGATGATCACATAGCATCCAGATTAAATAAAAGGGTGCTCGCACCCGGCACAACAACAAGTTTTACATGGAAGACCACATAGCAACCATGCCGATCGACCACGGTAGATCACACAGCCAGCCGTGTCCTCTCCGTTAGTCCGTTGCCACTCCGGCCTCCTAGCAGAAATTATACTTCTATCTAACGGGGTGTGAGATCAAGTCTACCCATATAGACATGTGGTGTACGAAATTCTCGGCTAGGCGAGATGGCCAATGAACCGGTCCTTATGTGACCGAGGCGAGTATCTCCCAACAGGAACCCTCACCAGGCGAACCGCCAAGGTAATCCATACCATATGAATTACCCTTCACTCGCCCCATGTCGTGGTTGGTCCAATTTTACCAACTTAAATTCCATAGGTATTATCCTCAAATTCATAATTCTCAAATCTCGTCGAGGTTACCAATACCTTCTCATAAATCACATTATCATAAACAATTCTCACAAATCATTATGGATCAGCATTAATTCATAAACGAGGATTTAAGTAGTATATATTAAGATTATTAAATGGTGGGGTTGGGTATGGTGTGTTTATGGTGGAGGCTAGAAAAATGTAGAGGTGGTAGAAAGGAATTAATTAAAGGAATGGTAATATAGGAAAAAGGGTGAAGATTAGGACTTGCCTCTATTCGAAGATGAGCACATCCGAGGTTCCGATTTCGATGCTTCGGCTCCTTGATTCTTGTGTAGTAGTGCTTCGTGGTCCTTCGAGTTCTCCATGTCTTTTATCCTATGCTTGTCTAGCGCGGCACCCGAAGGAAACAACGAGCAAGGCATACAACACAAGCATAATCAAACAAGATAGAGGGGATGGATTGTTAGATAAGCCTATTATTACTAGGTGAACCGATAGGAGGGAACCCGACCAAGTCATCTGAGATGGCCCGATCGGCTTTTGCGAGTCCACAAGGTTAGCGACACATACACTCATACATATGCATGTGCCTTGGGTTAGTTTAGAGGAAGGTGGAAGATTAGGTCAGCCATACATAGGCATATTCCCAAGTGTATATATTTATATATACACGGGGAATATCCTTGTACGTGAAGATTTTTGTATATCTATTTATTTTATAAAAGAAAAACAAGGCAACCAAAACTAGAATTTAAGTGGCACCAAATAATGGAGCAAGGGGTGTGTATAAATAGAGCTTGATTTTAGAGGAATTTAGGAAGTGGAACGGGAGTACTCGGAGCTAGGATAAAGAAGATATGAACTTGTAAGGATTGGACATGAGTTGATATATGGAAAAATGAACTTGAGAATTTATGGAAATTGGAATAATGGGAATGGGGTGGAACTACGTAGGTAGGATCTAGAGTGTACCTAGTTTATTTAGGAATTTTTCGGGAATTTTCTCGTAATGAGAGAGGACTTGCTCGGGCTCTGCACACATCTCCCGAGTGCGCGTAGCATCTCTACTCAATATTGTTGCTAACGTGCACTACCCTGTCAAACGTGCTTGGCATGGCATTGTTACGTGAACCCGCTCGTTCGTTTGTTCAACGAACTCACTTTGCTAAGTGTGGTTCACGTATGCCACGTACACAGCAATGTGAGCTTGGCGTGCTCACTTTGGCTCATGCGACATGGCCAGCCTGAGACTGCTAGACGACGTTCGTTTGACTCGTTCCCAGTGGTGCACGGCAGGAGATAGTTCCCGGCGGCTCCGTCCCTCGCTTTCCGGTATGACCAGTGGAGCGAGCACGGCGTTTGATGGTGGTAGATCGTGGCGAGGTCCGAGGTGGCGTCGCAGCCTCGAGTGTGGCAGCTGCTCCGAGCGGTGCTTCGGAACAGTGCTGGGGTGCTCGACGATGTTCTCACAGACCGCGGCGATGACCACGGAGTCGATGGTGCTCATCAGCTCCGGGGTCGTACTTGCACGTGGCGGCGAGGCAGAGCGCAAACGACGTCGGCCTTCGGTAGCTGGGCGGCGGCAGTGCCGACCATGGCTCTAGCTTGGTCCGCGGTGCGGCGGCGGACTCGGCAACAACGGCACTGGCCCTTGGTGACTCCTACGCGACGAACGTAAGGCACGTGTTCCGCACGGTGCTCATCCGTTTGGTGGTGGCTTCAGTGTTCGAGCTCCGTGATGATTCCTCATTGGCGGCCATGGACAGCTATTTATAGCCGAAGTAGTTCGGTGCGCACGAAAATATCTTCGGCGATGGCTGGCTTTTATAGCCTTGGCGAGTGCACACAATAAGGCGGTGGTGAGCATAGGCGGTGCCCGGAGCAAGCGACTGGAGATAAGCGAGTTCGTTCTCCCGCTTCCCGTGTTCGAGCTAGTCCCCCGGTGTCCAGCCATGGTGGCCTCGCCATCCTTTTTATAGTTGAGGTAAGGTGGTGGAGCACAGTAGGACGGTGGAGCACAGTGAGGTGATAGCCAGAAAATATCTCGGCAATGGCAGACCTCGCACGGCAAGGCGCGCTCCAGCAAGATATTTTGCGGCAAGGCAGACATGGTTCCGTCCGGGCAGGTCAATGGGCACAGTGGCCACGGTAACTCGGTGACGGGATGGAACGGCGCAGGGCAGCCAGGTGACAGCCGAGAGGCGCAGCACGAGCTAGCATGTATATATATGGGTGTGGGTGGTATATATATATATATATATATACATACATATATACCTATATATATATGTGTGTGGGGGTTATATATATACGGGTGTGTGTGGTATATATATACACATATATATGTTTGTGTGGGTTATATATATACGTGTGTGGTATTCCAGCGGCAGCAGCTGGGCGCAGCGACGGGCGACTTCGCGGCGCGGCGGCTACGACGGCGTCGTCCTCGACACGGCGACCAGGTGGCTGGGCGGCGGCCGGCAGGCTTCGGTTGGCGCGGCTTCGACACGACGAAGGCAGGAGCGCAGTGCTCGACTTGCAGGCCTCGGCGTCGGTCGCTCCGGCTCCGAGCTCGGCTCATGCTCTCCTGGACGCCTCCCCAATGGTGAGCTTGCCGTCCTTTTATAGGCAGAGCAAGGTGGTGGCCACTTCAGCAACCGATGGATGACGACAACGGAGAGAGGCGGTTCGTGCGTACGCGTTGTCCACGCGGTGTGCTGCCTGTCCAAGTTGCTTGCTTGCTTGCTTTCTTGCGTGCGTGTGTGCGTGCTGCTTGCGTGCTAGCTGCCTTGCTTGCTTGCTTGCGTGCATGCGTGCGTGCGTGCGTGCCGCTTGCTTGCTAGTGGTATACATGTACGCATATACGCATATTTGCACATATACATATATATACGTATACATATATACACATATGTATGCATATATACACATATATACTTATATGCACATATACTTATATACATATATACACACATATGCTCGCATATATACATATATACGCATATGTGTACATGCCTTTGTATCTATGTACTTTTCATCTCCCATATGATAAGAAGATTTATCTTCCCAAGTTTTCTAGAAAATAAACTAGCGCACATGAGTGGATTCGAATTGGATTTGAGAGGGACCGAATATGTGGTGGACTTGGTGATTTACGGAAATGGAGGATGGTAAGGAAAATATTATTTGATGCCAAAATAAATCCTAGAGCACAAGCAATCATCAAGGCGACGAACAACGACCTATATCTCTATATGGTGAATTTTAATGCGGGGTTTTTAGAAAACATTTTATTTTAAGAAAATAGGTTTTCCCAAGCAAAAATAAATTAGTCAAGTTTTATTTTGTTGTAAATTCAAAAAAATTTAAATTTTTAGTGAATTTTATAATGATGCAAAACACAGGGTGTTACAACAACATCAAAACCATGCACTGCACCTACCCTAACAACTTGACTTCAAAATATAAAGTGTGAAAGGCATTCAAAATTGTGTGACAGCACAATTTTTCTAGTTTCTACATGTTTACCCCAATGCAATTTAAGACAATGTATTTCAGTTGTCCAAAGGTTATATTGTACATAGTAAATTGACACTAAAATTACTTAAAATAATTTTAAAGAACCTCATTATCTGCTACGAGCATCTCCTTAAACCAATTATCGAGATACAAGCATAAAAGTAACAGTAGTTATTTGTTTCAAAATTGAATCACCACCACGTTTGTATCTCAATAACTTCATATGTCATTTATTACATCATATTTTCCTTTACAAGATGGTCCATGATCACAATTCACCCAGAAGCAAAACTGAACTAAATTCAATGTTAGCCTATGATTTTGTGATACATTCAAATTAAAGAAGGCATAACATTACATTTATGGCACTTGGCTTCATTTATATGCTATTATAAAGCACAAGCATGCGTACACATGAACCGCTGACACTCATCATATCGAGATTGATGAATGCTTTGCATAATTACTAAAAACATGGAGTTTTTGTAATGATGATGCCAGGATTTGAGCCATGTAGGGTAGAGTTATGCATACACAACTTCAACATTGCACAAAACATTACATATTGATGTTGGACGCTCTATTGTAAGGGCATCTCAGTCATTCTAAATCTTACTCTCTAAATCATCATCTTAAAAGCCATTTGCATAAAAAATGATTTCTATATCTTTCCACTCTCCAACAATTTTTATTTGTGTGCACTCTAGAGAGTCGTTCTTATTTTTTTTTATCTTTGGCTAGTAAGAAATCCGAATAGAAGATGAAATTTTTTTTTATGACCAAATAAAGAAGCTATTGGAGGGTATCTTTTCATCAAAATCTTTATTTCTAACAATTATAAAGAATTAATATAGAGAGTCTCTTGAAGTTGCTCTAAAGATAGTCAAATAAGGTGTCAAGTTTGATGCAGCTATGTGATGGCAATAATTAAAACTTTGACCACTAATAGGGTTCTCAAATATTTAGCTTGAAGGCATAGAATGATATGAATATATTTCAATTGAACATACTCTTTTTCAAAATGACATGTATTAAGAAATTATAATTATATTGTTATTAGTAAATTTATCGTTAAAATCACATGTAACAAACTACAAGAGGTAAAAAACGTCATATATCTTTTGACCGGAGGGTGTATTTAAATTACCCCTTGTAAAATAAGTACTACAACAAATTCTAGCATGCAAGCTAGGTCTTGAAGAAGGTTATACCGAATGTTATTATCTTTTATAAACTAACTAAATTTACATGTGAATAGCAAGATTCAGAGCTTGAGTATTTATTTCTACTTTCTTAAAAATGAGAACTAATAGTATATCATAAAGAATTTATGATCTATACATAAATATACACAAAATAGGGGCAAATGACAAAAGAAACATAAAATGTCATCTTTTTACACATACCTCTTATTGTTGAGTATGTTCCAAATTCATTCCCCAAGATAAAGGCCAACTTCTGACGGAGCGAAGCGGAGGCCCGTCGCCGGAGGCTTGGGCCGGAGCTGTGTGGAGTTGATTTTTGCATTAATTTATTTTATGATAGTCAAAGTGCCATTTACCTTACCAAAGATCAGATGTTCCATGAGAGGACTAAACATATTGATATCAAGTATCATTTTGTTCATGATGTGATCGAAGATGGTAAGATGAAGGTATGCAAGATCAGTACTCAAGATAATCCTGCTGATATGATGACTAAACATGTTCCTGTTGCTAAGTTTGAGCTGTGCTCAAGCTTAGTTGGTTTAGTAGAATAGTTCTAGAGACTATTTGGCGTCAGCCGTATTTTATCCTGTTGCTATGTTGAGGATGCAGGTGTTGATTCATGCTACAAGATGAATTTGTCTCAAGGTGAAGTTTGTTGAGTATGTTCCAAATTCATTCCCCAAGATAAAGGCCAACTTCTGACGGAGCGAAGCGGAGGCCTGTCGCCGGAGGCTTGGGCCGGAGCGCAGCGGTACGGTACATATACCCTTGTTAGGGTTTCACTGGCGAAATCATCTTGTAAGCCGTCGCACGGCGTTGTAACTGCTACTCTTGATTATAGTGAGGAGTGTTTGCTGGCTGGCGCCCGTGGTTTTTCCCCTTAGCATTGGAGGGGTTTTCCACATTAAATCTTGTGTCTCCCTGTGGTTTGATTGTTGTTTCTTCATCATTTGTTCGTCCTAATCACAACACTTATCTTGTAAGAATGCTCTAAGCTTGTCTATGAGTTGACGCTCATCATCTGATGGGTCAAAAGGACTTTGTAGGTCTTTGTGCGTATTAGCTAGTATCTTGGCAACATTAGGATTCCGTGAAACTGGTACGAAACATGAGCGAGCAAATTGACCTTTGATTTTTTGGTAAACTTGATTTGCAAGAGTTGTTTTGCCGAGACCTCCAAAACCTACAATAGATACAACTTTGAGTTGATCTCCATCGTCATCATTCTTCATCAGAAACTCGATGATCTTCTTCCTTGGACCTTCAATGCCAACAAGTTTCTTCGCTTCCACATACAGTGCTGGTAACCGAGGATCGATATGAACCACCTTGCTGAAATTAATAGCCTGGTCATCAACCTTGTACCTCAAGCGACGGTCACTTTCTTCCTCAACACGAGCCTTGAGTTCATCAATTAGGCTGGCAATCTTATGGCGTGACCATATCTTTTTAATCTTACTTGTTGTCTTCTTGACAAGGTTAGCTTTAGCACCACCTTTGCTCATCTTGTGCATGAAGAGGTCAACACAGTCTTCGATATCATAGCTAAGCTCACGCACCTTGTCCCTCCAATCCCTCAGCTGCTCATCCAACCTCTCCTCATTGTTGGCTAGCTTCACAAGCAGAGTCTGCATGCTGCTCAGCTCATTCCTTAAAAATACGATCTTGATCTTCACTCCTTTCTGAAGCTTGTACTCCCCTTGTATCAATGCAGACAGCTTGGGAAGAAGGGTGTTTATCACACCCATTGAAGCACTAACTATAGGAGCAGCCATAGGTATCGACGCCTCTGTCTCTCACAACCTTCGTCCCTGTCTTGCTTGTGGATGCAGAAAATGATTTGTCTTCTGTAGTTGCACCTGCAAGAATAAGTATATGTAAAAATATCGTCGGTGGCTCTGCCTGCTATTGTTGCAAATGCAGAAGTGTGTGAATAGGCTCAGTCCTCAGTGTTGGCTGGAGTGCCAGATTGTATCATGTTCTCAGTGTCAGGCGATTTAACCGACATGGTTGATTAATGAAATTACATATTCACTAAAAAAATTGTGTGCGTGAATGCTTACCACCGCCGTGGAATTCGTCAGCAGCTCTGCCTGCTCGGAGCTTTTGTTTGGCAGATTCGGAGCTAGCTCAGGTTCAGGTAGTCACCCTCGGCCGACGGAGAGGCATGGCTGACAACAGCTGAGCACCAGGCGGGGCGGGATTAAGGCGGCTATGGGGAAGGAAGGAAAGAGTGGAGGTACCGAGGCCTGAGATTTGGCGGTGGGAGACTGGGAGTGGATCTGGCCAGTGAGAAGGCTCGAACTGGAGAGAGGTGGGAGGAGCAAGGCAGCGGCAGCGGCGGCCTGTCACACAGTAGCAGACGGGCGTCGCCGCGTCGGGCGGACGGCACACAGCTGGCCAGCTGGGGGCCAGATGCCTGGAGGACGGGGGCCGCGGGCCGGCGACCTTCAGCAGGTGGCCAGCGCGGCGCCCTGCGCGGAGCTGCGGAGGTCGGCCGCCGCCCTGCGCGGAAGCCGCGGACGGCGGATGCGGAGGGAGTCAGGGATGCCGGCGGCCGGTGCGGCGGCGGAATGGGCGGCTCCGTCCTCCGGCGGCGCAGCGGCGGACAGCTCCGCTCCGGCCTCCGTCCGGCTCGCCTCCTCTCATGCGCGAGCTGCCTGGAGTTACCGCCGAGGCCTGAGAACTGGCGGTGGAAGCCAGTAGTGGATCTGGCCGGTGAGAAGGCTTGAACTGGTGGAGCGAAGGGGAGGAGCAAGGCGACGGCGGCGGCTGCCTGGTTTGCTGGGAAGGTGAGACGGGGACGCGCATTGTGGTTGGGAGGGACGACTCGAGGGAAGACGAAGACTACGGCATCAAGGTCATTCTGCGTCAACGCGAGCGAAACCGGCCGGCGATCACGTGACGACGACTTTATCCTCAAAAGATCACGTGACGACGACGACCTGGGTCCTTGTTCCTGACTTCGTGGTGAGCTAGCACCGAGCAGGGAACGACGATCATCAGGCCGCATTGACGACACAGACAAATGGCAAATCAGGCACCGCTGAATCTGCACCGCGCTCTGCCTGCTAGTCTAGTGTACTGCTGCTTCATCCCTGTGCGTGTGCCTGCCCTGTGATCAATCCAGTCGGTTGATCAGGTTGTGATCGACACTTGCTCCTCTGTTTCCGGTACTTACTGCTCTGTTTCAGACTTTAGGGGATGGTTGCCGTGAAGTGATGAAGGCTGGGGTTTTGTCTGTCTACTTTGTCTGGCATGTCCGCAATGGTTATTCATATGCATGATTCAAGTTCAGTGAATTGAGGCCTTGTTTAGTTGGTGCAAAAAGTTAAAAAATTTTCACTCTCTCTCCATCCCATCGAATCTTAACACGCATGCATGGAACACTAAATATAGGTAAAAAAATAAACTAATTACACAGTTTGTCTCTAATTTGTGAGACGTATCTTTTGAGCCTAGTTAGACTATGATTGGACAATAATTTTCAAATACAAACGAAAGTGCCACAGTGTTTTTCAGGCAAGTTTTTAGCCATCTAAACAAGGCCTGAGTCTTTTTTTTTTTGAGCCTGTATACATTCCTTTGAAATGTTGGATGGTTGGAATTGTTCAGTAGGCAGGATAAAATTACTATGATATATTTCTGAACTGTGTGTGTTGTTAAACTGTTGAAATTATTCAGTAGTCATGCTAAACTTATTACAGCATACATCATGGCTACTGAACAATTCCAACCATCCAACATTTGCACACATCATTTGCAGTACAAAATTACGATTAGAGCTCTTGGTCAGTTGGTCTGGTGGTGCTGCTGGCTAGTGGCTGCCGCTGTATATTGGTGTATGACATAAGCTTTTTTCCAGATTTGTGACGATCCCATCCCATGTATCCGTCATGTAATAATTGTACTGCAAATCATGGCACCATGTTAGGCACATGATCCAGTTGTCAAATTTGTCAACCTTGTGGATGATGAGATGGATATTCGCTGCAGGGTAATAACGGGCTGGTTATGCACAGTTGCACACAGGTCAAAAGTAAGAATCCGTCAAAGCAATCCGGTGTCAGGTTTGTTATTACCATAACAGATTATATATTTCTTGATGCAAGATAAATTCAAGCAGCTGGAGTACTGATCCTGTGTGATTTTGGCGATTTGGCAATTGGAGACCAAACAAATATGATAATGGTCAGAGATTATTCTGTCTAGGGGCCCGCGAAACCTGATGGGCTGATGTATAGTAGCAGTGGTGGGCGCAGGATTTGAGGGCTGGGTATTCAAAAAAAAAAATTAACAACCAAATGGCTTCAAAAAAAAATTGACAACCAAATGGCTCATATTCGGCATGTATAGTGCCATATATACTGTATATAGTTCATGAACAAAGCATATTCTTCATATTCAAGAATATAATGATAAATTAAAATTGTTTCACATAGAAAGGTACCAATACTGTGACTGGAGGGACTGGAGCCGGCGTTGAGAGCGCGAGCGAGACATGAGTCACGGAGAATAGGTGCGAACGTGATTTTGGGCCGAGCCAGCCTTGTTGGCCATCAGTGGAGGGAGGGGAAACTGGACGTTTTTTTGGGCTTATTTGTCTCTACAGGTCTTAGATCGCAGTATTGTTTTATTTTCTCATATATAGACTTGTATAAACATTATATGTATAAATTTTTTTAACAAAATTTTTGGGTATTCAACTGAATACCCATGAACACATGTGTGCCCGCCACCGTATAGTAGGTACAAGTTCAGACTTCAGACAGGCTTGATGTGCAAGAATGCAAGAGTTGTGCGTTCGAGAATTTGACACTTGACATAGCCACTACCTAGATTGGGCTAATTCAAGTTGGTGAGCCAATTGTGTATGCTGTACAAAACGATTGGAGCTCTTGGTGGTTGGTCCGGTGGTGGTTCTAGCTAGTGGCTACACCGTGTATGGTGTATCGGTGTATGGTAGAGAGAAAAAGGCTTGTGTTTTTGCCTAGTCTATGTTTTGTACATTGGAGCTCTTCCCTGATGGGTACGGAATCATACATGATTTATGTACGGTGAGTTAAATGCTTCTAGCTGTCGAGGACTGATTATCTATCCCAATTCTCTTCGCCTATTGTGAGGTTGGCATAGCAAGAGTAGGTGAATATACTTATATACAGAGTGCACAATAAGAAATGCAGGACCGGATTGTAAGAAATGCAGGACCGGATTGTGCGAATATCTCCTCGCGCATGGCACTATACTAGTATGAGTAGCAAGGGACTTTCAGAACCAGAACAGAGGATCAAAAACCACGCTCTGTTCTTAGACTTCAATGATAATAAAATTGTGATCCTAAGAAAATGCTTTGGAATACCACTTGCTTTCAAATGAACTGGGCTTTCGGGCCGCAATTAATTCCTGCCAAAACGGGTTGCTTCACAGCGGGCGGGTTTTCAAGCACATGGGCTACCAGCCCAATACCTCCTTCTCTACCAACACGTGCTTTCAAATCAAATGGGCCTTTCGGTCTGTTCCTGTCAACAGCCCAGTACTGTTGCTTTCAAGCACATCCGGCTACCAGCCCAATACTTCCTTTACCAACACGCATTCAAATCAAATGGGCCTTTTTTCTCAAAAAAAAAAAAAATGGGCCTTTTCCTGAACGCCTGACGGTGGCATGCGTTTTCCTGTCGTGGGCTGAGTGGACGAGTTCTGCAAGTGACAACAAATATATTCCCCTAAAAAAAATGACAACAAATATGACCACTGCCTATGGTACTATTTGGTTCAGTAACTGTAACGTAAATGGCAACTGTAATGATTCACACTCGAGTGCGACCGGTAATCAATCCTCAGCATGATCTGGCATGACAGCTGGACTTCAACAAACATTATTCAAGGTCACTAGAATCATGCCCGTGCGTTGCTACAGGTGTTATATCGTCCACTTTGACACTTCCATTCAACAGATTACAGGCTTCCAACAAGATTACAGATTTTTACAGATTTGTATCTTGTCAGCCATGCTACACTGAAGTACTCGTGATAGTTGTGTGAGAAAAGAATAAAACAATACGACACAGGAACAAGCTATAGATTTTATATTTTCTATGAACTTAAAACTTTTACACTACATTTGTTTCTCACTGGTTAATATCATTATACTTGGTATGAGAGAAATACTTTCTTCTGAACACGAGTTCCCCTGGTCCCCATAATACTCATCTGCCTAAAATGGATGGTGCACATACCATGAAAAATATAGACATGGAACTAATTGCACGTCAACTATTCTTTCTCGAAGCAAGAAACTTGAATAAATTTATTTGTTCAAATTCAAATATCAGGACTAACAGAATATTTACATATTAGTGATTCATACATAATACCTTTTGTTTCCAAAACGGTTGCATAGTATGGATACAGAACCAGAACAATGTATAGTGCATCAGGAGTTCATGACTGATCAGAGACAATTCTAAGGACGTAGTACGTGAATCAGGGCATCTGAAACATCAGGGATGCAATTAGCTACATTCATCAAAGTTCACGGTTGCTTATACAATGCTCCCTCATTCTTGCTCCCAAAAAAAACAAGGCGTGTCAAATCATTAGTTGGCATCGAGCTCCTGCCTCCCTTGAGGTGGAACGTGCCCAAAGCTTACCAATTTTCTTGTTAGTGGCACTGAATTCCTTCCAGTGTTGCTGCAGCAACAAGAGCCCCTAAGAGCCAGAGACAAGATGAGAAATATGTGGCAATGGCAATTATGAGTAGACCAGCAGACCTCCTTGTTTGCCCCGACAACCTGAAAAAACGAAAAAGAGAGCATGAACTGCTTCTGTACACTACTAAACAGAGAAAACTGCAGCTCTGCCTATTTTACAAAATCATGTGCAAAACCAAATCCAATTCCAATTGACATGAAACCAGAATCATATCTTCACTCGAGGTGCTGAACAGAGAAAAAACTCCAGCTCATCCTTTAAAATGCATTCCCCTAATGCGTATGCACTGAACATGTCAGATTTTGCAGCAATCTAAAAACCATTGAGTTCCTATTCTTCAGCATACACCTATTCTTCAGCAGATGAAACCAGTCAGACTTGTTACCTTCAGAGTCGCCAAAGCTGCCTTATTACCACCAACACCTTATTACCACCAACTGGTATTGTAAAATCTGAAGTGCACAAACGTCAAGATTTAAGATGAATGATAGTTCAGTTTACTAATGTTTGACCAAACTGAATAGTAAAGTAAATGGAATTTCTATTGGATTGCCCCAAGCTAGTTGTGATGGCTTGGGAGCCAAATAAATGATGAAGAAAAATGCACTTGGGATTTTCCTTCAACATATTTCTTGATTTTCCTTTAAAACATTTCTTGACTTGGCAACATTCCATGCTTCTATCTTGTCAAACATGCTGTACAAAGTACTCACTCAACCTTGGCAGACAAAGGCGAACGACCTGCATTTGCTAGTGGGCCAGACCGCTTCAGCCGCAAGAGAAAAGCGTGCAGGTCGCGGTTGTCCAGCGGGCCTGTTTTGCGGGGCGGGCTAAGCGGGCTTGCAGACAGGCCCGCGCCGGTTGCATCTCGACGACCATCAGTCCATCGTCATGCGACCATCAGTCCATCCCCTCCGCCAATCCCGCTTCTCCCCTCGCCATGCGCTCGCCCCACAACGCCGCCGCCTCTCCCATACAGCCTCGCCCCCGTCGCCCACGCAGCACTCGCGCCGTCGACCTTGCCATTTGCAGCTATGAGGACCCCATCCTCGATCCGTGGCCGACTCTGGAATACCGAGTAGATTGCAACACAGTTCTGATGCCTCGTCGGGAAGGAGGACCCGTGCCGTCGTCCTCGCTCCGATCCGCGTCCTCGCCAAGCTCCGACCCATGGAGTTTGCCGCCGCGTCGTCGTCATCCTCCGCGCTTGCACGCTCGAGATCTCTCCCTGCCTTGCACGGAGGGATGGGCCACCAGGTGTGCCAAATCATTCTCTTCCCTTCCTGCTGTGCGGAACAGAGCAGCCAAACCCTCATAAGCTAATTGGCTATTTGTATTTGGATCTGATCTAATTACATGTGTGTACACATATTATGCCTGCTAACTTTGATTGATTCCAAGATTATCATCTTACAGTTCTCTGTTCTGTCTGCTTTGCACTGAAAGTTTTCCAATCAAGAAAATTTGCTTACCTGCTGATATCAGAACTTTGGCACTATGGGCATGCTCATGTTGAAATTGGCTACATGTTCAGATAAGCACAGCTTAGGCCCTACGTGCAATCTCAACTGCTGGTCTTGTTTTTCTTTTTCTTTTTTTTTTTCTTTTTTGTGATGGACCGATGGTTGTTTTTGTTCAGGCAAAACTGTTGACTGGCTAGATGAGGAATTAGAGCAAAATTCAGAGGCAGATAGATATGGTGCTCTAATGTGGTATATGTTCTGAATGTCTTTTTTAGAAAGATGCATCTCTTGAATTGACTAAGGAATAACTAAGTATAGGGGTAATTACATTTATCAGAATGCATTTCTGTAATTTTCCTATGGGTATGCTAATACCAATAGGAATCGGCTGAATAATTACACTTTTAGTTTTGCTCTTGTAGATATTGTCATTGATTTGCAGAAGGTTTAGCATCAATTCTACTGGCTATCAGTCACGAGCTGAAAATTTGTAACTATATATTTTCTTCTAGAGTGGAACCATATCTCTCAACCATCCAGATGAGCACGTGTTAGGGTTTTACGTATCCAATTTGCAGAGGTACCTCTCCTCACTATAGTTTTGTAAAGTTTATGGAAGTCGAGATACCAGTGTCGGCTTTTGGATCGAAGTCAATAAGCTAAATGTATGGGCTGGGAAATTGTTTCTACCAAACAATCTATATTCGTGTCATGAATCATCCATATGTAGTATAATTAAACCATGCATTCATATATTTAACTATGATGTGTATAAATATCTGGCAGGATGCATATGAAGTGAGGAAGGACATCTTGCTACACCTACTCACATATGCGGGGAATCAAACTCCGGCACCACCGCCACTACCTTCCCCGCTATTGTCAGACAATCGTCAGACAATCAAATGGAGTAAGCCGAGTTCCGAAGTCCTGAAACTAAACACAAGCGGTGCTTTCTTGGAGCAGTCTGGTTAAGGTGGATGGGGATTCATAATCAGAGACCACCTGAGGCTTGTGCACAAAAAAGGAGCAGGGAGGAAGATGTTTTTTCAGAATGCTCTCCACGCCAAGCTGTTGGCATGTTTGCAAGGCCTCCGAGCGGCAGCTTCGATGGGAGTGGCAAAGATCGTCTTGGAGACAGATCCTCTCACAATAAAAAAATGCACACGATGATTACAGGTTGTCCCACCCAAGGAGGACTGATTGCCGAGGCAGCTGATGGCATCCGAATTTGTTTTATGTAAAGTTTGTTTTTGTCTCCGAGTTTGTAATAAGTCAGCTCATGAACTTGCTTATTTCGGTTGTATAAGATACCTAATAGCTCAGGCTATTTGGGACGATGTACCTCAGTATCTTGAAAATTTAGTCATCAACGATTTGGCTGGGGCTGAAGAGTAATGGAAGCTCTGTTAAAAAAAACTTCGAGAAGTCAAGTGGACAGTAATCCAAACATCTTTAATTAGGTAAACAATAGTACAAGAGAATACGTTTCTTCGTGACTGTGTTAATTTCAGTACCTTTACTTTTTAGATTAAATGTCACTTTAACGATGGTATATAATTTTATAATATTTCATTTTATCGTGAAATCCATATATTTTTTATAAAAAAATTTAGATGTGCAATCCATATGATTTTAATAAAAAAATTTAGATGTCCCGTAGCAACGCACGGGCACGCTGCTAGTATATATACTAGTATCGTGCCCATGCGTTGCTACGGGTTGGTAAACTTTTGTATAAAAACATATGGATCACATAATAAGAAAAATAATATTGCAAAATTAAATAACACATTAAAGTGACATTTAATAACAAGAAAAGTTTTTGAAATTAACATGATCACATAGATTGCGGTGTCGTAGGCTCATAAACTCATTCATATCTTGATTGGAATGGACTTGTGAGGATTTGTCTTGGATTTGTATGTGTTGAGGTGTGTTCTTTTGAACCACTATTCATGGAAGCTTCGGCCATATTTGGATTCTCTAGTATGTTACAGTCACTTGGGCTACCAATATTTCCGTTGTCACTATCAAGATATGGAGACCCCCTTTCATTTATTTAACTCTGACAATAGCAAGATCGTCACAAGCTTCAATCTAAATTGTTTCATATCATCAGTATCCACATCTAGTGTACTGTGTACACTAAGGACTTGTGGTCACAAGCATAGTGAATTACCTGATTGAACTCGTTTGTCAATTCGTTCCAGGTCCAATACTCCATAAAAGTTATTAAGAATAAACCACATGAACAACTACATACAAACATTAATAGAGGTTCTAGCACACGTTAGATCAAAGAGGTCAAAGGCACACAAAATTCAACTTATATGACACCATTATTTTCGACGTACTTGTCTTTTTGTAATACGTTGCCGCGAAAAATCTCTTCCACCGGCCACTTATCAACCTCAACATCACTTTTTCCCTTTCAGGCCGTTTTGCTTCAATACAAATTCTATCTATTTCCGTAATCCAACTCGCTATTTATATTCATAGAAGAACGAATCAATTAGACTTTCTAAGATATATAAATTGTGTACAAATACCTGTGTTAGAAAATACCTACAGTTTTATTGAGATCAACACGTCCGAACATCTCACCCAAAGAGTCTAGCACCTGGACCTCACGTTTGACAACGTTTATAACACCAAGGTACCGGTGTGTATCAACATTTATTGGAAGGAAGACCTATCAAATCAAATAATAAACATTTTGTCAAGTGTAAAATTTAGTAATCAAAGAATAATAGATTACTTAAAAAATTGCTACCATGTCATGGTCCAATTAAGCTAGCACCCTGTTAGTTAAAGCAGGAAGCGAGGAAGGGCCACGGTAATTTTCTTCAAAGGGCTTGTTCTTTTATCCATCCCACTTCATCACTGCAGTTAGGCACGCATTTACAAGACAGGCTTTACCTCCCAGTCTTTTATCAAATCCTCATGTGCCTTCAGGAGGTTAATATAAGCATCTACGACCTGCATACATTGAGTCATTATAAAGAAAGGACATTGAAATGGCATATCGTTGAGTGAGTATTAATTATGAATTGCATCAATCACCTAGTCACCCAAGAATTCATATGGCTGAAAAAGACATTCCATGTGCATTCTCGACAGTGCAACATTGTCAATGAGCACAAGCTGCTCCTTACCAGGTGATGCTGGGTTTTTTTGCAGATTCAATTATGGCTAAATCACTTCCTCTGAAACACATAAAAAATCAATACATGTTTAGGATCGCAACCATGTCCCAAAATTTAGACAGTCACGATACATGCAGGTCGTTCCTAGTTTGGTTTCTTCTCTAATAAACAAACGGTTTCGACAAGGGCAGGATTGTAGCTTCTATTAGAACCTGATATGATTATCCAAACTCTGAATTTGAGTGGATGCCTAGATGTTGAGAGTTAATATATCTTCATGATTTTGAGTGCTCTAGATAACAAAAATTACAATGCATAGAGTACAACTGGTTCTTTCATAGCATGGCATCAGTATCTTCTAAATATTTGGACCAAAGGGAGTCATTTGACATTGCTGAACTGAATTCACATGGCAAGACGCAACTTGAAACAATTTTCTGTTTTAAAACAAACAATTCTTATATAAACTAATAGAAGATCAAACTAATGGGTCTCGGAATGGCTGAAGTGCAAACGGCACCTAAGAGTTCACACGCTAAGTCCACATATTTGGGAACTATTAAAACCGGCGTGGACACCATGTTCCCAAATTGCTGCTCTTTTGTTAGTAAAGAGAGCAAACTATTACAAGCAACCATCAAATTTGAATTACCATTGACCGTTCAGTCTAAATAGTTCCCTATCATGGAAATTGACAAAGTGAAACACAAGTCACATTCACGAATTCACTACCAGCAAAAGCATCACCAAGTCAAGTGCATCAATTTTTTTTGGTAACTCTTTCCGAAGTCAAAATCTAAGTTGCAAGATAGAGCTTGATTCTGAAGTCAAAATCTAGGGCACATATTCATAAACATAACACGAAACCTACTAAAAAGATATACCAAGGGACAAGGGAGGACCAAGTAAACGATACATGCACGTACACCCAATAATTTTTTTTTACAATCTGAGTACAGGGTTTGGTGCACGGTTTTGCACAACAGAGGAGGGAAGACAGAGGGGGTGCATGTACCTACCAACGCTCGTTGCTGCCCAAGGGGCCGAAAAATATCTGGCGGGCACCTGGTAGCGCTCGTCGCCGGCGAAGGGGCAGCGAACCAGGGACTGTCGCTCGTCGTTGCCACGAGAGAGAGAGAGAGAGAGAGAGAGAGAGAGAGAGGCACGCTCCGGGCCTGGGGTTGGCGGCGGCCAGCGTGTCCCTAGACCCAACGTGGGGGAGAGAGAGAGAGAGAGAGAGAGAGAGAGAGAGAGAGCACTCCGGGCCTGGGGTTGGCGACGGCCAGCGCGTCCCTGGACCCAAGGTGATTGGGGACGGCGCACGAGGACAATGACACCGAAGACCTTTGCGTCTGCGGTAAAGGACCGGCGTGGCTGTCTTGGAGCGGTTGTCCCGGCGCGTCCTTGCTCCTCCTGTGTAAGGCGGCGGCGGCGAACTACAGGGCGAGGGAGCAAGTGAGGAGAGGAGGAGAAGCGTGTGATGGCACGTTGTCGCTCCTTGCATGCGGCGGGGGGACGAGACGGGAGGCAAGACGTGCGTGGTCTAAGGAGAAGGGAGTTTCCTTCCATTTTATATTTTGTGTCGCAAAGATTTTGTTGTCCAAAATTAATCATGCATGCATGTCGGGGTCACATTTGAATTTGAATCTCATTCATCCGTGATCTCATGCATTCCCCGGTGATTAGTTTTGTTTTCCTAATTTAAGCATGTGCCGGGAACGTGGGAGCCTTTCCATTTGTCACATGCATGAATTGTCTTTCCCAAATTACGTGAATGCACGATGATGAATGGGGCGGGATCGCATGGGCAGAGTCACGGGCCCACATTAGAATGTCGCACCAAAAAAATGTCCATTCTTTGTTCTTTTTATTTGTGAGAGATTACTCCTACGCATTAATCAATCAATCCATCTATATGATTTTTCTACCAATCTATATGACTGATCAATGCAAAAGGAATTGCGCACTCGATTACTGAACCAAATCCTAACTCCAGTCAGAGGCTGACAGGAACCAAATGCATAATCCAAACATGAATTAGGCAAGTCAATTACCTTGGCCGTCTGGGCATTCGTTGGCTGCCGGTGCTAGGCTGTGGCTAGCCCCTGCACACTTGACAGATGCGGCTGCGCCTAGTTGCTGCCTGCCGGCCCGTGCAGATGGGCACCTAATCACATTTTGCTCACAAAAATCTACCCAGCAAGTCACCGGATGGAACAAACGAATCACGTTGGCCGCAAGGAGCGAGGCACGTGTGGACGGAGGAAGAAGGCGTACCTGTCCCAGGCGAGGCCCACAAGTTGGCAGTCGGGGAGTCACGCCGCTACGTGGGGAGCTGCGCCGCCGAGTGGGGAGCAGGCCTCGCCGCGCCACTGCGTGGGGAGCCGCGCCGCCCACCGCGCCGCTGCGTGGGGAGCAGACAAGCCCCGCTGGCGGCCTCGCCGCGCCGCCGCTGGCAGGGGAGCCGCGGACGTCGCTCCCGAATGGGAAGAAGCGGGGTTGACACCACCGCTGCGGATTGGGGACCAGGGTCGGGCAGGCCGAGCGCTGATTCGGCACGGTGGGTTGCCATGGATCGATGACGTGGATGGCTGGCAGACGGCATGGGAAGTTGGGCAGGCGAGCGAGCGGACGGGAGACGCGATGGGAAGCCGGGCCGCGGCGACGATTCTGTTTGATTTCTTTTAGGGGTAGAGATTTGTTACCCAGGTAAATCAAATCACATTACAGATACGTCAACCAAACAACAGCCTAATTAGGATTAAAAAAAGTCGATACAGTTTATAAGGAAAATACAGGCTCAAAAACATTACAAATGTACGGTTAGTTCGGCAAACACTCTACCATGGATAACATGGCCGAAATAACCAACTCAAAAAAAGACGCAGCCCGCCGGGTCATTAGAGTGTGCATCAGAGATATAATATTCCGGTGAGAGAAAATCCAACTCATCCACTCTGTATTTCAGGCCTGTTGACTGTCGTCCCTCTCATCCTTATCCCTTCTGGGGGGAAAGATCCACAAGTCAAGTGTGGGACGTCCGGGGTGCATGCTAACCGCGCCTCTGACGGCAGCTTCTGCAGCCTCCACCCTGCTCGTGGTGGCATCTTCGGTCCGAATGGTCACACTGATGTGCTCTAGGCTTGCAAGGTGCTCGAAGCAGAACTCAAACCCCATCTTGGACTCTGTTTCCTGCACTCTAAATTCAAGATGTAACCTTCGGAGCTCGGGCATCGCTTCCTGTAGGAACAACATCTCCAGGCCGCCACCGTAAAAACAATTGTTGTACCTGAACTCTTTAAGGCACCGGAATTGTTGGCTGCTGATGGCAAGCCGTTCATCAGGGGCATGCAGTACGTATAACTCACAAAAGAGCAGAGCAGGTATGCCCCCCATGATGCAGAGATCTTCCTGTTTAATCCTGAGAAACCCGAGTTTAAGATGGGTGAGATTAACAAGAGACGCCACCAGCTTTGGAAAGCGAGCGATCCCTCTTCCGTATATGTCAAGCTTCCAGAGACATGGAGCAGTGGAGCACAATAAATCAAACTGTTCTTCTCTCAGCAAACCATTATAGTCACGAATCTTCAGTGATTGCAGCCCATGATTAACCATCACAGCGAGAGATGACTTCAAAGCTTCCTGGAACCTTCCAATATCACAAACGAGTTTTTTTCCGGCAGTCACATACACATAAAGCGTCTTTAGCTTAGTCAAACGTCTAAGCCCTTCCACCAATTTTGTGGAGAAAATCCTTGCACCCTGCAACTCCTGCAAGGCCACTAGATTTCCAATCTCATCAGGCAATTCTACATCATACTCCACAAGCAGACGCGCCAATTTTTGCAAATGGCCTATGGACGGTGGCAACTTTTTGACTTGAGTGCCACGTATATCTAGTGTCTGTAGGTACCGCAGGTTCCCAATGTCTTCCGGAAGCTTAGTAACACCTGAAGAACGGATGACCAAAAATTTTAGCTGGAAAAGGCTTCCTATGTGTTTAATCTGCTGGTTTCCAACTTCATAACAAAGCAACATTACTCTGACATGATGCAGCTCTTGCAGATAAGAAATTCGCTTCTGTTGCAATCCATGAAAGCTAATTGAACGAACCTGCGACCACTTATCCATAATATTGTGCATCACTTCATCTCCCACCTGTTTGCTTTGTACTGAGAGCCTACGAATCTTGTGACCACTACCACTATAGCTCTGCCCTTCCAATATGTTGGCAAAATTTTCCTCGGCTGACAGAGATACAATAAGGTCAAGGACCATATCATGCACTCGGCAAGCTTTAGCCTTTCCATCATACTGGATGTCTATTGGTTGGATCAAGCTTCTATTTACAAGCTCATTGAAGTAACTCTCAGCAGTTTGCTCCATTGATTGACCCCTGACTTCTATGATGAAGCCTTCAGCTATCCACCTCCATGTTACCTCTTCTCTTTCAATCCTGTAATCCTCTGGATACATGCTAAGATATAGCAAGCAAGTCTTCAGATTATATGGGAGATCATAATAGCTAAGAAGAAGTATATCTCTCATTCCTTGGTGACTAAAAGCAGATTTGATGGAATTGTACACTTGCTCCCACCGATCCTTGTTGGATTTACCAGTCAGTAGGCTCGCAATAGTGATAATAGCTAGTGGCAAACCATGGCACTTCTCAAGGATTCTTTGCGAAATTTCTTCCAAGTGATGAGGGCATGCAGATGTATCACCAAAAACTCTCTTGGAAAATAGTTGTTGGGATTGCTGGTCGCTTAGAGGTTGAATGTTGTGGACATATCCTGCTAAACTGGAGCAACATGATGTAGCGACATCGGTAATTCTTGTGGTTGTAATTATTCTGCTATTTAGATTGTTCTCAGGCAGAGCAGTCTTGACAAGTTCCCATGCTTGCGTGCTCCAAATATCATCAACGACGACTAAGTACCTGCACACACATATTTGTATCAGATATTAGTACTAAGATCTTCTACTCTTGCACTCCCACAACCTCAAGTACCTACACATATTATTTTTAAAAGATATTAGCACCAAGATCCTGTAATCTTGGATTCCCACAACCTCAACAACGCCCACTGCATTAACCCTAACAACTTGAGTAAAAAAACAGTGGAATGGCATTCCAGATTACGTGACATCACACAAACAAGTTAGCAACTAGTGACTTGGCTACTATCTTCCTAGTTTGTAGAAGTTTTCCCCAAATGTGATTTTAGTCGATGTATTTTTAGTCTGATTATTTCATACATAGTAAACTGAGAATAAAATTACTTAAACTAAATTAAAATGTTTGCTACAAAGCATCTACATAATAAGTTTACAAATGCCAGAGGTGATGGTTTTGCATTTTTGAAAAAGAAATTAATAGTGATATTTTTTATGTATATATTTCGATAATGTCATCAAGCATCCTTAATTAGTCCTAAAAAGTAAAAACACACTCAAGATTACGTTTTGAACCATGTAGAGAGCATAGTCAAGCATACATAGCTTCAACATTGCACCAAACATGCTTTCCCAAACATTGCATATTGATGTGGGAACATTCTGTTGTAAACATTGGCTGCTGATAAATAAAGAGTGCCAAGTTTGATGCAGTCATGTAATGATGACAATTAACTAATGTTCCGTAAACATAAAGTAAAAAATAAAGTCAACCAAATAAGCATTTCACTGCTTGCAAATACTCTCCATGCCAGAAAATGAGAATTCTATTTTTTATAACGAAAAGTTAAATTTTACACATTTTACCAACAGAGAAATCAGTGACGAAAATCTATTTTCTATTCTAATCAAAATGCGCTTGACATTTCAAAGCGAAAGGAGTAATTATATCTTTAGTACCTTGAAAACGAATACAGCATTCTAATCAGCTAAAAATGAGAAATACTAGTATATCACAAAGAACTTTGGATCAACTAAACATAAACATATAAATAAATATACAGAAACAGGGGCAGATGACAAAAGAAAATATAAACTGTCATTTTTACACATACCTCTTATCTTGTAAGAGTGCTCTAATCTTATATATGAGTTGCCGCTCGTCATCCGATGGGTCAACAAAACCCCCTAGTTCTTTGAGCATATCAAGTAGTATCTTTGCTATGTTTGGATTCCGTGAAACTGGCACAAAACATGAGCAATCAAATTGACCACTGATTTTCTGATAAATTTGGTTCGCAAGCGTTGTCTTGCCAAGACCACCAAATCCCACAATAGATACTATTTTGAGTCGCTGGCCATAGTCATCATCCTTCAGAAACTCAATGATCTTCTCCCTTGGACCATCAATCCCAACAAGTCTCTCCGCTTCCACAAATAGTGCTGGCAACCGTAGATCAATATGAACGGCATGGCTAAAATCTGTATCATCGAACTTGTACCTCAAGCGACGGTCACTTTCTTCCTCAACACGAGCCTTGAGCTCATCAATTAGGTTAGCAATCTTGTGGCGTGACCATATCTTTTCAATCTTACTTGCCGTCTTCTTGACAAGGTTAGCTTTAGCACCACCTTTTCTCATCTTGTGAATGAAGAGGTCGATGCAATCTTCAATATCGTAGCTGAGCTCACGCACCTTGTTCCTCCAATCCTTGAGCTGCTCATCCAACCTCTCCTCATTGTTGGCCAGCTTCACAAACAGAGTCTGCATACTGGTTAGCTCACTGCTTAGAAAGGCGATCTTGGTCTTCACTCCTTTCTGAAGCTTGTACTCCCCTTGTATCAACGCAGAGAGCTTGGGAAGCAGGGTGCCTATCGCACCCATTGAAGCACTCACAGCAGCCATATATACTTCCTCTGTCTCTCACAAGTCAAAACCTCCGTCCCTCTTTTGCTTGTGGATGCAGAAAATGATTTTTCTGCTGTGCCTGAAACTGCAAGAGTGTGTATATGTAGAAATGATGCGTCGGCGGTTGGTGGTTGTGGTTGCAAATGCAAGAGTGTGTGTTTGAATGCTTACCACCGCCGTGGAATTCCTCTGCAGCTCCGTCTGGGTGGAGCTTTTTGTTTGGCAGATCCGGAGGTCGAGCTCGCCCAGGTTCAGGCAGTCCCCAACAGGGGCGGACGACGGAGAGGCATGGCTGTCGCCACTGACAACAGACGACCTGAACACCAGGCGGGGCGCAGGGGAGACAGGGGAACCACCGGAGCTCGATCTGGTAGGAGGTTCCTTGATTGATTCTGGCTATGGAGAAGAAAGGAAAGAGTGAGGTACAGCCGAGGCCTGAGAGCGGGCGGTAGGAGTGGATCTGGCCGGTGAGAATGCTTGAGCAAGGCGACGGCGGCTGCCTGTTTTTCTTCGCTGGGAAGGAGAGGCCAAAGGGAAAGGCGACGCGTTGGTCGGGAGGAGGGACAAAGACTCAAGATAAGACGAAGACCGCATGTCTTTTTGCGTCAATGCGCATTAAGTCTCTGTGTGATGGTAGCTTCGTGGAAACAGCCTGGAGAGCACTGATGTCTTTTTGCGTCAATGCACATTAAGTCTCTGTGTGATGGTAGCTTCGTGGAAACTGCCTGAAGAGCACTGCTGCCGGGTGCCGGCAAATGCAATGCTGGTTCCTCTGCCTCTGTGTGATGCTTCTAGCAGCCTAGCACAGATCTCCTAATGAACCGCGAAAATCAAATTAGAGACCACACTGACGACACAGATAAATGGCAAATCAGACACTGCACAATCTGCAGCATGCTCTGCCTGCTCGACTCGTGTACTGCTGCTTCATCCCTGGTCGGCACCTGCAGCGCCAGCATGAATGTACGTACAGCAATCGAATTTGATGCAGCCATGGAAATCCGTCCTTTGATGTAGTGGGAATTAGATGTTGGGAGAGGAGAAATTCGCTGCTCTTGCAATTCATAAAAGCTAATCGAACGAACCTGAGACCACTTGTCCATAATCTTCCGCATCATTTCATCTCCCATATGTTCAGATTGCACTGAGAGCCTACGAATCTTGTGATCACCACCAATATAGCTCTTCCCTTCCACTATGCAGGCAAAATTTTCCTCGGCTGACAGTGATACGATAAGCTCAAGCACCATATCATGCACTCGGCAAGCTTTTGCCTTACCGTCATACTGGAAGTCTATTGGTTGGATCAAACTTCTGTTTACAAGCTTATTGAAGTAACTCTCAGCAACTTGTTCCACTGTTTGACCCCTGACTTCTGTGATGAACGCTTCAGCTATCCATCTCCATGTTAGCTCTTCTCTGTCAATCTTGTAATCCTCTGGATACATAATAAGATATAGCAAGCAAGTCTTCAGATTATATGGGAGATCATAATAGCTAAGAAGAAGTATATCTCTCATTCCTTGGTGACTAAAAGCAGAATTGATAGAATCGTACACTTGCTCCCACTGATCCTTGTTGGATTTACCAGCCAGTAGGCTCGCAATAGTGATAATAGCTAGTGGCAAACCATGGCACTTCTCAAGGATTCTATGAGAAACTTTTTCCAAGTGAGGAGGGAATGCAGATTTATCGCCAAAAATCCTCTTGTAAAATAGTTGCTGGGATTGCTGGTCACTTAGAGGTTGAATGTTTTGGACATATCCTGCTAAACTGGAGCAACATGATGTGGCGACATCAGTAATTCTTGTGGTTGTAATTATTCTACTATTTAGACTGTTCTCTGGTAGAGCAGACTTGACAAGTTCCCATGCTTGCGTGCTCCAAATATCATCAACAATGACAAAGTACCTACACATATTTGAGAAGATGTTAGCACTAAGATCTTGTACTCTTGCACTCCCACAACCTCAAGTACCTACACATATTAATTTGTAAAAGATGTTAGCATTCATATCTTGTACTCTTGCATTCACACAACCTCAACAACGCTCAACGCCCACTGCGTCTGCGCCTATAACAACTTGAGTTAAAAAAATATAAACAGTGGAATGGCATTCCTGATTGTTTGACATCACACAAACAAGGAAGCAACTAGTGAGCTTGACCACTATCTACTTTCTACAAGTTTTCCCCAAATGCAATTTGAGTCGATGTATTACATCAATCTAATTATTTTGTACATAGTAAACTGAGACTAAAATTACTCAACAACAACAACAATAATAACATAGCCTTTTTATCCCAAGCAAGTTGGGCTAGGCTAGAGATTCTTTTGGGTTTCATCTCCATAAGAGTGACTAAGTTTTTACGTTGGCTCGCCAAGCCTAACACAACCCTCCTCCTTTACCCGGACTTGGGACCGGCTATGTTGAGACGAGTCAACATAGGCGGAGTTTGAGACTAAAATTACTCAACTAAATCAAAAGAACCTCCCTATTTGCTACAAAGCATTTCCGTAAACTTTACAATTGCTTTTTTGTGAGCAATTGCTAGAGTTAATGGTTGTGCATTTTTTAAAAAGAAATTACTGGTAATTTTTTATGTATATATCTCGACAACATCAAGCGTTAATAATTAGTTCATATTTGCGTTTACCAGATAAACCATGATCTCAATTCATCCACGAGCAAATTTGAACATAATTCCATAATTGTATCTTGTGATTACACATCAAAAGAAGGCATAGTATATATTACAAGGCGGCTGGCTACATTTATGACTCATGTGTGCTCGCACACCACTTACAGTCAGACACCACATGAACATTGATGAGTGATTTACATAAACCCACACCCAAAAGACATGGCTATGCATATATTTGTGAACCTTGCAAAATACCTCGTAACAGCACACTCAAGTTTAAGTAACTAGATGATACCCCGCGCGTTGCTGCGGGAATTTTGTAGAATCGTAAATGAAAAATCATTGTGGCTCAAAATATAATGGGAAGCAATCTTTCATCTTCAGTAAAGTCTAACAAAACATGGTATTTTAAACTCAGGTCAATCAAATGCATACCTTGATATAAACAAAATACACGTATATATGGTAGATATATGACAACAAATGAAGGCATCTGTCTTTCATGTAACCGGTAACCGGTAAGAACACAATATGGAATTTCTTGGGTAGCGAATCAGTTGTGCCTTGTGGGGTCATGTGAAAAAAACCACCGCATCCGCACGTCATTATCATACCGATAAAATAAAAAAATATCTTCCATCTCACACAAAATTAAACTACCGCCACTATGGAAAAAAATTAAGAAAAACAGAAATGGCATTATTCGCATGGACGCACGGAACGACCATTCCGTATCAGACCTCTGTTGTCGCTCAGATCCCCGCCTCCATTTTCTTCTCCTTCTGTTGTCGCACTGATCGTGTGCATGATGGCATCGGCACGGATGAAGATCCCTCCACCGAGCTCAGGCCACATACGAACAACCGCCCAGGGTTGGGGACCGGGGCTCTACCGCCGGCAAGGGTGCGAGTGCAGCGGGAGCCATGACGGGCGAAGCTCCGCCGGCGGGCGGGGCAACGGAGCGCTGCCGAGCAGGGTGGAACGCAGCGGAGGTTCATCTTCGGTGATCCGACGCAAGCTAGAGACTCGCGACGGCCGAGGTCTGGGAGAAGCCCGACGAAGGCGATATGATGCGGTGCTGTGCAGCGCTGCTGAGCGGGGCAGGGCAGGGCAGGGTGCCTGAGCAGCCGATGCGGAGCGGGGTGGTCGGAGAGTGTAGCAGAATTTTTATATTCAAGTGCGGCGACGATGGTTCATTTTCTTCTGGCAGTTTCATGGTAGAGGAATCGATGGTATGCTATGGTAGAGCAGATCGCGGAATAATTTCTGTGCCTCGTTGTCTTTGGTTGGTAGCGCATTAGTGGAGGAATTGGAGTTGAGTGGAAACAGATGGAGAGGTACGGATCGCTGGGAGTGGATGCGTGCGTGCAGGATGGAGAAGGCTGACGTGGCTCTCCGAAAACACAGGAAAATAAGGTAGTGGGGGTCTCCTATTTAGGCACAGAGGATAGAGGATTAAGATACCAAGATTTGAACCATGTAGGGCAGAGTTATGCGTACACGACTTCACATTGCACTAAACATGCTTTCCTAAACATTGCATATTGATGTGGGGGCATTCTGTCATAAAAAATGGCTGCAGTCAAATAAAGAGTCCCAAGTTTGATGCAGTCATGTAATAGCGACAATTAACTACTGTTTGGTAAACATAAACTAAAAAAACAATGTCAACCAAATAAGCATTTCACTGTTTGCAAATACTCTCTCCATTCCAGAAAATGATAATCCTATTTCGTATAAGGAAAAGTAAATTTTACTAGTTTTACCAACGACTATTCATAAATACATAAAATTTAATAAATAGAATTTACAAAGTGCCTCTGAGATGACATTGACTCTTTAGCATATAACATTGTATAAGACAAATCAATGACAAAAATCTATTTTGTATGCTAATAAAAATACGCTTGAAATTTCAAAGAGAAAGGAGTAAATATATCTTTAGAACCTTGAAAATGAATACAGATTTCTAATTTGGCTCCAAGAATGTGTACTCATAATGCAAAATGTCCCACGCAAGGTAGTGGTCTAAGGAAGGGAATTTCTAGACAATTTTCCATAGAATATTTATATAAGGATGTTGGTTCAAACCTAGTACCGTAGGCAATAAGTAGAGAGAATTTAACACTATGCCAGGTGACATGATGATATTATTATTATATTGTAACATAAAAACTATGGTAAATATCAAATATGGAAAAACACAAGAGGTATTGATGTCATATATCTTTTGATCTGCGGGCGTATTAGAGTTACTCCTTCTAAAGATGCATGCATATTACAATAAAGTGTAGCATGCAAGCCACGTTTTGAAGAAGGTTGTAATGGATGTTATTATCTTTTATAAACTGACAAATACGTGTGTACAGCAATATTCATAAGCTCAGTATTTATTTCTACTATCTTGAATGAGAAATACTAGTATATCATAAAGAATTTATGATTAGCTTAAACATAAGACTATATACAAATAGAGGCAAATGATGGAATAAAATATGTAAGTCATTTTCTACACATACCTCTTATCTTGTAAGAGCGCTCTAAGCCTATATATGAGTTGCCGCTCGTCATCCGATGGGTCAGCAAAATCCCCTAGTTCTTTGAGAATATCAGCTAGTACCTTTGCTATGTTAGGATTCCGTGAAACTGGTACAAAACATGAGCAATCAAATTGACCTTTGATTTTCTGATAAATTTGGTTCGCAAGAGTTGTCTTGCCAAGACCACCAAAACCCAGAATAGATACAACTTTGAGTCGCTGTCCACAGTCATCCTTCTTCAGCAGCTCGATGATCTTCTCTCTTGGCCCATCAATCCCAACAAGTCTCTCCGCTTCCACAAACAGTGCTGGCAACCGAGGGTCAATTTTAACGGCATGGCTAAAATGAGTATCATCGAACTTGTACCTCAAGCGGCGATCACTTTCTTCCTCAACACGAGCCTTGAGCTCATCAATTAGGTTAGCAATCTTGCGACGGGACCATATCTTTTCAATTTTGATTGCTGTCTTTTTTATGATGCTGGCTTTAGCACCACCTTTTCTCATCTTGTATATGAAGAGGTCGATGCAATCTTCAATATCATAGCTGAGCTCACGCACCTTGTTCCTCCAATCCTTCAGCTGCTCATCCAACCTCTCCTCGTTGTTGGCCAGCTTCACAAGCAGAGTTTGCATGCTGATTAGCTCATTCCTCAGAAAGGCAATCTTGCCCTTCACACATTTCTGAAGCTTGTACTCGCCTTGTATCAACGCAGAGAGCTTGGGAAGCAGGGTGCCTATCACACCCATTGAAGCACTCACTATAGGACCAGCCATATTGCTCTCTCACCCACACTCTCTCTTCGCCTCTCCCACCCCCCACCCCCTCTCTCTCGAGCTTGTGTGTGTGCGCGCACACTCCCAGATCTAGAGATAGCCGAGGTTTAAGTCACTTCCATTAGGGGCGGCCGATGTAGAGCACAGGCATGGCTAGCTGTGTTCACTAACCTCCGGAGCTTGATCTGGCTGGAGGTGCCTTGATGAATTTGGCTATGGGGAAGGGAAGGAGAGGAGGCGCTGAGGCCTGCTGGCGGTGGTGGATCCGGGGTGTGAGCAAGCGAGAGAGAAGGTGAGGACTGGGAAAGTGAGGAGCGTCGTGGAAGGGGAGCAAGCCGGTTTAGAAACCTAGCTGGAGCCAGCAGCAGTGTTGTTTCCTCCTCTAGTGCGTTCACTTGCATGGTAATTCGTTGGAACTTGGAAGTTTGCATGTGAGATGCACTGTCCTTTTTTTTTGTTTGGTAGATGACCAGATGGCAGCTACGTCAACTCGCTCGTCGCTCCAGCCTGAAATTACTCTTGAACCATTACAAGGATAGTTCAGAAGGAGCTAATTTAAGATTAATTCATTGGGGGAGCTCCTGAAAATTGTTTGTTTTTTAGCATTTCACACCCACACTCCCCACACCCGGCTTTTTTTGACAATATTACAGCCCGGACCGGTCACCATTTGAACATAATAATAATTTATAAATACTATATACCGTTACCGCATGTACAGCTCCCTTTTGTAACATAATCCTCTACTTCTGTTTACACCGGTGAAACAGAAGCTCCGCAAGATGTCAGAAGCAATGTTCGATGAGTCCTCTGTCTACACCGGTGAGGTCGGAGGCGGACCAGGCGAAGGCATCGCTGTTGTCGCGGAGGAATTGGACAAGCTGTGCTTCGAGTTCGGTGTCGAGTAAGGCTGAGATGATGATTTTTCTATCTGGGCTATCTGGGAATAGCTGGATTTTCTTCGTTTCTTCCTCTGGTTGGGCACGCGGAGGTAGCCACGCTGCATCAACCTTCGGCTCTGCTTCGCGTTGTTCTCTGCGGTCTTCTTCATTCTTTTCTTTTTCTTCTTTTTCTTGAAGGCAGTGGACATTCTTTTGCCCCGGGGTGGCTGCTTGCTCCGCTATTCTGGCCGTGTTCTGATCCCCATAGACAGCGACGATACCTCCGGGGGCCGGCAGCTTCATGCAGAGATACCCGGGGTGAATGGCCGCATTGAACTGATTGATGGTACCTCTCCCGAAGATGGCGTTGTAGTTGTAGGGAATGTCGACTACGTCGAAGGTTATGTGCTCGGTTTGAGTTATCCTTTTGTCGCCGAAGGACACAGGTAGGGTGATTTTACCGATTGCTCTGATCTGCTGACCTCCGAATCCGAATAATGGGTGCCCCGCAGGCTGTAGCTGATTTCTGCCTAGTTTCATGCCGTCGAAGGTGGTCGCGAACAAGATGTCGACGGAGCTGCCATTGTCTACGAGAATCTTCGTTACCGTCCAGCCTGCGATGTTTGTCTCGATGACCATCGCATTTGTGTGTGGGAATTGTTTGAGCTTGAGATCTGAGCCGTCGAAGGTGAGGGGGACATGGGACCAGTGGGCGTTCCTGTGTGGACCCTCGCTGGCCACATGGTTGACCCGGCGGAAGTGCTCTCTTCGCTGCCTTTTGTTGCCATGGTCTTCGTTTGATCCACCGGAGATGGCCATGATAACGCCGTATGTAGCAGTTGGGTTGTTGACCGCTGTTTGGGCCCCCTGTGCTTGGCCTCAACCATGATTGGCTGCGGGGGTGGTAAGGTTGGGAGTGGGGGTGGCGGGGGTAAGGCTTGGACTTGGGCTGGTTGGGGGAGTGCTTGTGGCTGCGGGTAGTGTTGCTGTTCTTGGCGGTGGTGATATTGCTGCTCTTGGTTTTGGCCATATTGGTACTGGGCGAAGCTTGGCTGGGGGTAGTATGCTGGTTGGTGATACGGGGGTTGCTGAGCCCGGTGGTTGGGGTTGTATCCTTGGTTATGGTTGCGGGGGTTTGGGGCACCTCTGCGAGTGTGGTTGACCATGCCCATTGGGGGCATCACGGAGGTTTGGCTATCCCTGAGTTCGAGCCCTTTGGTGAACCAGGTGCACTGCTTGGTGTAGTGGTCGATGTCTTGCTCGCAAAAGTGACAGTGATGCGACTGCGGAGCTTGCTGCCTCTGCTGGCATGGGCCAGCTGGCCTTCTGTCGGCTTAGGGTGGAGATTGTCTGGGCTGACGCGGGTTTTGCCTGGATTGTAGCTGATTGTTATAGTCTATGGCATTTATGTTACCCTGGTCGATGCGAGGGTGATCACCGCGAGGGTTGGGGTTACGGTCTCTCTGCTGGCGCTGCGGAGGTGGGCGTGAGGATTGGAATGATTGAGTTTTGACACAGTCGTCGTTATCTGCCCTGATTTGTTTCTCCATGATATCGTACAATTCTGCGACGGTTTTGGGTTCTCTTCTGTACAGTTTGGCCGAGCAGGGTCCTGGCTGGATGCAACTGATCGCCGCTAGCACCATGACCTCATCCGTGATGCCCGAAGTACGGTTCTAGTGTTGACAAATCTCTTCCACCAGTCCTGCAACGGTTCGTCGAACCTTTGCCTGTAATTAAGGAGAGCGGTAGCCTTGGCGGCTGACTTGCTGACGCCCTTGAAGTTGGTGCTGATATTCTCACGAGGGTCATCCCAACACCGAATGGACCCTGGTCGAAGGTTGCTGTACCAGGTCTGGGCTATGTCCCTGGCTACTATCACAAAAGCTCTGGCCATAGTGTCATCGTCACCCCCGGCTGTTGAAACTGCGGCTTCGTAGGCCATAAGGAATTGACGTGGCTCGGTAGTGCCATCATAGCAAGGCAGGTGTTGTAAAGCGAACCCTTGAGGCCACTCAATGGTCTGAAGGTCATATGAGAGAGGGGACTTGGAGTCATAGTGGGGTAGGCGAGGTGCAACCCTCGGCTCCGGAGGTTGATCGCGTATGGCCCCGCCTCCTGCCGGGTGCAGTACGTTGAAGCGAAGGTGCGGCTCTGGGTGTGGTGGGCGGGGGTTGTGCTGCTGCTGCGGCTGTTGCTGTTGCTGTTGCACAAGCAGAGGTTGCTCAACCTGAGGTTGGATTGGCGGGGGTTGTTCCCTAGGACCCCCTGCCTTCGCATTGGCTTCGACCTCTCTGATGCGTTGTTGGATGCGGAGAAGCTCCACCGCGCTTACGTAACACCCCAAATTTTTGCACTTTTGAAAATAGAATTAAAATGATTTATTTATGAATTTCGTGCTCATGAAAACCTAGGAAAAATAATATTTTCTTTAAATTAAAATTTATCATAAGGTTCGTAAAGGAAAAAGTCTATATTCTACCCTCACCTTTGAACCCTGGCATACTTTGGCCCATCACCTTTGAAACCGGATTTCCGTCACCATGAACTTGCAAAACAGTTTAATTTTTACCCTGGGCGGTTTTCAGCATTACGAAAACGGCCCAGGCCCAGCATTGAGGTCTTTTTGGCCCAGCACCGGCCTCCCCGTCCACCTCCGCGTCGCTCACACGCCAAAGACCGACCAGGGCGAGCGCTCCAGCTCCAGGTCGCCCGTCGCCCGTCCCGTCGCCCCGTCCGCCTCCTGCTCTGCGCGACTGCGCCGCCGCCCCTCCGTCTCCGGCCACCGGCCTCCCCGCGGCCCCGCCCCTCCGCCTCCGGCCTCCGCCCTCTGGCCAGTGGGGGCAGGCGGGCGGCGCGCACCCGTCGCCGCGCCGTGGCCGTCGGCCCGCATGGGGCCGCAGGGCGGGCGCCGCCGCGGTGCGCCGGCGCTGTCGCGCCTCCTCCGGCGGTCTTGCCGGGCGGCCGGCCCTCCTCCTCCGGCCTCCGACGCTCGCCGCGCTCCCCCTGGCCTGGCCGGCACCCTGCACCCTGCAGTCCGGCTGCCCCCCTCCTCAATTTCTTGGTAAATTTGTGTCAGTCAATTCTCAATTGATTTCCTTGCTTCAATAGTTGAATTGCAATTCCAATTTCCAATGAATCAAATTGGATTGCCCCCGCTTCCTCTGCCTGGTATGTCGATGCTTGGGTCTCTCTGTTTGCTGTGATTTGTGGCTAGGGTTTGATAAAAATCGGTTTTTGGTGTGCTTTTGGAGGTCTGATGCCTAGTATGTCGATGCTTGGGTCTCTCTGTTTCTGCTCCAAATGCTAGTGTCATTGTGACTGTCGGTTCTTTCACTACTAAATTTTGACCCTGTTGCACCAGCCAATTTTTGATGTTATAGGTCTAAAATAGATGCAGTTGTTTGGTGTCGCATCAATTTCTCGTTCGATGCTAGCCGATGCAATAGGTCTTGATGCAATAGCCTCTCGCATCGGTTACTAGTGGTTGATGCGAGAAGCGCTATTGCATCGTTCATCCATTGTCTCTTGCATCAACATTGAGAGATGCAAGAGCTTATTGCATCCAAATCTTGTTGATGCAATACATCTATTGCAATGACTATCGTTCGATGCAATAGACTATATTGCATCCATATTAGGTTCGATGCTATATAGTCTATTGCATCACCATTTTGATTAGATGCAAGAGGTTCTATTGCATCACCATTTTGGTTTGATGCAATACGAACTATTGCATCGATGTTATGTTTGATGCAATATAAGCAAGCTGCATCGACATGAGTTTAGATGCAATTCAAACTATTGCATCGACATGAGGTTGGATGCAATACAAACCATTGCATCAATAGATTAGAAGGACAAGCATTTATTGCATTGAATTCATTACACAAAAATTCATAGAATTTCAAAATTCAATGGCTAAAAAAGGCAATCATATTAATAACTTGGATCATAAGCATTCAATAGTTTGTACAATGTAAGGAAGTCAAATGCCTTCCTGTTTACAAATAGGTAATTGCAAAGTTGAACTGCAATACAAACCACTAACTTATGCTACAAATAGGCAATCATAAACAAAAAATACATGTCTCTTAGCATGGATCAACATGTCATGTTTCTCGTTGCACAATATTTGATTCATTTCAGCTTGCCAAGACTCCCTCAAGGTTGATCTTCCTAAAAAGGTGAAAATGACATGCATTAGTAGTATATATAGCTGATCACACAGTTGAAATCAAGCATATACAAGACATGTATAATTGAACAATGTTCATCTTAACAATCTGGACAACAATTTAAAATGACACCTGATTGCTCATACCTTTCCTCCTTTCTTTCTGCATTGTCGCTTTCTATTAGCAGCAGTAGTCCTTAGTGTTTGTGTTGTAATAAATGTCACTGTCTCATTACTATCTTTATCATTTGGGAAAAGTGATCTGTTGGTGCTGCTTCTGAGAACTCTAGGTAGGACATTCTGTTTGCTCAACAATACCTTTGTCTACTACAGTCTGTAAAACCAGAAGATTTGAAGGAGGAATCACCACTTAGCAAATCTAAGAATCTGTTCAACGTACTGCAGGTGATAATTTTGAAGTATATTACCTGTTGCACATGTTCGATCCTTGGATGGGAGTGGGAACAGCAGCAGCAGGTTCATTATGTGTGGGCAAGGCAGATTTTGTACCAGCCTTCATATTAAAAAAAAAAGATTCACACATTATGTAAGATTAAATGTACGTATCCATTACATCAGTTTGCATTTATTAAAAATAATACCTTTGCTAAATCTGCACCATCATTTCCACTAACCATATTTTCAATACCAGTAGCATTAGTTGTGAGTTCTGAAGGATGAGTGGCTGTTTCTGTAGGCTGAGGGGCTGTTGTGGTTGGTGCAGCATTCTTGCATTGGAGTTATAAGGAAAAACATTAGCAATCAAACTTTACTTAAATCAACGATGTTGGTAACAATTAAGAAGTAGTATTATTACCAAAGGCGGTGCTTGATTTTGTTGTTTGATTAGTGAAAATAGCTCTTGCCTTAGTTCTTCTCTAATGTCACTTTTTGTACTCTCCAGTTGATGTTGCAGCTGCTGAATTTTTTCCTTGTCGCTCTCCCTCTCAGCGGCTTGAACGGTAAGCTGTTCTTTTAACTTCTCTACCTCAGCTTGCATCTCACTATTCTTCTGTTGGGCTGCTGCCTCTAATGCTGATGCACGAGCTTGCTCTTCAATTCGTTCAGTCATAAGTTGGCTTCGGGTCGGATAGTTTGCCAAGTATCCATGTCCAGGACCTTTCCTACTCTTGCATCCAGTGGTTTCCTTGTAGGTTTCATGAAGAATGTGCTTTTCTTGTTCTTTTGAAATCACAGAAGCTTTCAACTCAATTCTCTTTTCAATTTTGGAGAAGGCGCTTTCCTATATTTAAGAAAACAATTAGTTAGATTCATGTACTAATTACTTCCTCAAAAAAATCCAAGTCCATGTTAATCATGCAATATGATTCCTAGCAAAGCATGTTGAGAGGTAAAAAGCAATAGACACAGTTGAATTATATGTATGACATTAGAGATAAATGAATAAAACATGTCATGAGAACATACAGCAATGGACACTCGTTTAGCGAGTAGCCCAGGTCTGTTCAAATTACTTTAAAGAACATAACTTATAACTACATAAACCAAATAACATAAGCACCCAGAAATCTGGGCATGCAACAGCTGTGCAGAGAAAAAATTATATCTGGAGATATACAGGTCCAAATGACTTGAAAAAGGGCATTCTGGAAAGCTTATAAAATTCTCCAAATTTCATCTTCAGACATCAAAGCATGATTCAGAACTTAAGTACTTCGAAATAGCCGAATTACAGAAACTATTCTGCTGAAACAGAGAGCACCCAAAAACTGGGAGGTAACTTCAAACAGCTGTAACTTTCAAACCAAATCACTAGGCCAAATGACCTCAAATTTGAACAGAAGCTAGATATGAAATTTATCGTGGACTTTGGTATTCGCAAGTTCCCTAGGAAACCAACTTATCAAGGTGAACTTCTCTAAGTGCCCAGATCTGTCCAAATGAGACCAACATCTCACTTAAAGAATTAACGATGTTCCAAACTTACATTTGAACCATACCAATTACCAACCATATCACGACAACATACATAACCATAATAATGAATAAAGTAGCACTTACATATATTTCCCTAGCAGCATCAGAAGACCATCGGCCGTCCTTGGTGCGTGTACTCCTCCAAAATGTCAAACCATCAGGCTCTTCGCCGGTCTCCAGGTTTCTCTAAGATGTGAAAATTGAACATTGTTACTGTTTAGGTAAAAAATAAAAGAAGAAGATTAGGTTTCATATCATTACCTGCTCAAAACTAACTTGTGAAAAAGGTTTTGGTCCTGTAAGATGTATTGTCTGTCGATGCTGGGAATTGCTAGAATTTCTGGTGCTCATTTGCTAATATAAACACAAATATGTTAGTTGCACTAGAAAAATAAAGACAATAAACACATATATGTCAGAGGCTTGGAACCTGGAATTCGTCACTTCCAAAATACAACACCAAGTAGTGCCACTCCACAATGTCCAAATCATCGGCATATGTCTCATTCTTTCATGATAACTGTTGTATGCCTTGTATGTGGCACTCAATTGAGCTCGCCATCCTTTGTAACGATACTTTGCAATCTTCCATATCCTAGCCTTCTCCTTATCATTGTTCTCAATATCCCACCTAACCTGTAGAAAAGGAATACCAACCAAAATATGAACAAATAAGATATTACAAAGATTAATTTATCGTATGCGGGAGCAAGACTGTAACGTACAATTATATCTTCGGCTATTTTATCTTTAACAATCTGCTTGACATGTTTCCACTTCTTAACTCCAATAAGTGGAGTCCTTTTTCTTGTAAAGCGAACTATTTCATCAACAAACGAGCGATAGTTATCTCCTATAGGACCGCCTTTCGTGGATGAGAAATCGATACTAAGTTTCTCAGTGCCAAGTCTAAATCTCTTAGCTTCGACCGATAAACCTTTTATGGTTCCACGTCCAATCTTTCTCTTGTCGCCAACCCCTACTATAAAATAGATGTTATAAAATGGAACATATGTTAACACTATAAATCAGCATTTTTATGTCATAGTAATGTATGAGCAGTCTGAACCATTCCATACCTTTCTTAGAGGCCTTTGGCCTACGAGCGTGAGCTGGAAACTGCATTGGTGTTGCACTATTGTCACCACTTCCATCTTCTTCAATGGTTTCATCATCTAAATATGCATCTGCACATACAAAAAAGTGAAAGTACACAGTTACAATGGAGTTGGAAATATATATGTATATATTAGTGCTTCCACTAATGCCAAGATAAAACAAAATTAGATTACATATATCTTGAAGAAGCCCTTCCGTCCTCAACCATTCTTTATATGTTGCAACAGTATTCAGCCGAGTGTCATCCTTAAATTCTGCAAGATGCATATATAGATGTTATATATATTGTCAGTTTTAGATCAGCAACTAAAAATCATTGAGATGTATTTTTCTAGTACATTAGTACCTGGGTTGTTTTCATCCTGTGGCAGCTTATTGAGCCATGCCTTGTACGCATCGATGTCTTCATCCTGAATTCCTTTTCCACTAACTTCCTCATGTGTAGTACGGTGGTGCTTAATCGGTGTGATTGCATAATCTCCTTCCTGATCTATCCGAGTTATTGAAACTACTATCCTAATTGTCTTCTCTTCTATACAATCTTCTACCATTGTCAAAGCATCTTCTTCGTAATATATACGCTGAAGCAAAGCTGTATCGTTGCCACATCTCTTCAAATAGTACATGAAGTCCCTTGCAGAATAACCCCACTTAGCTTTGTACTTTAATAGGTTGGAAAAGGTAATTCTAGCACGATCAATGTCGAATATGGCACGTTTCTGGTCCAGGGGTCCCCCCGAGAAATCAATAAATACTTTCCATCTATCTCCCGTTTTCTCATGTGTTTTCCTGCAATATTTTAACTTCATTCAAACTGTAGAAACGAGAACATAAAACTAATCTGACAAGAGAAAGATTGAAATTGCAATTATTGATCAAAAATAGGTAATCAGTTCCAAAGAGCAGAGTTGTATGCTAAAGACCACAAATGAAATAAACGTGAGATATATTAACTCAACTATATGAAGCTAACAACTCTTTATAGATGATTTTGATATGCATACGTGAATAGATTATCAAAACTGTGCTAGGCCAATTATGACATTAATAAAAGGTAGTCATAGTCAAGCCATCGGAGGCAACATAAATTAGAGTTTGGTTGGGCCACTGGTGTTTATAAAAAACACAACTTAAAATAATTGTACACCACAAACAAAAAATTCTTTGTTTTTTACTGTATCAATTTAGTCCTCTGCGCTAACAAATCACTGAATCTGTTTGCTATTATATAGCAGATAAAAGAGGGACACTAACACCTATCTATCCATCCTGAATCTGTAAATGCGTGCAACAAACATGGCCTTTCACTTTTGAGATATATAGCATAAGAGCACGCAAATGACTTGGATAACAGAAAATCTCTAAACAACTTAGCTACCTATTTGCATTACATCACGGAATAAGTAAGTTTCATTTGGAGTCCTCACAACTAATTCTACAAATTAAACCGATCTACAAAATCAATGCATTGGGATTGTTTGAGTTGTTTATTAGTAATTTTCTCTAGATTTTTTATGGAATAATTTCATCCAGATAAGTATATCATTTCCTCAAACACGTTTCAGAAACTCAAAACTTCAGAAACAAATGCGTATTGTATCATCGTAGGGAGAGTACCTGGGTTGGTCATCTTTTTGTTTGTCGGGTCCATCTTGTCGACGATGAGGTGTGTCTATGACACGTTCACGGCTGGACCGTGTGGAGAACCTTCTGCTGGACGGAGGAGATGGCGATCTCATGGAGGGAGGAGACGGCAACCTCTTGGACGGAGGCGACGGCGACCTCCTGGTAGACGGCCTCCGCGGAGGCGGCGACGGCGGCGACCTCCTGGTACACGGCCTCCGCGGAGGCGGCGGCGACGGCGACCTCCTGGTACACGGCCTCCGCGGAGGCGGCGGCGACGGCGACCTCCTGGTAGACGGCCTCCGCGGAGGCAGCGACGGCGGCGACTTGCCGGTAGTAGCCGACGACGGAGCGCGTGCTGTTTTCTCCATCGCGTCTCAGAGTTCACCCTCCGTGGCTTGTCGCCCCCTCCGGCTTGGTCGCCCACCAGGGCCAGGCGTTGTGTCGGCGTGCGGCGTGCCTTTTGACCTGCACGCCGATGCCGATCGGATCGGCTTTGGGAACGGACGCACGGGCCACGGCGGAAGTGGCGGTGTCGTATCTGTATGGCTGCCGGGGAGCGGGCAACGCTGCCTGCCGTTGCCGGCGATGCGTGGCTTGCAGTGCGGACGACCCTTTCTGAGGCGAGGTGGAGAAGATGCGAATGACAGAACCGCTAGGATGGGGGCGGCGGCTCCACTTCTTCCGTGATGCAGATTAGTAGGAATATTAACCGTGTATTAGGGAGAGTTATTAGCGGCCCAGTTGTTTTTTCGCGGGAGGAGGGCGCGCGTTGTGGAAATTTTTTAGAGTTCGCGCGCTGTGGAAATTTTCACCGTTTTGGGAAATTTTGAGCACCAGGATCCAAGGCATGATGCGGACCATAATAAAATGGAACTGTCTACGTATGTGTTTTCTTTTGCCAAGATCTGGCGCCTTTTTTGGACACAGAATCATTAATTCCTTGACGACACACGTGTACATATATACGTTAATCTCGCTGATGTCTTCCCCATCAGATACTGAGATATATAGTACGAAGGTACAAGTAGTATGTCTTTTTCTTTTTGAGCAACAAGGTACGAGTAGTATGTTTGTGTTGACTGTTGTATATATGTAGTTTATACGACGACACACGTGAGACGGAATAAGCAGCAGACGCGTCGCCCTGTTGCAACGCATCAGGAATAAATAAAGAGAGAATATAGTAAATTGTAAATAGGTTTTCAAATAGTTTTAATAACTATAATATATAACTAGATATATGGCCATGCGGTGCACGGTGTAAAATTTTTTATTCGCATATATATATAGTTAGATTTGAAAAAATAATCAACAAATATACTAATCTAATTACATGATTTATTTTTGTATTTGTGTGATTTATTATTTTGTACTTTTTCTAATACGTGTGTGATTTATTTATTTAAATAATTTTGAGATAATTACATCATATTTGGAAAAATAATAAAATGATAGTACATGATTTTGTATTGGAACAATAAACTATTTTCGAATTCACTTAGGCCTTTTTTCTATTTTTATCATTGTTCATGGTGGGGCGCCCTAGGCTGCAAATGTCGTCACGGTCGTCTTCGTCGCTATATTTGAGTCTTGGTGCATCGGAAGCGGCAGCATCGAGGGCTAGGGATGAAGCAATGGTAACAGGGCACCAACATAGTCTTGCGCTGAGGTGCTTGTCACCTCGCTCATGTTTTGAGATCCGTTGTGGCAGGGGCTGTAGTTGGCATGTCAGGGGTATGATGCCAATGTTGTGAGATCCAATGTTGTTGTTGGGTGCCGATTTGGCAGCTGCTTTGCTACGAGGTTGTGCTCGAATGTTGGTGCATCTTTGATGAGAATAAGAGCAACGTTAAAGGACGCGCTCTTGCGCACGAGGATCAAATCACTATGTTTCCATAATTGGTGTCTAGGGTGGGCTCGATTGATGGTATGACGCCCATGTTGTGAGATCTCAAAGGACGCATGAAGTTAACTACACAATCGAAAACTCGGTGACATATGACAGTTAGGTACTAGATGGACATGATCGGAAACTTAGTGACACATGTCGTGGTAGTACATGAGATGAGTCTGCATATTATTAGGTCATCGGAAATGAGAGTGCAAGTAAATGGATGGCGATAACGATAGTAAGCACGAATTTTTAGGTTGTTGTACTGTTGATTTTAAAAAGATAAACATATGACAATTAGGATGTTTTCAAATTTTTGTAAATGTTGTTGGAATGTTGAATTTAAAAAGATAAATAAAAATTTCTTTGAAAAGTTAAACAAAAATTGTAGGAGAAAAGCACAAAATTTGGCGTGACAAGCCAATGGCACGATCAACGGGGTTAACACCTAATGGGCAAGCCCAGCAAAGCCGAACTGGCCCAACAAAGGTGAGCTTCGTCACGGTACTGGTGCCGGTAACGAGTTCTACCAAGCTTGCAGCCTTCAGCTTTTAAGCAGGTCTCTACGTCGCTAAATTCGCGATGTGGGACTAATATGCATGCTCGGTTGGAGAACCGGCGAGACAATATCCTAATTGGGCCGGTCCGGTGATTCCCGAATACGAAGAGGAAAACCTCGGCGATCCACCGTGTCTCGCACCCGTTCCGTGGGCGGCCGCGAGACGTTCCACTTTCCAATCTTATCATCGCGAGGCAGCGAGGGCAAGATCGTGACTGCGACCCGGCGAGGGCAAGTTCGTGACTGCGAGCCGGCGACCGGCGAGGCGATCACCGGACTTCGCCGATCCGCAACAGCATCGAGCCGGCTAAGCGCGACCACGGGTTGGAGAAGGTCGGTACTCGGAGTCTCGATTATACATCTGCTCCTAATTGTAAGATGAGTAATCATCTATCTAGTATTGCTGCTTGCCGTGCGTGCTAGCCATCAATATTTGTTACTGGGCGTAACTTGATTGATCACCTAATATTTACTGGTTCCCGTAGTGTTGTACCTCCGTCCGAATTATCATATAGGAGTATGTATCTATATTGCTACGTGCGAGTTGGCTCGTCATTGGTTCTGTGTGCTACATTTCTTGAGTGCCGGATAGTAATCGAGTCCTTGTGTTACATTCGAGCACAACCGGCGGTTTAAATTAAGATACAACTTGTTCTATTGCTTGATTCTTCCTGGAATTAAATAATAGTTCCGTTGATTCATCGTCGTGGTGCATCTTCATATTGGCCATCTAGTTGTTTACTGCAGATCTTAGACGTGTCCTTATGACATATTATTATATTTCAATTATCGGTAGCATGTTCTTATTTATCTATGTGTGTGTTTGTCAGGTGTTCAAATCAATGTCACACCAAGGTAGAAGTTGGATGCGGCTGGATAAGGCATCTGCAGAGTGGCAACAAGGACTAACAGATTACCTTGATAGCACCTTTGGAGGCAGCTCTAAAGGAGGAACGGCACCATGTCCATGTCCAAAATGCCGTTCCTCGACATTTATGAAACGGTTGGACGTTCAGAAGCATTTGCTCCGGAAAGGTTTTGATGAAAGCTTCATCCGAGAGCAGGAAAGTATATGTGAAGGTTCAGCTATTGATGATGATGAACAAGTTGATGATAGGGCTCGTACCACAGAATTGGTGCATTCTATGATCAGGGGTGAAATACGAGGAGAAATCGATGAGGAACAGCCAAACGAGATGGCAAAGAAGTTCTTTAAATTGCTACAAGAGGCCAAGAAGGAGTTGTTTCCAGGCTGCACGAAGCTACCCAGGTGTCTTTCATTGTCAAAATGTTTGAGATGAAGTGCATGTTTGGTTGTAGTAATGCTTGCTTGGAGTACATGCTTCAGCTGTTCTTGCTTATTCTTCCTAAAGGACAACAACGCCTTCCGGATAGTATGGAGAAGATAAAAAAGGTTGTTAGGGATCTTGGTCTAAATTATGAAAAGATAGATGCATGCTATAATGATTGTGTGTTATTCAGAGGGAAAAAATATGAGGGTCTGGATAATTGCCCAAAATGTGGTGAGACAAGGTGGAAGCAGTCTAAGGAGGTACAAGATGTTGGCGGTAGTTGTGGCTCAAAAAGCGTGTTCCGCGTAAAATCCTACGGTACTTCCCATCGATTCCACGGCTACAAAGGATATACATGTCGAGACTAGAGCATCATATATGCGTTGGCATAAGGAAGAATTGGTGGTTGATGGAAAAATGCGACATCCTGCGGACTCCAAAGCATGGAAACATGTGGATAAAACCTATGAATGGTTTGCAGAGGATCCTCGTAATGTCAGGCTTGGTCGGCATCGATGGATTCAATCCGTTTGGAATGCTGAATGTGTCATACGGTTGTTGGCCGTGATTCTAATTCCTTATAATCTTCCGCCTTGGTTGTGTTTGAAACAGTCGCATTGGATGTTGTCGATGATGATACCGGAGCGAGATCGCCGGTGTTAGCATTGATGTGTACTTGCAGCCTCTAATTGATGAGCTCAAAGTTCTGCGGGAAGAAGGTGTCAAAGCCTGGGATGCAAAGGAGAGGAAGCCTTTTGATTTGCATGCAATTCTCCGTGGACAATCAATGACTTTCCAGCATATGCGATGCTTTCGGATGGAGTACGAAAGGCAAGTTTGCATGTCCATGCGCCATACGGAAACAGACTACTTATGGTTGAAGCATGGGAAGAAGTTTTGCTACATGGGGCATCGTCGCTTTTTGCCTATGAACCACAAGTGGCGTAGAAACAAGGTCAGTTTCAACAACAAGACAGAATATAGGGAGGCTCCACAACCACCGACGGGAGAACAGGTGTTGCAACACTATGATAGTTTTGACCAAGTCAAATTCGGCCCCGAATCAAAAAAAGGACGAAGCGCGACGAAGACAAGAGATGGCACAACTGGAGGAAGAAGAGTATTTTCTTCCGGCTTCCGTATTGGAAAAATTTGCTTATTAGGCACAACTTGGATGTGATGCATATCGAGAAAAATATATGTGAGAGCATATTGGGCACATTGCTAGACATAGAAGGTAAAAGTAAGGATAATGAGTTAGCTCGGCTTGACATGCAAAGCATCTCGGGATAAGGAAGGATCAGCATCCGAGCATAAGAATGGTAAGTTCACCTTACCGCCGCTTTGTACAAATTAGAGAAAGACGACAAGAAACTTTTATGCAAATTTCTACATGAAGTTAAGTTACACGATGGGTACGCGTCCAATATCCGAAGATGTGTGGATGAAAATCGGTGTCGGTATGTCTGGTCCGAAAACTCACGATTATCATATTATATTCCAGAAACTTTTACCATTAGTACTACGCAACATTCTGCCTCAAGAAGTTGTTGTCCCATTGATCGACTTGAGTAGGTTCTTCGTTCGCTTTGCTCAAAGGAGCTGGATGAAAAGGAGCTTGCTAACATGAGTGCTTCGATTAGGGAGACTCTATGTCGGCTTGAGATGATATTCCCACCTACCTTTTTTGACATCATGGTACATTTGCCGGTCCATCTAGTGAAGAGGCTTTACTTGGTGGACTGTATGCTATAGATGGATGTATCCCGTGGAGAGATACCTGCGTACGGTAAAAGGTTATGTGAGGAACAAAGCACATCCTGAAGGCTCAATAGCGGAGGGATATCTCACAGAAGAGTGCATGACATTTTGTTCTATGTTCTTCGAAGACATGCCAACTCGCCCAGAGCGTCATGAAAGCGCCGCAGTGCCTGAGCCACCATCTGGTTTGAGCGTTTTTGCTGACCTTGACTATAGTCGGAAAGGCTATAATTTTGAGGTCTTGGAAGAATCCGAGATGCTGAGAATAAGGCACTACATACTCACAAATACTAAGGAGTGTGCTACTTTGCCTGAGTGAGTTAAATTTAACATTTCAGCATGCTATTTTTTTTTTGTTCACATGATATCTTACTAATTCTTTGCATTTTGTTTGGTCTGCCCACTGCAGTGTACATAAGGCTTCACTAAAGAAATATAATCTGCATAATGTTGATAGAAGGCACAAGCAACAATTTGCTGGTTGGTTTGAGGTCAAAGTGAGTCACCAGAATTTTTATTTTGTTGATATTATGATGCACATAATGAAAACATCTTATTAATATTTGTTAAATGGATGTACAGACCAAACGAGAATATGACCAAGGAAAAGCTAGTGAGGAGATATACAACCTTTCTCAAGGACCGGATGATATTGCTCGTGTATTCAATAGATGTTTCATCAATGGCTTCCTATTTCGGACGGTGTCGGCAGAGACGAGCTTGATCACACAAAACAGTGGTGTCCTTGTCAAGGGTGATCAAAGTACAGGTAATATGGATTGGTATGGAGTTATTAAGAAAATTATCTCTCTACAATTCATTGGTGAAAAGGAAGTGATGATGTTCCAGTGTGATTGGTTCGATGTCCCCGCTCCAGCAAAGAACAAAGGTAAAGGGTACAACAAAGATCACTATGGAATTATAGATATTGATACTACCCGTCTGAGATATTCAGATGAGCCCTATATTCTAGCGACACAAGCGGAGGCGGGTGTTTTATGTCAAACACGCAAAGAAATCAAATTGGTGTAGCGTTGTTCGAATCAAACCAAGAAACCTTTTCTCCATGCCGGAATCAGCTAGTGTGGAAGAGGAAGCAGAAATTGATGTTGACTCATTGCTTGTTGGGGTGGAGAACATGCCTGTTAGAAGTGATGATCGGGGGACTTGATGAATTGGCGACGAACGGACATGGAAGGGGAAGCAATTGATACTTCGTTATTCGGAAAGCAATTGCTCAATCTGTACGAGAACCAAATGATGAAGATTTTAGTGATGAGGGTGAAGATGATGTAGACGCATATATTGACGATGGAGTTGTCGCACCTGCCGTTGCAACAGATGACGAAGCTGATGATGATTTTTTCGCTTAAGTATTCACAATTTTTCTTGAATGACGTTTGGATGTTCTTAGCTGATCAACAACATGCTTATTTTAAAACTTGCGTTTGTGTGTGTGTGTGTGAGCAGCAACTAGCAGGTTTGAATTTTTGTGAAGGATTATTTTCTGGATTCCCAGCTACTAGCGTGCATGCCTAAATACTTGCGTGACTCATTTTTTAGATCAAATGCTTATGCCGGCTTGATGTGCCAGATTGATTTGTGTAGATCATTACTCTGAATAGTAGGCGGTTGTAAATATGAACAATTATACAGGACGGTACGATCTAGCTACTCAGATTCTTTAGAGAATATACATGGTTGTAAATATAGAATCAATCATGGCTACTTTAAAGCAACTATATTAAATTTCCAGGCACATTGTCTGCTGATCGTGCGCTTCTCAGAAAACAAAACAGCTGCCCATGCAATCGCTCTCCTAAATCACGTTCACGTTACTGGTGCGCTTCCAAATCTCTGCCGCCGCCAAAGAATTGCTGCCGCACCTTTTTTTCCCTCCACACCTTCTAGCGCTCCTAGCTCCAAAACTGGTTCATTTTAGTTTAAAAAAACGTTCGTTTGTTTACATGTCCATCACAAGAAATTCGGCACTTCTACCTGTTTTGAGGACTTGGCGCCAAAATACGCGCCAACAAACCCAAAGTTTTGAGCACTTGGCGCCTCTAGTGGCCAAACCGGCGTCCATGCCTCCATGCCCCATCCTCTCTCTTTTCTCGTCACCATTATATCTCCTATTCCATCTCGATCTCGCAATTGCTCTCGTTGTGTCCCAAGCGGCGGTCCTCCGTGCGCACCCCGCAGGCTGCAGACCCCGCGGTAGTCTTCCGAGCGCACCCCGCGGACTGACGAGCACCACCTTTCTCCTACCCGGCGGCGCTACTCTCCGTCCCGACCCGGCACGGCGCGCTCCGTCCATGACCCCCGGCGCAGTTTCCATTAATTTCCGACTTGACGACCGACACTCGATCCCTCTCCAACCTGGTGGCGCAAGCTCCCTTCCTGTTCACAATCATCATGGAGGCTCGCCTACAATTTCTCTTTTTCTTTCTCCCAAACTGACTCGATCTCTTACCTTGTCTCCAGGGTGTGGGCGTGCACCAAGTGGCCGGGGTGCTGTATACGGTGACGGCCGACGTTCTTGGGCGGTGATGAGTTGGACGCCTGCAAGCCTGCGCCCAAGCAGATGCCTTGCCTAGGTAAATCCCCCTCCCTCCTAGATCTACATGACTTTTTTTGTTTGATGAAATATCTGCAATCCGATGGTTCTGCCAGGAGAATTAGATTGTTTAGATTAGGCATGTTCCCTGCAAGTTTTATTAGTAACTGTATACACATGTTATCCATTAATCCTGCGATGCATGTTATCAACAACTAGATAAATGATTTCCATTCAGAAATTAGGAAACTGAATATCAGTTTTATTAGAGGTGAACACATTTATGTGGTTTCCGACTTGCTATATACTATGGTCTCCAAAGTAAATATATTTATAGTTATGCTTGGATTAAAACATGTTTCTGCATACTATATACACGCTCGACACCGTAGACATGCATAACCCTTGGCATATATAGGTGTTCTATACACACTTAACACCGTTTCTGGAGAGCATCTCATGTTTTCTAGATACGTTTTACAAAACGTATATGCAATTTCTGACACGTTCTGTGTGGAAACGCTCCAGACACGCTTTACTTAAACTTGTCTATATACTTCACTAGAGATGAAATAAAGTATGTCTAACAACAAAATAAAGCGTATCTAGAGGGAGGTGTTTCTTGTACTGATACCTGGACAGCCGGCCTGCACTACACTTGTTAGGTGGAAGTTATTTTTTAAAATTTTCCTTAAAAAGAACGATTCAATTGTTAGGTGGAAGTTATTTTTTCTTTACTCATTAGACGTGTCACTTTTTAAAACAATTAACAATTCACTTATTACATAGACACAAGGTGTTTTCACATTAGTCAATTTTCTTTCAAAAATACCATTGCATCAAACACAAATCCATTGCAATAGTACTTCATAATTGCATCCATATTCCAAACCGGTGCAATACCAGCTATATATTGCATCAAAAATTCAATACTAACGCAACCAAATGTGTCCGATGCAATAATTTCTACCTATTGCATCCCTTGTTCCAAATGATGCGATAGGTCATACCTATTGCATCGACATGAATTACTATCGCATCCAACTCTTTTTCGATGCAATAACGACCACATATTGCATCAGATTTCAAAATTTGATGCAATAACAGCCACCTATTGCATCAGATTTTAGTTTGATGCAAGGGGACGTGATGCAATAGGGTCAAAATTTAGTAGTGTTTGTGGCCTACTTGCAGGATGGATGAGGATTTGTGCATCAGGTTTCACTATGGTGGTAGTTTCAAGATGGTGGGAAGGAATCAGTACTATGTTGGTGGAAACATAGTTGAGTGCTGGATTGATTTAGACAAGCTATCATATTTTGAGATCAAGGGGCACCTTGCTGATTACTATAACCCACCTAGTTTGCTGAGATTTTTCTGGGTGAAACCTGGGAAGACAGAAGTTGATGGGCTAGTATTGTTGGTTGATGATAATTCTTGCCAGTCTATGTATGCAGAGCACAGTAATGGAGAAGTTGTTGACATGTATGTTGAGGAAGTGGGTCATGATGAAGAAGCTCAGGAAGGTCATGATGATGAAGCTCAGGAAGGTCATGATGATGAATCACAGCAAGGTGTTGAGCATTTAGAGGAACAAGGTTATGAGCTGGTTGTGTTTGGAGCAGAGCAAGGTCATGACAATGAGCACAAGGAAGAAGATGAACTTGGGTTTGCTGATGATGAGGAAGGACATGTAGTAAAGGATGAAAAAGTGCATCTTGACATTCTTAAGAGCCCACCGATGAATGACAATGATTTCCTATCTTACATGGCATTCTACAAGTCACCATCAAAGGAAGCCGATAAAGGGAAGCTTGTTGCAAGGTTAGAGGATGAACAAGAGTCGAGCATGCATCGATGACTAATCGATGAAGATTACAAGCAGCCATCGAGAGGATGATAGTTGCGAGATGATGAGGAAGCAATTGAACTTAGGAACTATGCAAGGCAAATTAAGAGAGACATGAAAGCAAAGAAGTTAGGCATGCATGTGAGTACTGTTGTGGACATTACGGCAGAGGACTTAGTTGATGAAGTACCAAATTTTGATGATCCTGGCAGTCCCTTCCTAGACTCAAGTGATGAGTATTCCTATGAGGAAAACAGTGATGGGAAAACAGAAAGATGGAAGTCATTGGAGAATAAGTTTGACAGTAAGGCTGAGGTTCCACTATTTGCTCTTGGCATGGCATTCAGAGACTCCGGAAATTCAAGAAGGCCTTTGTCAAATATGGTCTGAAGACACATAGGTCTCTGAAATTTCCCAAAAATGAGAAGGACAAGTGAAGGCTATATGTGACTGGCCAACTTGCAATTGGATGATATATGGTTCAAAGAACAGCTCATCAAGGTGGTTCAAGGTAGCCACTTTTGTAGATGAGCACACATGCCCACCTAGGAGAGACAACAAGCTAGTCACTTCTACTGTCATTGCTAAGTACTATTTCAACCAGATTAGGGACAACCCCACATGGAGTATTGGGCTCATGAAGGCTGCATGTCTTAGAGACTTGTTTGCAGATGTCTCAAACTCAAAGTGCAAGAGGGCTAAGTCTATAGTGCAGCAGAAAGCTCTGGATGCTATGAAAGGGGAGTACAGTAGGGTTTATGACTACCAAGAGGAGCTACTTAGGTCCAATCCTGGGAGCACAGTTGTTGTGTGTCTTGATCATGACATTGTGGACCAACCAGTGTTTGAGAGAATGTATGTTTGCTTTGATGCTCTGAAGAAAGGATTGCTTGGAGGGTGCAGGAAGGTTATTGGGTTGGATGGTTGTTGGTTTAAAGGGGCTCACAATGGAAACTTGCTTTGTGCCATAGGTAGGGATGCCAACAATCAGATGTATCCTGTGGCATGGGCAGCTGTCCCAATAGAAAACTATGATACATGGTACTGGTTCTTGGGATTGCTTCAGAAAGACCTCAGCATTTGTAATGGAGGACAACAGTGGGTTATCATTTCAGACCAACAAAAGGTGAGCATGCAGCTACAAAGTCCATCATCATTCTCTGCTTGTAGGCAGTCAATTAACATAAATGCTAACTTGTTCTATTTTGCAGGGTCTTCTAAAGGCAGTCAAAGAATTAATCCCAAATGCTGAACACAGGATGTGTGCCAGGCACATTTATGCCAATTGGAGGAAAAAATACACTGACAAGAAACTACAAAAAAAATGGTGGAGATGTGCAAAGGCACCATGCAGGACTCTGTTCAACCTGTACAGGGCATACTTAGCTCAGGACACCCCAGATGGTGCAAAAGACATGATGAACACATCACCAGAGCATTGGAGTAGGGCTTACTTTAGGGTAGGCAGCAATTGTGACTCTGTTGACAACAACATTTGTGAAGCTTTCAACCACAGTATCATGGAGGCTAGGTTCTATCCAGTGATTTCCATGTGTGAATCAATCAGAAAGAAGCTCATGGTTAGGATTCAGGAAAACAGGGCCAGAGCAGACAAATGGAATGGACACATATGTCCAAACATTTTCAAGAAGCTGAAGATCAACATTCACCTTTCAGGTAGATGCAATGTCCTTTGGAATGGACAGGATGGGTTTGAAGTACAGGAAAAAGAAGACAGGAAGTACATAGTCAGGTTGAACAGAAGAGAATGCACTTGTGGTTATTGGCAACTTTCAGGTCTGCCCTGTTGCCATGCTATTGCCTGCATCTACAAGAGTTGTCAGAAGCTTGATGATCACATTGCTCCATGTTTCACCAAGGAAGCTTACATGAAGACATATCAGCATGTCCCGCAACCCTGTAGAGGGTCCTGGCAATTGGCCAATTTCAAATATGCCTAGGCCATTAGCACCAGCATATGTCAAGATGCCAGGAAGGCCTAAGACCCAAAGGAGGAGAGAGCAAGGAGAAGAACCTAAAGGAACAAAGGTGAGCAGGGTTGGGATTCAGATGAGATGCACTTGTTGTGGGAAGACAGGACACAATTCAAGGAAATGTCCCAAGAACAAAGAGGCTGGCTCAAAAAGAAATGCTCCAATCAGAAGGGAGAAGAATAAGAATAGAAAGCAGGCAGAGGCTAGTGCTAGGACCAATGTCCAGGAAAGAAACAAAAAGAGGGTGAGCAGAACTACTTTTACATGTTCTTTGATCTTCTAATAATTGTGCTTTGATCTTCTAATACTTGTGTTGTCCAAAAATGTGCAGGCAAAGGTGTCTGCTTCTCAGCCTACTCCACACCAAGCAAGTGGCAGTCAAGCTCCAAGGGGTTCCTCTCAACCTGCTCCAAGCCAAACCAGAGGCAGGCAACCTCCACCATCTGCTTCTCAGCCTACTCCACACCAAGCAAGTGGCAGTCAGAATCCAAGGGGTTCCTCTCAGCCTGGTCCAAGCCAAAGTAGTGCCAGGCAAGCTCCAAGACAAGAAAGAGTTAGGCCACCAAGTAGTAGAGCTAGGGCACCAAGTGCAAGAGCAATGGAAGCAGGTCAAGGTAGCAACCAATCTACAAGGAGGGGTGGACTAGGCTGGCTCTTGTTTGGCAACAGGTGATGGTGTCATGTGATATGCTTTTGGACACATTTTGGAAGACTTTTCTGTGTAATATGACATAGATTGGCTTCTGTCTCACTGTGGCTTTTCTGGTGACTTTTTTGGTGTAAAATAGGAGTAGTTTGCCCACAGTGGCTTCTTTAGCTTACAAATGTGACAATGGTTTATGCCAACTGGAACTTGTAATGCATCTATGGTTTATGTAATGCTGAAAACCGCCCAGGGTAAAAATTAAACTGTTTTACAAGTTCATGGTGATGGAAATCCGGTTTCAAAGGTCATGGCCAAAGTATGCCAGGGTTCAAAGGTGAGGGTAGAATATAGACTTTTTCCGGTTCAGAAACATGGTTGAGCATACATGCTGGTGCACTTTTATTTTGTGATGTGTAGTTTTGACCAAACTTGAAAAACAATTCAAAACCCTTTTGAAACCCTATTTGAAAAGTGGTTCAAATAAAAGAAAAATGAATTTTTCTTTGCCTCCTTTCACTCTCCCGAAGTGGACCTTGAGGCCTTCTGCCCACTCCCTTCCTGCTCTGGCCCGAGTGGCCCATATCTTTGCCACCTGGTCGGCCAAGTCAGGAGCAGCCCACCAGCAACCCGCTTGCTCTTCTCCTTATTTCCCATGTGCCGAGAGGTCATGGCCAAACCAATGCCAATAGCGTGTGGCCCTGTCTCCTGCCTTGATTCCTAAGTCCTGACCGAGCAGGACTCTACCCAGTTCGAGTCCATCGTGGTGCCGTGTCCTCGCGCCAAGGCGAGCCGCCCACGCCACCGCTCTAATAAATAGCAACCCTACGTACGTCGCACAGCCCCCACGAAACCCTAGTACCACCATGTGCAAACTCGCCGAGAAAAGCCAACACCGTCGAGCTCGATTCGCCGCACTCGATGCCTCCGGAGCCGCCGTCGCCGTGCATCTCCGCTAGCTGTCGCTGCCTCTCCAGCCTCCACTGCCAAACTTCTATCCGATGATCCCGTCGAGGTTCTGAAGCTCCAGACTCCCTATCTCGCTTTCTTTTTCTCTTCCTGTACGTCATTCATCAGCATCGCCGAACTCCTGCAGGAGGTCACCGGCCGTCCCGTCGACCCCACGATGCCATGGAGTTTTCCCTGTCCGCTAAACTCTGTCAGGTGAGGTCTCCATCTGCTCGACCATCCAGTGCTCTTACCGTAGCAATTAAACCGAGGCATGAACGTTGCCGACTCCAGTGAAGCTCACCGTGCGTCTTGCCTTGCTAAGCTGCTAGCTTGAGGACGTCAATTCTTGCCTTGATGATGCTTTGATGACATCACATCGGTTTTGTTGTCGCTTTTCTTTACAAAATTAAATCTGCAAATACAGTAGAAATACATTGATATCTCTCCAATCATCCTGAGCCATCCTGCCGTGTCTCGGAGATTGATTCTATTCCATGTGTATTCTGTTTTCAAACCTACAGGGGCAAGTCACCATGGATTTGCTTCCTCTCGCTCTGCCATTGAAGCTAATTAATCTCCATATCTTCTGCTTGTTGTCCAATGATAGCTTGTGCTGGCCATCGCCCTTGTTGATGTTGGGCTCGAGACCGATCTGCCGTCGTCTTCCTTGTCTGCCGTTGAGATCCTCTTGCAGCTGCTTCCACAAGCAAGTGCACAGGCATGAACACCGGCTACCGATCCAACTGTGGCCAGGAGGGTGCATGTTTCCTACGTGAAGCACCATCTTCTCCGGATCAAGCACCGTACTAGTGTTGCACTATTGGACACGGTGATGTTTTATGTTCAGTAGATGCTACTTCGTCCATCACCAGCAAGCGTATGCATATCCATGCATGCATTGACTCAAGGTGAGACGCACGTACATCTCCTTGTGCATTAGTTTATTGATGATTAATGATTATGCTGATGTCATGTATATGGCACTCATGCATAATAAATCACCATCATCTATTTATTTCTCAATTCAATAAAATTTGTCTTTTACTCGTCCTGAAGATATTCCCTAGCTACGTCCCTGAGTATCAGCCAGCAAGTCAAGCATGTATATATCATATATGCAAGCTAAATGTCTCCTTCTACAGCATGAAAGCCATTACGTAGCTAGCCTCTATTTTAGCTCAATTAAAATAAGTGAAGCCTATAGATTTCTTTTCAAAGCAAATCTTCGGTACGTTGTTGTGCCTAGACTGCCGAACTACCATCCACTACGTGAAAAACTCACTGTAGGAGCGCTTGCCCATTTGTAGTAGGGGCGGCTCGTGATGGAGCCGCCCCTACAGTGGCTGGGGCGGGGAGCTGGCCGGCCGCATCACCAGCCGCCCGCTAATGCCTTGTAGGGGCGGCCGGGTGATCCACCCCGCCCTCTACGGCCACTGTAGGGGCGGTGGTGATCCGCCCGCCCCTACGGTGGGTTTTCACAAAATTAGTTAAAACGAGATACTGAATGACCTCAAATAAAAAACTTTTAAATACAAGATAGTTTTATCTCATCAAGATATATATTTCATACATAGAACACTTTTGCATTTGGAAAAGTTTTAGTAAACTCTTCTCACGGGTTTGAAAATCCAAGGCGAGACTTGGTCAACCCTAGTCAAACGAGGTACCAAATGACATCAAATGAAAAACTTTTGAATACAAGATAGTTTTGTCTCATCAAGATACATATTTCATACATAGAACACTTTTGCATTTGGAAAAGTTTTAGTAAACTCTTCTCACGGGGTTTGAAAATCCAAGGCGAGACTTGATCAACCCTAGTCAAACGAGGTACCAAATTACCTCAAATGAAAAACTTTTGAATACAAGATAGTTTTATCTCATCAAGATACATATTTCATACATAGAACACTTTTGCATTTGGAAACATTTTAGTAAACTCTTCTCACAGGGTTTGAAAATCCAGGGCGAGACTTGGTCAACCCTAGTCAAACAAGGTACCAAATGACCTCAAATGAAAAACTTTTGAATATAAGATAGTTTTATCTCATCAAGATACATATTTCATACATAGAACACTTTTGCATTTGAGGAAGTGTTGGTAAACTCTAGTCACAAATTCTTGAATCCCACACGAGACTTAATGAAACTTCATGCGGGACGAGTGGATTTAGAACTACACTTTTGCAACGCTTCATCGAATGCAAAAATGACCTTTGTATGAATTGTTCGTCTTGACGAGTGGATCAAACTTGATGTTCATGACTTTTCGAGGTGGGCCCGTCTAGGGGTCGAAAACCCGCGTCTAGCCGTGAAAAACGAAGTTTCAAAGTTTGGGTGGTCCAAACAATCCGGATGAAAAGGTGACCATTGGAAAAAATATGTATCTTGATGAGTGTATCAAACTTACTATTCATCACTTTTGCATCTCGAGGCCGTCTAGGGTCCGGTCAACGTGTATTTTACGAAAAACGAGAGGTTTGACTTGGTCAACCCTAGCCAAACGAGATACCAAATGACCTCAAATGAAAAACTTTTGAATACAAGATAGTTATATCTCATCGGGATACTCATTTCATACATAGAACACTTTTGCATTTGGAAAAGTTTTAGTAAACTCTTCTCAGGGTTTGAAAATCCAAGGCGAGACTTGGTCAACTCTAGTCAAACGAGGTACCAAATGACCTCAAATGAAAAACTTTTGAATACAAGATAGTTTTATCTCATCAAGATACATATTTCATATATAGACTATTTTTGCATTTGAGGAAGTGTTGGTAAACTTTAGTCACAAATTCTTGAATCCCACAGACTTAATGAAACTTCATGCGGGACGAGTGGATTTAGAACTACACTTTCGCAACGCTTCTTCGAATGTAAAAATGACCTTTGTATGAATTGTTCGTCTTGACGAGTGGATCAAATTTGATGTTCATGACTTTTCGAGGTGGGCCCGTCTAGGGGGTCGAAAACCCGCGTCTAACCGTGAAAAACTAAAGTTTCAAAGTTTGAGTGGTCCAAACAATCCCAGATGAAAAGGTGACCATTGGAGAAAATATGTATCTTGATGAGTGGATCAAACTTGCTGTTCATCACTTTTGCATCTGAGGCCGTCTAGGGTCCGGTCAACGTGTATTTTCCGAAAAAACGAGAGGTTTGACTTGGTCAACCATAGTCAAACGAGGTATCAAATGACCTCAAATGAAAAACTTTTGAATACAAGATAGTTACATCTCATCAATATACATATTTCATACATAGAACACTTTTGCATTTGGAAAAGTTTTAGTAAACTCTTCTCACAGGGTTTGAAAATCCAAGGCGATAGTTGGTCAACCCTAGTCAAACGAGGTACCAAATGACCTCAAATGAAAAACTTTTGAATACAAGATAGTTTTATCTCATCAAGATACATATTTCATAGATAGAACATTTTTTCATTTGGAAAAGTTTTAGTAAACTCTTCTCACGGGGTTTGAAAATCAAAGGCGATACTTGGTCAACCCTAGTCGAACGAGTTTTTTTTTTTTTGAGAGGAATCATATATATATATAATATAGAATATATATTTACATGTTTTTTTGAAGGGAATCATATATTTACATATTTACATATATAATGCCATTTTTTTGTATCATATATAATATATAATATATTTATATTAGATAAATTATTGGGAACCCATGTGAAGCCTCAGCGAAACCCATCCCACCAGCGCGGCCCATCAGGCCCACCTTCTGGGCCAGCTATATATTCCCTCCCAAACCCTAGAAACCTAATCCCCAATTCCCCACCCTGGCCGCCGCTGTTTCCTTCTCCTTCCCCACTGCACCCCGCGGCCGGATCCAGATCGGAGGCAGTCCCCACTGCACCCCGCGGCCCCCCCTCACCGAACCATGGAGGCCGCCGCCGTGCTCGACTGGTGGAGATCCACGCGCGGCCTCGCGCCATCCTCCCAGGCGTGCCGCGCCGCCGCCCCATTCGCCCGCGCCGACTGGCAGGTCGCCTGCGCCATCCTCGCCAGCAACAGTAGCGGCACGGGCGACCGCAACGCCGCCGCCACCACCACCACCAGCAAGCAGCCAGCGCCGCGGGTCAACGGCCAGACGCCCCCACCCACTCCCTCACCCTCACCCGCGCCCGCCCAGGAGAAGACACCACCTCCGCCGCCCACCGAGCTAGATCTAGTGCCGACCTCGTCCTACGCGCGCTCCTCCTCTGTTTCCTCCGGCGCCGCCTCCCCCACCGTCGACCGCTCCTCCTGGAAGTCCATGGAGTTCGAGATCCAGTCGCTGCTCGGCAAGCTGCAGGACGTGAACGACGCCATGAGCCGCTGCGCGTTCGCCAGCGCCACCACCACCTCCGTCTCCCAGAAGCTCGCGCACCACCACGACATCCTCCACGAGTTCACACAGGTCCCCTCCCTCCGCTCCGCTCCTCGCGTTATCGTTTCGTTGAACCACTGGTTAATCGCTTTGAATGGTGGTTCCTTCGTTCTTCGTGGAAGCAGGAGTTCAGGAGGACCAGGGGAACCTGAGCTCCATGAGGGAGCACGCTGATCTGCTCAGCTCCGTCAGAGACGACATCACTGAGTCCAAGGTTCATTTCTTCCCAGAAACTCTTCCACTGTTGTATGTAAACGTGGATGCAATAAGGAGTAGGTGCAGTTTCTTGTGATTGCTAAATCAGATCCAGTAATCTAGTAATGTTGTACTCCAGTTCTTGTGATTGTTATCCCGTTTTTTGGTTCATATGTTTTTCTAGTTTTATATATATAATAAGCCTTGGTGCCATTTTAGGTGAAATGGCACCAACAGGTACCAAGCTTTCATCAATTATATTATGACTTATATGGGACTCGTGTGCTTACTGGTACATACCAGCCATATTTAGATCGAGCTACACCAGATTGATTGCTGCTATCTGCTTGCATTGCTGTGGATAGAAGTATCGTAGTATTGAACTGTGCTGGGCATGATCTTTCTAATTTATATATGCACTGGATGTACTTGCAGCAGGGAGAGACGAGCTCTGGACTTGAAGCAGAGGGAGAGAAGAGCTAAGAACTCAGGTTGGGTCCTGAACTCAGTTTACATGAGAGATTTCTAGATTACTAGTTTGTCTGAACTAAGCATCTGTAGTTTCTTCAAGTGTTGGTTCCTCAGTTTTGATTTGGTTCCTCTACTTATCTCCGAGATAACAGGTGGGCAGTGGGCAAGCCAGTGGGTGAGGATAGTGCGTTCGACAGCGAAGGTAGTTTCTTTCGCAAGCTTTTCATTGGTTCTATGAGTTCCTTTCCAACCTTGTTCTCTATGTAAAACTAGATCTTGAATGTAATAGCTGATGATGTAGTGATCATTTCCCCCCTTTTTAGTTTTCATAAACATGATTCAAACACTCAATCTTTATGCACAAGGATCAATACTAGTAGGATGGACTTGTGATACTTACTAGTTGTGACTTGTGACCTGCTATCTGCTGAGTACCTGTAATTTCATTTCTACTGTCTACCTGAGTACCTGTAGTTTCAGTTTCATGCTGCAACATCGATAGTTCTCAGTTGTTTGTTTGCTACTAGAGTTTTTTATTTAACCAGTGTTACTCCTCTCATTTTAGACTGCAGTCCTTTTATTTGATCAGCTCAGAACTTGTCACATGATTGCTTATTATACTTGAAGATCTCACCAAGGAATGTTTTTTTACCCTGTTTTTACTACAGAGTGTGTCTGGAGATGACCCAATCATGCTAAACATGAATGACTACAAGTTACTGGACATCTTCTAGTAGGTGCCCTTAACTTCATATGTGATGTGCTAGATATGTTAGATAATGACATAAATCATTTGAGTTAGATAGCGTGTGGTGGTTTTCTTCTAGCTGGGAACATAACAGATAGCACATGATAGCATGTTCACCTTGAATTTTACTTAGCTGATCTTTGTATGGCAACTTGAGATTTGAACTGCTTGTAGATTTCATATGTATGAATACTTAAACAATCAGACCCTTTGTAATGATGGACTTTGTGAATTAAACTTGTAATACTTGTGAATCATGGTTTGTACTTGTGAATCAGACTGTATATATGTTGTGGTCAGATTTGAATTTGAATTATATATTATATCCAGTGGTCAGATTGGATTTGAAATTATATATATATGCTGTGCTGGCAGTTCCATGGGATTATTGTAATTTATATTTTTTTTGTTTTGAAAATTAACTGTAGGGGCGGCTCTAGATTGAGCCGCCCTTACAGTGTGCCACTATAGGGGCGGCTGGTGTTCCAGCCGCCCTTACAGTGACCACCACAGTAAGGGCGGCTGGTGTTCCAGCCGCCCTTACAGTGGTCCACTGTAAAGGCGGCTGGTGTTGAGCCGCCCCTACAGTGCCCCCCACTGTAAGCTCGGGGGCGTAGGAGCGGCTCGCCCAGCCGCCCCTACAGTGGCTTTTTAGCCGCCCCTACAGTGGCTTTGTCTAGTAGTGATCTGGTATTGCTTATGCCGCGCTGATGGTTCCCTCTCGTCATATCTCTCATCTGCAGTTGTGTCGAGCAGGAGCATGCAAGCCGCCATGCATGCTAGCTATCATCTACGTATCACCAGCTGTTGTCGTTGTCATGTATCCATAAGCCAACATCATTAACCATCGTCGCCCCATATCTACGTGCATCTTGGTGAGAACCATGCTGCGGGTCTCCATCACGTGCAGATCATATATGCTGCATCGATGGCTGCCAGTTCCTGTTCCATGTTCGCCTCGGGACGTGGTAGTTCATCCTTCATCCAAATACATGGTGAGCTCGTGCACATGAACCCTCTCTGTCATGTCCTCTGTTTACGTGAATCGATCTCCAGTGAAGCTAGTTCAAATACCAATCATGGCCATCACCGAGCGCCATGCAAGCTAGCTTGCTTGCTTTGTTGACGCATTGTTGCTGTCATGATGACATCACCCATTGGATTATGGCCGTTTTCCTTTAACAAAATAATTCAGCAAATACATGAATACGTTTTAGTATTTACAGTTTTGCCATTGGTTTCAAAAGCTCATAACTTCTTCATTTTAACTCCGTTTTGACCCATTCAAATTGCGTTGGATCCGTAATTTCATAAGCTACGTAGTAGTGATAGTGATAGTCCAGTTTATAGACTTTATATTTCAAGTTCATATTTTAATGCATTCTTAGTCTATAGAAAAACTTTGAAAATTCATATCTTCGTCGTCTTAGCTCCGTTTTTTATGAACTTGACGTCTATATGATCGTAGTGACGTATAGATTAGTTCTAAAAGATTTTCAAATTGTTTTACTATGATTGGTGTACTGCTCTAATTTAGTCCTATTGTTTGCTTCGTGTATGATTGCTCGGATGCTTGTGTGGTGCTCTATAATCGTGTCCAGTCGGTGAGCTTTGCGTTGGCAATCAAGAGGTTAGAGATCAAGAAGCAGTTCTACGAGAAGATTTAAGTTATGAAGAAGGATCTGATATAAGGCAAGTATAGCTTGGGTTTTCTTTACATGACCATGATCTAGTAAGCTTGACTAATGAATATGAGATAAACATAAAAGATGAATGTTATCCTTCGGCAAAAGCTGGGACTTAACGTGCCGCTGTGAGGGCTATATGGCTCTGGCTCTAGTTGTTCATCGGACCTTTTCTAGCGAGTTAGAGGATCTGCGAGTTGGGTATAGGGCGGCTTCTCCATTGTGTGTATAGCCGGGTAGGAATGTGCCACTCGGGAGGAGGGTTTCCCTACATCCGATGACGCGGCCCTAACTTGTTAGACGAACCTATGGGTGGCTTTATAGTGAAACCCTGCTCATTCACCTTGGTAGTGTCATGTGAGTTGCAAACCCGAGCATATGGGAATCACGACTCACAGGGAAAGGGTACACCTCTGCGCAGAGTTAAATCGATTGATCGTCCGTGCCCACGGACAGGGCGGCCTGGAAAACTCAAGGAATTTTATATGTTCATTTAAATTGTTTATGTGTAATTCATCATTCAGTTTCACTTGATCATGTGGTTATGAGATTATACTTGTTATACTTGCGGAGTTCGACATGGACTCACTCTTGCTATTCCTACCACCTCAGGAGAAGTTTAGGCTTGTGATCAACCAGTCAGTTGGATTCAGTGGAGTGAAGTCAATACCCGAAGTTTAGAGTTGTCTTTCCGCTGATTGCTTCTAAGGTTATCTCTTTTTACTAAGTACATTAAGCATTATGAATTGATACTACCCCTTAATTGTAGCTATATGTGAGATTTGACTTCTAATGCTCACATATGGTGCATATCTGGTTTTATCCTTAAAATCGGGTATTACAGCTTCTTCTGTTTTGCGCCTGATCACTGCTGCACGGGTCTCTTTGTTGAGTTGCTCTAGTAGCCGCTTACTTACGGCGATGTTCTTGTAAAGTTGATCAAGGTGCCTGGCGAGTCGATCTTCTTCTTGAGCTTCGCTATCGGAGATGGATCCACCGCCATCACCTCCGTCGGAGGTGCGGGGGTGTGGCTGAATGATCTTGTTCTGGACGATCGAGGTTCGCGACCGACCTCCGACCTGGTCCAAGTTAGTCTCGATCGCCGCTCCGCATGGACTCCCCGCGGAGGTCCACCCTGTTGAGGTGCCGCTGGAAGGGTACCTCCGCCGAGGAAAGCTCGCTGATGTTTGGGGCCATGGATTTATCGTTCTTGTTCGAAACCCCACGGACGGCGCCAACTGTTGGTATGGACTCTTGCCCCCTACCTTCACCGGGGTCCGGAGGAGGGAGGCGGAGGTCTCACCACACAGAGAGGAGGACGCTAACCATAGACTTAAGGAAACATGAACTAGTGGGTCCAATTGAATATTTTGTATTAATTGGCTCAGGAAAATAGGAAAACCACCCTCTCCTCACACAGTGCCCTGCGCTTGGTATTTATAGACCTTGCCAAGGGCTAGGGGCTTTTTACATTAGGTTTCCCATCCCCATTACTCTGCGCATGGGACCCGACAGGGCTATTTTGGTACAAGATCAAACTACTACAACCACTCTATGTCCTATCCCGTGCCGCCACGTGTCAAGTTATGATTTGATCCACGCGTCGAGCCCTCATGCCGCCACGTGGCGACCCTCTGTGCTGTTGCCGGAGGTGCCTGGGGCCCTTAGCGCCAACCGCACCGGAACTCAGAGCCGAAGGTGCCGGAGAGCTCCGCTGAGGTGTCGTCTACCTGCAGAGGGAAAGATTGAGACAACGATGGCCGCGGAGGTCCGGACCTTTGCAGCCGGAGCCAGCGATGGTTCGCCACATCTTCGCTGGTTCGTCGAACCTTTGGCGAGTAGTTAGGATGAAAGCGTGGACCTTCGCCGGGAGCGTGGTTGGGTCAGCGAAGGTAGTCCAATGCCCGGTTGCCTAGCTAGGTGTCTTGGCCCTTGTCTGTGCCGCGGAGCTACGTGGGGGTCCCAGCGGAGGTTGCTCCCCCCAACAACCATGACCCATTATAAGAAGTTCACGGAAACAGCCTGGAGAGCACTTGCTGCCGGTAAATGCAAGCACTTGCTGCCGGTAAATGCAATGCTAGTTCCTCTGCCTATGTGTAGTGGTTCTTGGTGTGAGCTGCACAGGGAGCGCCGATCATCAGGACACTGACAGGCACCGTCTCCTAATGAGCCACAAAATCAAATTAGTGACCACGCTGATGAGCCACATATAAATGGCAAATCATACACCGCAGAATGTGCACAATGCTCTGCCTGCTCGTATCGTGTACTTGTGCTTCCTTTTTCGCAAAAGCAAAAAAAAAAAAAAAAAAAAAAAAAGGTGTACTGGTGCTTCATCCCTCATCTGCACCGGCGTGAACATGAATGCACACAAATCGAATTTCAGTTGGTCAATCCATGAGTGTAATTACAGTTGCGGAACCGAAATAGAAAGAGAACTTGGAAGAAAATTATTGTTCTTGTTCAAGCCTGCCTGAATGAAGAAACTAAAACACAAAAGTAACAGACACCACCAACTGAATACTTGGATACACATGAGAGCCAGAACATAAAATTAACTGGTTTTCCTTATTAAATATCATCAAGACGCAACGACAAATCAAAATTATATCTGTCTCGGAGAGGCAAAATGATCATGGAAGAGGTCCCTCATTGTTGAAGCTGCAGATATCCAGTAATTGAGTGAATTAAGCTCAACCGAAACAGGTGGTGCAGTTCCGGTTTAGAAGTCATGGTGATCTCGTTTTATATATTTCATCTTCTTCTTCATCATCGTCTTATTCTCCTCCTCCTCCTTCCTCTTCTTCGTCTTATTCTTCTTCTTCCTGTATTTAAAAAATAATAGATCAGTTACGTGCCATCTCCTGAAGGCCGTGTAATAAGTCAATAGAGAATACACACATGAGTCGACAGTGATGATGCAAGTTAATCCAGAAGTGATAGGTACCATTATCTATTTTGTGACCATTACATAGTACGTAGTAATTGTGAATGATGTGAAGCCACATAAATTAATGCCACAACTTTATGCATGCAAGGGGTGAAGAATGCTCCGGGACAACAAACCAGTACCTGCCTCCTCCGATGCTCCTCTCTTGCATCATATTCTTCCAAGCCTCCAGACAATTCAAGTGTAGGATGTCCTGGGTGGATGCTGACAGCGTTCCTTATAGCAGCTTCCGCAGCCTCCACCCTGCTTCTGGTGGCACCTTTGTCCCGAATTTTTACTTGGATGTGGTCCAGGCTTGCAAGGTGCTCAAAGCTGAACTCAAACCCCATCTTGAACTCTGTTTCCTGCACTCTAAATTCAAGATATAACCTTCGGAGCTCGGGCATCGCTTCCTGTGCGAACAACATCTCCAGGCCACCTCCATAAAACCAATTGTTGTACCTGAACTCTTTAAGGCACCGGAATTGTTGGCTGCTGATGGCAAGCCGTTCATCAGGGGCATGCAGTATGTATAACTCACAAAAGAGCAGAGCAGGTATGCCCCCATGATGCAGAGATCTTCCTGTTTAATTCTGAGAAACCCGAGTTTAAGATGGGTGAGATTAACAAGAGACGCCACCTGCTTCGGAAACCGAGCGATGCCAGTTCCGTATATGTCAAGCTTCCAGAGACATGGAACAATGGAGCACAATGAATCAACTAGTTCTTCTGTCAGCAAATCATTAAAGTCCCAAATCTTTAGTGACTGTAGCCCATGATTACCCAGCACAGCGAGAGATGACTTCAAAGCTTCCTTGTACCTTCCCAAACCATGACCGAGTAGTTCTCTTCTAGGCGTATCCGTGCTAAGCATTTTCAGATTACTCAAACTTCTAAGCGCTTGGACCAATTTTATGGAGAAAGTCCAATAACCTGACAACTCCTGCAAGGCTTGTAGATCTCTAATCTCATCGGGCACTTCTTCAACGGAGTCTGCGAGTAGACACACCAACTTTTGCAAATAGCATATGGATGGTGGCAACTTTTTAACTCCACTGCCACATATATCTAGTGTCTGTAGGTACCGCAGGTTCGCAATGTCCTCTGGAAGCTCAGTAACATTAGAAGAACGGATGGTCAAAAATTTTAGCTGAAAAAGGCTTCCTATATGTTTAATGTGTTGGTTTCCAAGATGGTGGCCATAGTGAAAACACAGTACTCTCAGATGATGCAGCTCTTGCGGATGAGAAATTTTCTATTCTTGGAATCCAAAAAAGCTAATTGAACGAACCTGCGACCACCTATCTGTAATCTTCTGCATCACTTCATCTCCCACATGTTCAGATTGTACTGAGAGCCTACGAATCTTGTGAACACTACCACTATAGCTCTTCCCTTCCACTATGCTGGCAAAATTCTCCTCGGCTGATAGAGATACAATAAGCTCAAGCACCATATCATGCACTTGACAAACTTCAGCCTTTCCGTCATACTGGATGTCTATTGGTTGGATCAAGCTTCTGTTTACAAGCTCATTGAAATAACTCTCAGCAGTTTGCTCCACTGTTTGACCCCTAACTTCTGTGTACTGGTGCTTCATCCCTCAACTGCACCGGCACGAACATGAATGCACACAAATCGAATTTCAGTTGGTAAATCCAGGACTGTATTTACAGTTGCATAACCAAAATAGAAAGAGAACTTGGAAGAAAATTATTGTTCATGTTCAAGCCTGCCTGAATAAAGAAACTAAAAGACAAAAGTAACAGACATCACCAACTGAATACTTGGATACACATGAGAGCCAGAACATAATTAACTGGTTTTCCTTATTAAATATCATCAAGACTGAAAGCATCTAGGCCCCTTTGATGCGGGTTTCGATGATTGATGACAATGTTAATTATCATAACTAACATGTGTTTTGCAGAAATGGTAGAGTGTTAGGTCATGTTAATGGAATCTCGGGCAATATGGTTTTCATGCCCCTATCGATGGAAATCGTTACGGTTTTCAAAGGTTGGACGACAAGGTTAAGGACGGTTAGTTCCGATTGTCGATGGTGTTGAGTGACATCGGATTAGTCGTTAGGACTTTGTTTTTCCTTTGGCTGTACTATTAAGGAGGGTGCAAACGGGTAGCTTGACCTAGGTGAGTCTAATGGTTTAGGTGTGGTGCACACTTGTGAAACTTAGCACTAGGTAGCTGCAAAATGTCCCTAAGATTGATTGGAGTCGAAGCCGTTCACAAAGTTTTTGAATCAGAAGTGAATCGGCCTTCTTTTGCTGCGTCGGACGCTGGCTGGAAGAGCGCCGGACACTAGCGTCAACGTCCGGCCCGTGTAGTGTCCGCAGCCCGGAGAAGTACTGAGCATCAGACGCTCAGTAGCGTGGCCCCGGACGCGTCCAACGCCGTCTGGTGCGTCCGGCGCGCCTCAGACTCTTTACAGAGAGCACTGCAACTCGGCCTGGCCGCCAGACGCGTCTGGTGGATGAACGCTGGACGCATCCGGCCTTCACAACGGCTAGTTGGCAGTTTGAAATGGAACACGTGCCGGACGCGTCCGACGCTGGGCTTGTGGCGCATCCGACAAAAAAACAACAACAACATAGCCTTTTGTCCCAAGCAAGTTGGGGTAGGCTAGAGATGAAACCCAAAAGAGACAAGGAAATAGAGAACACATAAAGGGCACAAGACAAATAGAGTTACGATTCAGGTATGTTGATTGCTAGTCTCCAAGCGCTCCTATCCATAGCTAAATCCTTGGAGATATTACACTCCTTAAGGTCTCTCTTAACCGAATCTTCCCATGTCAGTTTAGGTCGACCTCTACTGCTCTTGACATTATCGACCCGCTTTAGCACCCCACTATGCACCGGCGCTTCAAGAGGCCTCCGCTGGACATATCCAAACCATCTCAACTGATGTTGAATCAACTTCTCCGCAATTGGTGCCACCCCAACCCTATCCTGAATATCGTCGTTCCGTACTCTATCCCTCCTTGTGTGCCCACAACACCAACGCAACATAGCATCTCTGCTACACTCAATTGCTGGACATGTCACCTTTTTGTACGCCAACATTCAGCACTGTATAACATCGCCGGGCGAATCGCCGTCCTATAAAACTTACCTTTTAACTTCTAAGGCACCCTTTTGTCACAGAGGACGCCAAAAGCTTGACGCCATTTCAACCAACCTGCTAAAATTCTATGCCTAACATCTTCATCAATGTCGCCATCCTTTTGTAGCATCGATCCTAAATACCGAAAAGTATCCTTCTTGGCCACCACTTGCCCATCGAGGCTAACATCTCCCTCCTCATGCCTAGTCACGCTGAAATCGCTCCTCATGTACTCGGTCTTGGTCCTACTAAGTCTAAACCCTTTTGACTCTAACGTGTGCCTCCATAGTTCTAACTTCCTATTAACCCCTGCCCTAGTCTCGTCAACCAACACCACATCATCAGCAAAGAGCATACACCAAGGGATATCACCTTGTATGTCCCTTGTAACCTCATCCATCACCAAAGCAAATAAATAAGGGCTCAATGCTGACCCCTGATGTAGTCCTATTTTAATTGGAAAGTCACTGGTGTCGCCATCACATGTTCGAACAAACGTCATCGCATCCCTGTACATATCCTTGATGAGGGTGATGTACTTAGTTGGGACTTTGTGCTTTTCCAAGGCCCACCACATGACATTTCTCGGTACTTTGTCATATGCCTTCTTGAGATCAATAAAGACCATGTGCAAGTCCTTCTTCTGCTCCCTATATCTCTCCATCAACTGTCGTAATAAGAAAATCGCCTCCATGGTCGACCTACCAGGCATAAACCCAAACTGGTTTTGGGTCACACTTGTCACTCTTCTTAGGCGATGCTCGATAACCCTCTCCCAGAGATTCATCGTATGGCTTATCAACTTAATCCCACGGTAGTTAGTACAACTTTGAACATCTCCCTTGTTCTTGAAGATTGGTACTAATATACTTCTCCTCCATTCTTCAGGCATCTTGTTTAACCAAAAAATGAGGTTAAAAAGCTTAGTTAACCATACTATCGCTCTGGCACCCAGGCATCTCCACACCACAATGGGGATACCATCAGGGCCCATCGCTTTACCTCCCTTCATTCTCTTCAAAGCCTTCCCGATCTCTGCCTCCTGAATTCTCCTCACAAAGCGTCTATTGGTATCGCCAAATGAGTCGTCGAACTCAAAGGTAGGGCCCTCATTCTCCCTATTAAACAACTTGTTGAAGTACTCTCTCCACCTATCCTTGATCTCCTCATCCCTCACCAGAAGTCGATCTGTCCCATCCTTGATGCATTTGATTTGGTTGATGTCCCTAGTCTTTCTCTCGCGGATCCTGGCCATCCTATAAATGTCCTTCTCCCCTTCCTTCGTGCCTAGCCGCTGATAAAGTTCATCATACGCTTGACCTTTTGCTACACTCATAGCTCGCTTTGCAGCTCTCTTCGCTATTCTATAGCCCTCGATGTTGGCTGCACTCTTGTCATATTGGATGTGCTTGAACCACTCCTTCTTCTCCCTAATAGCCTTTTGCACCTTGTCATTCCACCACCAGGTGTCTTTTGCTTCCGTTTGCTTCCCCTACTCATGACAAACACTTCCGAAGCCACCTTCCGAACACATGTTGCCATCTTTAGCCACATGTCGTCTGCATCTTCTCCTTCTTCCCAAGGCCCCTCGCCTAGCATCCTCTCCTTAAACGTTTGCGCTGCTTCCCCTCTAAGCTTCCACCATTTTTTTCTCACAATCTTGGCATGATTGTCTCGGTGGACACGTACCCGAAAGTGAAAGTTCGCCACCACAAGCTTGTGTTGAGGGACAACACACTCCCCAGGTATCACCTTACAATCTAAGCAAGCATGTCTATCCCCCCTCCTTGCAAGGATAAAGTCGATCTGGCTCGAGTGTTGTCCACTACGAAAAGTCACTAGATGGGATTCCCTCTTCTTAAAGAGGGTGTTCGCTATCAACAAGTCGTAGGCCAACGCAAAGTTCAAAACATCCACCCCCTCTTGATTCCTATTACCATACCCGAACCCCCGTGCACCCGCTCGAAACCTACATTAGTCGCACCCACATGGCCGTTGAGGTCTCCTCCTATGAAGAGTTTCTCGTTGATAGGCACGGGATCCACCATGCTATCTAGGTCCTCCCAAAATTGCCTCTTGGTGCTCTCGCTAAGACCTACCTGTGGGGCATAGGCACTGATCACATTCAGAGCCGAATCTCCAACTACCAACCGGACTAGGATAATTTGGTCGCCTTGCCTCCGAACATCAACTACTCCATCCTTAAGGCTCCTATCAATCAAGATGCCTACACCATTCCTACCCGATGTTGTCCCCGTGTACCAAAGTTTGTAGCCAGTATCCTCCACCTCCTTCGCCTTCTGGCCCTTCCATTTAGTCTCCTAAATGCAAAGAATATTTACACGCCTCCTAATTGCTGTATCGACTATCTCTCTTAACTTACCCGTTAGGGACCCTACGTTTCAACTACCTAGATGAATCCTAGTTGGCTCGGCTAGCTTCCTTACCCTTCGCACCCGTCGAGGGAAGTGCGAAGACCCTTGCTCATTTTTCACTACACCCGGGCACAGATGCAACACGCCACAAAGGTTGCGACGACCCAACCCTTTCTCATTTGTCATCGTACCCGGATCGCGATACGATGCGCCACTAAGGGGATGACGACCCGGCCCTTGCTCATTTAACACTACACCCGGGTACTGATGTAGCGTGTCGCTAAGAGGGTTATGCCCCAACGAATCTCTTATGGGTTTCATATACCTTTCACATGATGGGTCAGCGAGGAAATGGGAACAGCGGCTTAAGCCATTAGGTGTAGGCGCTTTCCAGAGGTGGAAGATTGACGTTCTTCCTATTTGACCCGAAACCGATCGATCTAGCCATGAGCAGGTTGAAGAGAGCTCTAACAGGCCTTGGAGGACCGAACCCACATATGTGGCAAAATACGGGGATGACTTGTGGCTAGGGTGAAAGGCCAACCAAGATCAGATATAGCTGGTTTTCTGTGAAATCTATTTCAGTAGAGCATATGATGTCGATGGCCTGAGGTAGAGCACTCAATGGGCTAGGGTGGCCCCCATTTCGCTTTACCAACCCTAGGGAAACTCCGAATACAGGCCGTCATCCTTAGTACAGACAGACTGATTGGGTGCTAAGATCCAAAGTCGAGAGGGAAACAGCCCAGATCGTACGCTAAGGTCCCTAAGCAATCACTTAGTGGAAAAGGAAGTGATCGAGCGATGACAACCAGGAGGTGGGCTTGGAAGCAGCCATCCTTTGAAGAAAGCGTAATAGCTCATTGGTCTAGCTCTATGGCACCGAAAATGTCTCAGGGCTCAAGTGATTCACCGAAGCGATGAGACCTTGAAAGCTGCTTTTTCAAGTGTCAATAGCGGGACGTTCTGTCAATCGGGGAAGGTTTTTGGTGACAAGACCTAGAGATATCGAAGTGAGAATGCCGACATGAGTAACGAGAAATCCCGTGAAAAACACGATCGGCTGCCAGTGGAAGGCTTTCTGCGTTCAGTCAATCTACGCAGAGTGAATCGGTCCCTAAGGAAGCCCCGAAAGGGCTGCCGTCCGATGGGTACACGAAAGTGACGAAGTTGCTTTGACTACCGAACCATGCCCGGATCATCGGAGCGGGTGGATGATCGGGCCGAGGGCTGCCCCCTCTTCCCCTCGCTCTCCTTTCCTTAATATTCACCGTCGAGTCATCAAAGCCGTTAACTAATTCAGAGGGGCTCGGCTGGCCCGGTCGCCCTACGCTATTGGCGCTTCCAAAGGCGAAGCTCTCGTCTTTGGCGACCAGCAAACAGAGGGCTAGGGATGAGCGTGAAAGCTGTTGCGCTTCCGTACACGTGCATACTCTTGCTCCGTCGCGCGTTAGTACAATAACGCGCAGCTGTTTTCTTGCTGGGGCGGACACGGATTTTTCTCTAAAGGTGAAGACTCTGAAGTGGGCGAACACTCAACCCAGCGGGCGAACATGCCGGCTCCGGCTCCGCGCACCTGCTGACACCTTTCGAAGCACTTTCATGTGTGAACCGAAGTCGTCTTGTCCTTCCTTTCTCATTTCAGTGGCACTTTCACGTGTGGCGCGTCCGACGCCCACGAAAAAGCAAAGGTGGGGGATAACGGTTGGATTTTTAGGCTTAGCCTATAAATACAACCCCACCTCCTCCACATCGGCCCTCTTGCCCGTTTGTTCAGCTGAAGAAACACTTTGAGTGCAAGGGAGAGTAAGAGCCTATTGAAGTGATTTGAGATTTGAGAATCAAGATTTAAGAGTTTCATTAGTGCATAGAGAGTAGCAAGTGTGCATCCACCCTTCTCATTAGGCTTGTCATGGTCAAGTGAGAGCTTGTGCTTGTTACTATTGGTGATCGCCATCACCTAGACGGCTTGGTGGTGATTGAGAGCTTGGTGATCATCCGACGGAGGCTTGTGGATGACCCAACTCAAGTTGTGAGCGGTTCTTGGTGATTCACCGTGTCGGAGCGACGAAGAATCAGCCGCTAGAGAGCACTTGATCCTTACGCGGATCAAGGGGGAGCTATACCCTTGCGCGGGTGCTCCAACGAGGACTAGTGGGGAGTGGTGACTCTCCGATACCTTGGAAAAACACCACCGTGTTCCTTGCCCCTTTACTTTCCGCATTTACTTTCTAGCATTTACATTCTTGCAATTACATTCCTAAAATTGCCATGCTAGAATAGGATTAGAACCTAGGGTGCAAAACTCTTTTGACGGTAGAATTATTAGGAACACACTTAGGCACCGAGGGGTGAATATGGGCTAGTAGGGTTTAATTCCGCAAGAAATTTTAGAATTAGCCCAATTCACACCCCCTCCTCCCCCTCTTGGGCATTTTGATCCTTTCAAAGACGCAACGACAAATCAAAATTATATCTGTCTCGGAGAAGCAAAATGATCATGGAAGAGGTCCCTCATTGTTGAAGCTGCAGATACCCAGTAATTGAGTGAATTAAGCTCAACCGAGACAAGAGGTGCAGTTCCGGTTTAGAAGTCACGGTGATCTCATTTTATATATTTCATATTCTCCTCCTTCTCCTTCGTCTTCTTCTTCTTATTCTTCTTCTTCCTGTACTTAAGAAAAAATAGATCAGTTACGTGCCATCTCCTGAAGGCCGTGTATGAATAAGTCAATAGAGAATATACACGAGTCGACAGTGATGATGCAAGTTAATTCAGAAATGATAGGTACCATTATCTATTTTGTGACCATTACATAGTACGTAGTAATTGTGAATGATGTGAAGCCACACAAATTAATGCCACAATTTTATGCATGCAAGGGGTGAAGAATGCTCCGGGACAACAAGCCAGTACCTGCCTCCTCTGACGCTCCACCCACTCATCATATTCTTCCAAGCCTCCAGACAATTCAAGTGTAGGATGTCCTGGGTGGATGCTGACAGCGTTCCTTATAGCAGCTTCCGTAGTCTCCACCCTGCTCCTGGAAGCATCTTCCGTCCGCATTGTTACTTGGATGCGGTCCAGGCTTGCAAGGTGCTCAAAGCTGAACTCAAACCCCATCTTGAACTCTGTTTCCTGCACTCTAAATTGAAGATATAACCATCGGAGCTCGGGCATCGCTTCCTGTAGGAACAACATCTCCAGGCCACCTCCGACTAAACAATCGTTGTACCTGAACTCTTTAAGGCACCGGAATTGTTGGCTGCTGATGGCAAGCCGTTCATCAGGGGTATGCAGTACGTATAACTCACAAAAGAGTAGAGCAGGTATGCCCCCCATGATGCAGAGATCTTCCTGTTTAATCCTGAGAAACCCAAGTTCAAGATGGGTGAGATTAACAAGAGACACCACCTGCTTTGGAAAGCGAGCCATGCTAGTTCCGTATGTGTCAAGCTTGCAGAGACATGGAGCAGTGGAGCACAATAAATCAACCAGTTCTTCTCTCAGCAAACCATTAAAGCCATGAATCTTCAGTGATTGGAGCCCATGATTACCCATCACAGCGAGAGATGCCTTCAAAGCTTCCTCATACCTTCCAATATCTCGAACAAGTTCTTCTCCAATAGGCACTTCCATGTCAAGTGTCTTCAGCTTAGTCAAATGTCTAAGCGCTTCCACCGAATTTACAGAGAAAATCCTTGCACACGACAACTCCTGTAATGCTTGTAGATCTCCAACCTCGTCGGGCAATTCTGTAAGAAATTGTACAAGTAGACGCACCAACTTTTGCAAATGGCCTATGGACGGTGGCAACTTTTTAACTCGAGTGCCATGTATATCTAGTGTCTGTAGGTATCGCAGGTTCCCAATGTCCTCCGGAAGCTCAGTGACATTTGAAAAACGGATGACCAAAAATTTTAGCTGGAAAAGGCTTCCTATATGTTTAATCTGCTGGTTTCCAAATCCTCTATGCCTAAATAGGAGACCCCACTAAAATATTTTCCTGGCTTCTCATGAAGCCACGTCACCATCAACCCACCCAACAAAACCATTGCACAATCATCACGACGCATGGCTTGCCTTTCCCATTGATTGTGCGTTCCTGCCTCCTGCTCTCCCCCACTAGCTAGCCATCACACAAGCCAGACTTAAAACGTCTATCCTCTTCCTCTCCTATAAAACGGATCGACCTCTCTCCCGTCCTCATCGCATTCTCGCGACTCCACCTCTGCTCGCATCTCGCCTCCATTCCTGCCCTGCGTCACTGTGTGTGCGTCGCCGCCGGTGCCAGTGCGGAGGTCGCCGCTTGCGTGGCCTGGGCGAAGCACGTCGAGAGGTCACAGCCATGCAACATCGTGGAGCTTGCCCAGCCACATCTGTACGCCGCGTTGCACTTTGTTATTGCCGGCACCGTCGCGCTCGCCCGGCCAATATCATCAGCACGCGCGGCGCCATGCCTTGTTCGCGCGCCATACTTCGAGAAGGCCACAACGGCACAGAGAGCTGCTCGGACTTAGCGTGCCCGCGGTCTGCTTGCTGCCTTCCCACACCGGTGGTCGCACGCAGCCCACCTGCAGGCCGTTGCCAATGCACTCCCTGGCTGCAGCATCCCGGCGCCGCCTCGCCGTGTAGCTGGGAATGAGATACTATTCCTTTTCCATTTTTGCTCAGATGGAGAGCGTGGTGTTTTCATGAGATTGTAACTGGCGGGTCCCACAGCTTCTAGATTCTATGATCTAAATTGAATTATGCTAATTCGTTGCCACTCATATATGCACCCTAAGGCCTATGCTGATTATCGCATTGCATAAAATTGTCTACGTTTTGTCCCTAAAAAAAAAATTGTCTACGCTGCCAATCAAAGTAAGAGATTTGTAGTGTCTAACTCTACGAGCTCTGTGCGCTCAAAGAAAAGAAAATATGTTGTACAATTTGTATAAATGATTTAAATATATTTATGGTGCTGCTCCTTTTCCCAATTTTTTCACATGTAGTTAATAGTCCTTTTCGATCGTTTATGTCTATCAAACATTCAAATAAATATGTGCATATTTTCTTTTTGAGCTTTCATTGTTTATCGATCTGGAGTTTTGTTCCATATAACACTACAAAATCCCCGCAGCAACGCGCGGGGTATTATCTAGTTTATAATAAAGCAGCAGTACTCTAACATGATGCAGCTCTTGCAGATCAGAAATTCGCTGCTCTTGCAATCCATAAAAGCTAATAGAACAAACCTGAGACCACTTATCAATAATCTTTTGCGTCACTTCATCTCCCACATGTTCAGATTGCACTGAGAGTCTACGAATCTTGTGAACACTACCACTATAGCTCTTCCCTTCCACTATGCAGGAAAAATTCTCCTCGGCTGACAGAGATACAATAAGCTCAAGCACCATATCATGCACTCGACAAGCTTTAGCCTTTCCATCATACTGGATGTCTATTGGTTGGATCAAGCTTCTGTTTACAAGCTCATTGAAGTAACTCTCAGCAGTTTGCTCCACTGATTGACCCCTGACTTCTGTGATGAACCCTTCAGCTATCCATCTCCATGTTAGCTCTTCTCTATCAATCTCGTAATCCTCTGGGTATATACTAAGATATAGCAAGCAAGTCTTCAGATTATATGGGAGATCATAATAGCTAAGAAGAAGTATATCTCTCATTCCTTGGTGACTAAAAGCAGAATTGATAGAATTGTACACTTGCTCCCACTGACCCTTGATGGTTTTCCCAGTTAGCAGGCTTGCTATTGTGATAATAGCTAATGGCAAACCATGGCATTTTTTGAGGATTCCATGAGATATTTCTTCGAAGTGAGGAGGGCATGCAGATGTATCACCAAAAACCCTCTTGGAAAATAGTTGCTGGGATTATTGGTCGCTTAGAGGTTGAATGTTGTGGACATATCCTGCTACACTAGAGCAACATGATGTGGCGACATCAGTAATTCTTATGGTTGTAATTATTCTGCTATTTAGTTTGTTCTCAGGTAAGGCAGACTTGACAAGTTCCCATGCTTGCATGCTCCAAATATCATCAATGGTGACGAAGTACCTACACATATTTGTAAAAGACGTTAATTGAGACATGATCTTGTACTCGTGCACTCCCACAGCCTCAAGAACGCCCACCGCATCTTACATAACAAGTTGACTTAAAAAAAATACGGAGTATGTACATTGGAAAGGCATTCCTAATTGACATCACACAAACAAGGAAGCAGCTAGTGAGCTGGGCCACTATCTTTCCAGTTTCTACAAGTTCACCAAATGCAATTTGAGTCGATGTATTTCATTAGTCTGGTTGTACATTTTTTTAAAAAAAAGAAATTAATCCATCCATCCTAGAAAAGACAATCAAAGAGCCTCGAGATGATATTTACTCTTTAGCAGATAACATTGTGTTAAGAGAAATTAATGATAAAATCTATTCTGAATGAAAACGAATGCAAAATTCTAATTAGCTCCTAGAGTGCGTACCCATAATGCTAAAGGGCACCAAATAAGGTGGCGGTCTAATGAAGGGAATTTCTAGACAATTTTCCATGGAAAATTTCTATAGGGATACTGGTTCAAACCTTAATACCTCCACTATAGGCTACAAGTAGAGATATTTTATCACTATATATGCCAGACCCGCCCTTCCTTAATTGGTCGAGCCAAAGAATAAACACATAACATAAGCATATTCACACGCAGAGGGATCCTTAGTGCACAAAAATAGATTAAATTACACAATCCCCTGGCATAGAACCAAACAAGATCACCATACTCCTATTTTTCTACTCCGTCCGTCCCAAAATAGATGACATTATGGGATACGTGCCAATCAAACTTTCTCAACTTTGACTAAGTTTTTAGAAAAATCGTGCAACATTTATATCTTCAAACAAGTTTATTATGAAAATATATTCAATGATCTATCTAAGGGCGTCTCCAATGGTTCTCAAATAGCTAGTGAGGAGGAATTTTATTGGCTATCAAGACGTCTTTAATGACAATTTATAAATAGCTAGCTAGATGAGGCATAAAAATAATAAAAAAGTAACATTGTAGTTGGCTATCAATGAGAGAGATCAAATAGCTAGCGACTCCCAAATAGCTAGCGACTCTCAAATAGCTAATCTAGCATGATCTCCTAAAAATATCTCTCTCACATAACTCTCTACTACAGTGTTTATTTCTATGTCTTATCTAGCTAGCTATTTATAAATTGCTATTTATAGCCAATAGAATTCCTCCTAGCTAGCTATTTGAAAACCATTGGAGATGCTCTAATAATACTAATTATGTATTATAAATATTAATATTTTTTAATATATAATTGGTCAAAGTTTCAAAAGTTTAACTTCTCGAAAAGCGAGAATGACGTCTATTTTGGGACGAGGGAGTAGGTAGTATAAATATCTCTACACTTTGTTTTAATAAAAGTATATCTTCTCATCAAAATTAACTGTTTCTATGATATGCCATATATAATATAGAAACCACCTAAGAAGCATTGCCTAAAAAAGTTCTTTCTCCCCAATGCACATGTCTAATTATGGCTACAAAATAAACTTCTCCAATCCTTTGTCATCTCTCCCCAATCATCTTTCATCTCTCTTCTATTCAATGTTGTTGCCAAATTGGTAAAATATCTACGTGGCACCCAGCGGCGGATCCAGAATGGCCCAATGCGCACGCGCGTGGGGGATGGGGGGTCCTAATAGAGGATTGGCTTTTGATGGGATTTTGGGCCGAGTTGAGATCAATTGGTCTAACTTTCTACCTTATATTTCTGGCCCACCGGAAGGGGCACACCCAGCCCTCTTTGAATCCTAAAGTTGAGCATGCAGCCTGCAGCACAGTGGCCTGGCCCAAGCACGGCTCGACCTGATCCACGGTTAAAAAAGGCACGGTTGAGGCCCGGTTGCTACTATGGCCTACTAACAGCCCATGAACCGCCTTTTGAAAAAATAGAAAAAACAGCCCACCAAGCTACCCCCTACCACCCAAAACCTAACTTCCTTCCCTCCCTCCTGGCCTCCCCAGCGCCGCACTCTCCTCCCCGCTCTCTCCGCGCGCGCGGCGCGTTGCACTCGACTCCCCGCTCTCTCCCCTGTGGCTAGGCCAAGCCCCAACGCCGAGCACAGTGCACCGCCCGCCTACTCCATGCCCCCACACAATCGGCCACTTCCTCCACTCCTCGAGCACGGCGGCATCAAGCACCGGCGTCGAGGACGGTGGCCGGTCCTGAACGGCTCTCTAGATCCGATGTTGAGCTCTCAGGGGCGAGCATGTTGGCCTCCTCCACGACTCCTCTAGATCCGGAGTCAACCTCCCCAGCGGCGAGGGCGAGCACGCTGGGAGTTGCCGCCACCTCCCCGGTCTCCCCTTCACTCTGTCTCTCCTTCGTGACGCGGCGGCGGTACTCGGTGGCATGGATGCGGGTCTGGGGGGCCGGCCTGCTAAAAAGGTTGTGCTTATCGAGCCGGCCCGGCAGGCTGTGCCTGGGCCGTCGGGCCAGGCCAGGTGGCCTGGATGCACATCTTTACTGAATCCGCGCCTTGTGGCACCATATAGAATGGCATTGGGAGTGCCTTAGTACCTCTCAAAATATTTAGTCTGGAGACATAAAAATGATACGAATATATTCATATTGAACAACAACACTGAAATGACATAATAACATTGTAGTTATATTATAATATAAAAAATATGGTAAAAGTTAAATCTCAATAAACCCAAGAAGTAAAGACGTCATATATCTTTTGACCAGAGGGTGTATTAGAATTACCCCTCAACAAGATAAGCACTACAAAAAATTCTATCATGCAAGTCAGGTTTTAGATTAAGAAGCCTGTAATGGATGTTATTATCTTTTATAAACTAACTTAATTTACGCGTGCATAGGAAAATTCAGAAGCTCAAGATGTTTATTTGTACTACTATCTTAAAAATGAGAAATACTAGTATGTCATAAAGAAGTTTTGATCAACTAAACATAAGCGTATACATAAACATACAAAATAGGGTAAATGAAAGAAGGAAATATGAGATATCATTTTTTACACATACCTCTTATCTTGTAAGAATGCTCTAAGCCTATATATGAGTTGTTGCTCGTCGTCTGATGGATCGACATAGCCCTCTAGTTCTTTGAGCATATCAGCTAGTATCTTTGCTATGTTCGGATTCCGTGAAACTGGCACAAAACATGAGCAATCATATTGACCACTGATTTTCTGATAAATTTGGTTTGCAAGTGTTGTCTTGCCAAGACCACCAAATCCCACAATAGATACAACTTTGAGTCGCTGTCCACAGTCATCATCCTTTAGAAAATCGATGATCTTCTCCATTGGACCATCAATCCCAACAAGCCTCTCCGCTTCCACGAAGAGTGCTGGCAACCTGGGATCAATTTGAACTCCATGGCTAAAATTTGTATCATCGAACTTGTACATTTTGCGGCGATGATCTTCTTCTTCTACACGAGCTTTGAGTTCTTCAATTAGTTTAGCAATCCTGTGGCGTGACCATATCTTTTGAATCATACTTATTGCCTTCTTTATAAGGTTGACATCAGCATCTTCTGTGCTCATCTTGTGCATGAAGAGATCGATGCAGTCTTCAATATCATAGCTGAGCTCACGCACTTTGTTCCTCCAATCCTTAAGCTGCTCATCCAACCTCTCCTCATTGTTGGCCAGCTTCACAAGCAGAGTTTGCATGCTGCTGAGCTCATCTGCTAGAGAGGCGATCTTGCTCTTCACTCCTTTCTGAAGCTTGTACTCCCCTTGTATCAACGCAAAGAGCTTGGGAAGCAGGGTGCCTATCGCACCCATTGAAGCACTCACTATAGGAGCAGCCATAGATATTGTTGGCTGCCTCTGTCTCTGTCTCTGACAACCACTGTCCCTCTCTTGCTTGTGGATGCGGAAATGATTCTTCTGCTGTAGTTGCAACTGCAAGAGTGTGTGTACATGTAAAAATAATGCGGCGGCGACTCTGCCAGTTGTGGTATGCAAATGCAAGAGTGTGTGTCTGCATGCTTACCGCCGCCGTGGAATCCTCTGCGGTTCTGCCTACGCGGAGCTTTTGTTTGGCAGATCCGGAGGTGGAGCTCGCCCAGGTTCAGGTACATGATTCAAGTTCAATGAAGTGAGTCTTATTTTCAGCCTACATATTGATTTGTCGCAGCGAGGGCATTACTATGGTATTTTTTCTGAATTGTGGCCGATGTTGGATTGTTGGAATTGCTTAGTACTACACTTATTAGGCTGTTATTACCAGGGTGCCATTATCTCTTGCTGTACTGTCTTTGCATTTTCAGGCTACATCTGGGGTTTTGTGTGGCCCGTGCTGTCTTGTATGAGAGCTCTTTCCATTACCGTTGGTATGCATGATTAATAAATGGTTCATGTTCAATAAATCCAATGGTTTTTGGCCAACATGCTGATGCGGTGAAGGGCTGAAGGCATTAGACGATAGACTCCCCAGAAATCGAATTCTTGGATTTCTTCAGTGGTCAGGTGACACCTTTATCATGATGACATGACCTGTTGTACAAACAAGTGTGTTGTCATGCTCAGGACTGACCATCCATTTCATCCACTTCTCAGTTCAAACCAGTTCACCTGTTTTGAGCTCAGGAAAGAACAGGCCAAGCCTTTCTGCATGTTTTCAATCCTGAAAGGCGATGTACGGTTTGTCCTCCTCACACTGAAACGATACGCGTTACACCTTCTGCACCCACAGAGATCTCTTTGCTGAATTGTTGAGATCTATTCCTGCTCTAATCAGGAGATTTGTGATGGCTTCATGTTGTGACGTCAGGGCTCCCATCATCCCAACCCGTTTCTAGCAGTTTATTAAGTGCAGGTGCACATGCAGATACTCACAAGTTAGAATTCGTCAAAGCAGTCAGGGTTCAGGTTTGTTGTAACATAAAAGTATATCAGTATTAGAGATATGATATGTACTATATGTTCAGAACAAAATAAAATAATGATAGTGTTTGGATTCGGACAGGGCAGGAGTGCACTTGGAACTGCTGACCAAGAGCCGTTGAAAATACAGGATAGATAGGGTTGCGACTTGCGAGAATATCGTTGAAGATCCTTGCACATGGCAGTATGGCACTGAGCTAGTGAGACCTAAACATGCTCAAAGAAGACCATGGGATAGTATTGTACTAATGCAAAGCAACATGAGTAGGATGGGACATTCAGATTCAAGAGCACATGTCTGTTATTATTGTTAGGGCAATCCCAATGGTAGACACCACGCGCGAAATCCAAGACAATTACATCAGCAAAAATCATCACTAGAAATCATCTCCTACAATGGTTGTTTCTTTGGACAATAAATGTTCAATAAATGTTCCACTGTTCTCTCCCTTATCTCTTCCTCTCTTCCTCCTCCGCTACTAGCGGGCAGGGCGGGCGGGGAGCTCGCGGCGGACGGCGAGAGCGCGGCACGGGCGAGTTCACGAGCGCAGTCGAGCGCGCAGCGGTGCAAGTGGGGACGCGAGCAGGCGCGGCGCAAGCGGGGCGGCCGAGGCTGTGCGGCGCGAGCAGCCCCGGCCGGCGAGCGGCGGGCACGGACGCAGCCGGCGAGCGCGAGCAGGCGAGACGCGCGCGGCGGGTGCGGGCGCGGCCAGCGAGCGCGAGCGGGCGCGGCCGGGCGATGTCGCGTGGCGGCCGGCGAGGAAGCGCGCCATCGAAGGCCGCATGCTCGCGTTCGTCGTCGTCGTGGAGCTCGGCCGGTGAGCGGGGCGGGTGAGGCGGACTTCGCGAGCCGTCACAGCGGACGCGGCAGCGAACGCGGCGACGCGGCCTCCGTCCGCGAGGGCGTCCGGCGCGAGCGCATCAGCTGAAGGCGGCGCGGCCTGCATGGGCGAGCGTGTCCGGCTCGAGCGCAGCAGCTGGCCGGCGGCGGCGTGGCCTGCGTCCGCGAGCGCGTCCAGTGCGAGCACAGCAGCCGCCGGCGGTGCGGCCAGCGCGAGCGGCGGGCGCGGGCGAGCGCGCCGGGCGCGTCGGTGAGGGCGAGCACGGCGGAGTTCCAGCGGCGGCTCCGGCGAGCTCCCATGGTGGCGCGCGCGAGCGCGTTCGCGCTGTTGCCGGCGGGCAAGGACGCGCCGTGGCCGGTGAGCGAGCACGCACAGCTGCCGGTGTGTTCACCTTCGTCGTCGTCGGGGAGCTCGGCCTCAACCGGAGAGCTGCGCGGCGGCGTGAGCGAGCGCGTGACGGCGCGTGCAAGCGCGCAGCCGAGGGCCACCAGGTCGGGCGCGGCCGACATGAGCGAGCAGGGCGGGCGCGACGGACATGGCCATGGACGGCACGGCGAGGGGCTGTGTAATCAATGCCATGGACGCGGGTCGCTTCTCCCCATCGGCATTTTGGTCGTTTCTTGCCGCCTCGTTGCGAGCGTCGACCCGGTTTCGCCTGCAAGAAACGATTTCTACGATTTTTGCTCTCTCTCCTCATTAACTCGGTCACCACGTCAGCCTTCTCTCCTCATTAAACGCGGATGGAAACGGCCTCTTAAATGTCGTTGAGAGTTGGGACTGCCCTTACTGATCTGGAAGGCAAGTGCGACCCATCAGTTAGTCTGCATCGGTAGAACCTTCGGAGACATCAAAAAATGGAATCTGTCAGTTCTTGTTTTGTTTCCTCTCTTTTAGGTAGGGTGTCAGGTTTGTTGTACTGATATAGTCCTTTTTTTCGAGAAGGAACATGTATTCATCTTAGTAGATTACACCGGCCTTTTTACAGACAGGATCCGAAAAAAAAGAAAAATTACAAAAAGTTCAAAACTCCCGTTCATCTTTCTCGAGCGCCCTTCGAGATCCATCCGTCACCGCCATCGGCCGCATCCCAATCGTCGTCGGGCACCAGGAGCCAAACTCCACAAGGTGGAGGCCGCAGAGGAGGACTTACTTCTAGGCGAATCAGCCGACACTGCCTCCTAGACGCATCGGCCAACTCCCGTATCCACGCCGCATCCTTCGATTCCATCGCCGGCAATCCGAGCAAAGCTCAGATTTTCACCAAAGAACATCTTCCTCGAGATTAATAGGGTCAACAACATCATCACCTGAAGAAGACAACCATGCGCCGGCCCTCAACTACTGGACTAGTCTCCCCAACCTCTCTAGTCTTAGGAAGAGACAAAACTATACAAGCAAGATATGCTAAAAAAAACTATACAATTAAGATTAACTGAACACAAAATCCTTGAAAATGGAGGACAAGATTATGGGAATATCTCCTCACACATGGCACCGAGTTAGTGTGGCCTTAACAACCCAAGGTACCTGCACAAGAAGAGCAGCGGGAGACGTTCAGAGCACCTGCCCAATGATCCAGAATGGCAGGCAGGAAAAAACGAGGAGCCTTTTACATATGTGCCATTAAAAAAGTTCGTAATTTCGCCAGAGCTCCTGAAAAGTTCATTCTCTCACAGCTATCACGGGTGTAAACTTTTTCTTTCTCTCGAGCCATTTCGTCCGTTTCTTTATCTAACGATGTCAAGCTGATGGGTCAAAAGACCATTATACCCCATGCTGGGGTCCATTCGTCAGCCACCAATACTCAGCAGGTCCCGCCATCCCCTTTCTTCTCTCCAATGACGAGTGGACCCCCAAGTGTACGGTCATCCCCAACCTCCCCTCCAGCTACAGGCCACATGGTCCTGCCTCAACCCGAGCCCGCGCACGCGGCGGACGCGCGCTCGCCTGCGCCCAGCGGCGGCGCCCGCGCCCGCGTCTGGTGGGTCCGACGGCGGCGGCCGTGTCCGGTGGCGCGCTCGACCGCGCTTGGCGGCAGCGCCCGCGCCCGCGTCTGGCGGGTCCGGCGGACGATCCGCGCGTGAAGGCCGCCGTCGCGGACTGCAGGGAGATCTACGAGAACGCCATGGACGACATCGGGTGCACGCTCCACGGCATCGACGTAGGGCGCTGAGCGACGCAGAGATGGCAGCGCCGGCACGCTCGCACGGCCAGGGCGTGTCCCCGCGGCGGCGCACGGCAGGGGCGAGCTCGCGCAGTTGGCGCATCAACGACGGTGGCACATCGACGTGGTGACGACGACCAAGGAGGCGAGCTTGACGACGCCAACGAAGTTTGGCCAGAGCGCGTCCCCACGGCGGCAGCGTGTCTGCAACGGTGGCGCATCCCCGCCGTGACGACGACGACGCCCGCGCTGTCGAGCAAGAGTCAATCGTCGCGCCGCCGTCGTGCGCGGGCTTCCGGACTCGGAGTCGAACGGCTGGGTGGCATCCAGCGCGCGCCCCGTCCGCCGCGGCCATGGGGATCTGGCCCTCGAACTTGGCCTTGATGAACTCGGCCGCCAGGTCGTCAAATCTCGGTCCACACTCGCACACACGCCACAATCCGCGGCGAGCAGGAAGGGCGTGGTGGCGGCACCGAGGCCGCCAAGCCGCGCGCGCAACGCGGTCGTGCTCGCGGCCGGCGTGGCCGCGGCCGTACTGGCGTTCCTGGGGCCCCGCGTCCGTCCTCGTGCCACCCGACCGCGCCGGCGCCTGCAGCTTCGACGCCGGGTTCCCCGTCCCGGGCCCCGCAGACGTTCTATGACGACCCGGACCTCTCGTGCGCGCTCGGCGGCCGGTGCGTCACTGACTGGGACGCCAAGCGCGCGTAGTGGCTACACTTGCGCGGGCTCGGGAATGCCGGAGGCCCGGAGCGCGTGGTGATGGTGACCGGGTCGTAGCCGGAGCCATGTAGGGCGCCAGGCGCCGACCACCTGCTGCTGCGTGGACGGCGGAGGAGGACGGCAGGACGCAAGGCCGGTGTGCGCTGTGTGGGAGGGGAGGGGATGGATCGGGTCATAGAGAAAGAAGGAAGAGAATAGATCAAGAGAAGGATATTTTAGACATTTGCACTAACCAGGTCCACATGTCAGGGGTCCCAAACGGTGCAAAACAAGCAGACCATGGACGGAATGGCTCGAGAGAGAAAAAATTTGCACCTGTGGCAGCTGTGAGAGAATGAACTTTTCAGGGGCTCTGACGAAATTACGAACTTTTTAATGGCACACACGGAAAAGGCTCAAAAACTAGTGGTTTGACTACTACTTTAGGGTCCATCGATGCGTGGAATCTTCATGCAAGACAAATTCAAGCAGCTGGGATAGTGATCCTGTGTGATTTTGGCGATCTGACAATTGGAGATCAAAAGGAATATGATAACGGTCAGAGATTATTCTATCTGGGTGTCTGAGAGAGCAGAAGGGCTGACCCTGACCCAGTGGGGATATTGACGGTGGTGTTCAGAAAGAAGTGTCTGACACCGACACTTGACAGTAGACAAGTTGTGGGATTGTATAGTACAAATACAGGTACAGGTAGAGACAGGCTTGTTGTGCAAGAATGCAAGAGTTGTGCGTTCTAGGAGTTGACACATTACGGAGCTAACTTGGGCTCATCTAAGTTGGTTGTATAAAATGGTTGGAGCTCTGCATTTGTGATGGTCCCATCACATGTAATGTATCCATCGTATAATTAGACTGCAAATCATTTCCGGTGCTTACTGTGCTGTTTCAGACTTCAGGATGGTTATACTAAACGATGAAGCCTGGGTTTTGTCTGTCTATTTTATTAGAGTTCTTCCCAGAATTTTTATGGCATGTGTTTTTTCATATACATGATTGATGTTCAATGAAGTGAGTCTTCTTTTCAGCCTACATATTGGTTTGTCACAGCAAGGGCGTTACTATGATATTTTCTGAACTGTGGCTGATATGGAATTGTTGGAATTGTTCAGTAATCAGGCTACAATTGTTAGGCTGTTAGTACCAGGATGGCATTATCTCCTGCTGTACTGCAATCAGGCTACATATGGGGTTTCGTTTGGCCCATGCTATCTTGTTTGGGAGCTGTTTCCAGATGGCATGCATGATTAAGAAATGGTTCATGTTCAATAAATCCAATGTTTTTGGGCCACCATGTTGATGTAGTAAATCCATTAGTTGTTCGGTGATCAGGCGACACCTATTATCAGGATGCCATCATCTGTTGCTGCACAAACAAGTGTGTTCTCATGGTCATTATGCTTAGGACTGACCATCCATTGCTTTCACTTGTGACTTGTCACCAGTACACTTGTTTTGAGCTCAGGAAAAAAACAGGCCACACCTTTCTGCATGTTTGCAATCCTGCTGCACCCAGAGAGATCATTGTTGAGTAAGACTAAGACATGTGGTTTCCAGCTCTAATCAGGAGATTTGTGATTTGTGACGTCAGGGCTCTCATCATCCCAGCTCCGTTTTAGCAGTTTATTATTAGGTGCAGGTGCACATGCAGATGCCCACAAGTTAGAATTCGTCAAAGTAGTCAGGGTTCAGGTTGTTGTAACATAAAAGCATGTCAACATTGATATATAATATCGTGTTGTGTTGGATACGGACAGAGCAGGACTGCACTTGAACTGCTGAACAAGAGCCGTTGAAAATACAGGATAGGGTTGCGAGAATATCGTTGAAGATCCTTGCGCATGGTAGTATGGCAATGAGCTAATGAGACCTAGACCTGCCCAAAGGAGACCAACTGACCAAGGAATAGTAATACCCAAAAAAAAAAAAACATGAGCAGGATGGTACATTCAGGAGCACACGTCTGTTACTGTTACTGATCCTGAAAGACAAGCGCGACCCATGAGTTAGTCTGCATCGATCGAACCTTCAGAGAGGCCATACCCACACACACATCAGAAAATGGAATCCGTCAAATTCGTCGATTGTTGGTTTTTTCCCTCTTTATAAAAATAGAAATTGCGGGCAGGGTGTCAGGTTTGTTATGCTAATACAGTATTAGGAAGAGAGAAGTATGCAAGCAAGAGAATCTGAACACATAATCCTTGAAAATGGAGGACATGATTATATATGGGATTATGGGAATATCTCCTCACACATGGCACTGGGATGGTGAGGCATGAGGCGGCCCAAGTTCAGAGCAAAAGCAACCTGCACCAGATGAGCAGCTGGAGACTTTCAGAGCACCTGTCACTCTGATCCTGAATGGCAGGTGGAAAGAAAAAACTTAGTGGTTTGAGTACTAGTTTAGTGTCCACAGGTTAATCCACAAGGATGCATGGAATCTTCGTGCAAGACAAATTCAAGCAGCTGGGGTAGTGATCCTGTGTGATTTTAGAGATTTGACAATTGGAGATCAAAACGAATATGATAACAGTCAGAGTTATTCTAACTGGGGGCCCGGGAGACATGATTGGCTGACCCTGACATGGTGAGGATATTGAGATGGCTTACCTGTACAGGTTCAGACAGGCTTGATGTGCAAGAATGCAAGAGTTGTGTGTTCGAGAAGTTGACACTTGACAGGGCTAGTAGCTTGGGCTAATTATTCAAGTTGGTGAGCCAATGATGTATGCTGTGCAAAACGATTGGAGCTCCTGGTCTGGTGGTGGCGATGGCTAGTGGCTACACCGTGTATCGGTGTATGATAAAGCGAGAAGGCCAGTGTTTTTGTCTAGTCTATGTTCTATACATGGAAGCTCTTCCCTGATGGGTACTTATTCAAACATGATTTATGTACAGTCTACAGTGAATGAAATGCTTCTGGCTATTTAGGACTGATCATCTATCCCAATTCTCTTCGCCTGTTGTGAGGTTGCCATTTTCTGTGGCTCGCAGATGTTTCCTTGTTTAGTGTCCAGGACACAAGCTATTTAATGATACGCAAATCTTTTGCGTATTCGAGAAAAAAAGGACAAACAATTTTTTTAGATTTATTTAGGAGATTTGTGATGATCATCCCATCCCATGTATCCGTCATGTAATAATTGCGCTGCAAATCCTGCCACCAGGTTAGGCATATGAGTGATAAGTTGTCGTCAGATGATGAGATGGATATTCGCAGCAAGGTAATAACGTGCTGGTCATGCACAGTTGCACACAGGTTACGAGTAAGAATTCGTCAAAGCAATCCAGTTTCAGGTTTGTTATTACCATAACAATATTATACAATACATTTCTTGAGGTACTCCTATCCTAGATGTGTAGCCATAGCAAGAGTAGGCGAATACACAGAGTGACAGAGTGCACAATAAGAAATGCAGGACCGGATTATGGGAATATCTCCTCGCTCATGGCACTAAACTAGGGACATTCAGAACCCCCCGTCAACCACGCTCTGTTCTTAAGACTTCTTCGCTGATAATAAAATTGTGATCCTAAGAAAATACTTTGGAAATATGAAAACAGACGCTTTTAAATGAACTGGGCTTTCGGGTCGCAATTCCTGTCAGAACGGGTTGCTTCTCGGCAGGCGGGCTTTCAAGCACATCGGCTACCAGCCCAATACGTCCTTCTCTGTCAACATGTGCTTTCAAATTAAATGGGCCTTTTGGTCTGTGTCTGTTCCTGCTAACAGCCCAGTAGTGTTGCTTTTCCTAGGCCTGATTTTCATGAAAGCCCGGCGGTGGCACACGTTTTCCTGTCGTGGGCCGAGGCAAGCCTCCTTTTGAACGAGTTTTGCAAGTGACAAATATGAACACTGCCTAAGGTACTATTTGGTTCAGTAACTGCAACGTAAATGGCAACGGTAGTGATTCACACCTGAGTACGAGCGGTAACTAGTTTGAATAGGCCGGTATCAGTTCTCAGCATGATCTGGCGTGACGGCTGGACTTTTGAAACATACATTATTTAAAGTCATCTGTTACCCATGTAATCAAATCACGTTACAGATAAGTCAACCAAACAGCAACTAGGATAAAAAAAAATTGATACAGTTTAGAAGGAAAATACAGGCTCTAAAACATTACAAATGTACGGTTAGTTCAAGAAAAAATCTAGCATGGATAACATAGCCGAAATAGCCAACTCATAAAAGACGCAGCCCGCCTGGATAAAATTGATCTAGTCATTGTAGTGTGCATCAGAGATACGTAGATGGCAAAGAACCTTGCGACTCCTGCACATAATGTTTTGATGAGAGAAAATGCAACTCATCCACGCTGTATTTCAGGCCTGTTGACTGTCGTCCTCTCATCCTTATCCCTTCTTCGGGGCCAAAACCGCAAGTCAAGTGTGGGACGTCCCGGGTGCATGCTGACCGCGCCCCTGGTGGCAGCTTCTGCAGCCTCCAGCCTGCTCGTGGTGGTATCTTCAGTCCGGATTAGCACCCTGATGTGCTCTAGGCTTGCAAGGTGCTCGAAGCTGAAGTCAAACCCCATCTTAGACTCTGTTTCCAGCACTCTAAATTGAAGATATAACCTTCAGAGCTCGGGCATCGCTTCCTGTAAGAACAGCATCTCCAGGCCACCTCCGTAATAATAATTGTGGTACCTGAGCTCTTTAAGGCACTGGAATTGCGGGCTGCTGATGGTAAGCCGTTCATCAGGGGCATGCAGTACGTATAACTCGCAAAAGAGCAGAGCAAGTATGCCCCCCATGATGCAGAGATCTTCCTGTTTAATCCTGAGAAACCCGAGTATAAGATGGGTGAGATTAACAAGAGATGCCACCTGCTTTGGAAAGCGAGCGATGCCAGATCCGTATATGGCAAGCTTCCAGAGGCATGGAGCAGTGGAGCACAATAAATCAACCTGTTCTTCTCTCAGCAAATCATTATATTCAAAAATCTTCAGTGATTGGAGCCCATTGTTACCCATGACAGCGAGAGATGCCTTCAAAGCTTCCTCATACCTTCCCATATCACAACTGAGTTCTTCTCTGGCAGGCACTTCCATGTCAAGCTTCTTCAGCTTAGTCAAATGTCTAAGCGCTTCCACCAAATTTATGGAGAAAATACTTGCAACCGACAATTCCTGCAAGGCTTGTAGATTTCCAATTTCATCAGGCAATTCTACTTCATACTTCACAAGCAGACGCACCAATTTTTGCAAATGGCCTATGGACAGTGGCAACTTTTTAACTTGAGTGCGACGTATATCTAGTGTCTGAAGGTATTGGAGGTTCCCAATGTCCTCTGGAAGCTCAGTGACATAAAAAGAACAGATGACCAAACACTTTAGCTGGAAAAGGCTTCCAATATATTTGACGTGTTGGTTTCCAAGATTGTGGCGGCTATTATCATGAAAAACCAGAACTCTCAGAAATTGCAGCTCTTGCAGATGAGAAATTATCTGTTCTTGCAATCCAAAAAAGCTAATTGAACGAACCTGCGACCACTTATCCATAATCTTCTGCGTCACTTCATCTCCCAAATGTTCAGATTGCACTGAGAGCCTACGAATCTTGTGAACACTATCACTATAGCTCTGCCCGTCTACTATGCAGGCAAAATTCTGCTCGGCTGACAGAGATACAATAAGCTCAAGCACCATATCATGCACTCGACAAGCTTTAGCCTTTCCATCATACTGGATGTCTATTGGTTGGATCAAGCTTCTGTTTACAAGCTCATTGAAATAACTCTCAGCAGTTTGCTCCACTGATTGACCCATGACTTCTGTGATGAACCCTTCAGCTATCCATCTCCATGTTAGCTCTTCTCTATCAATCTCGTATCCTCTGGGTATATACTAAGATATAGCAAGCAAGTCTTCAGATTATATGGGAGATCATAATAGCTAAGAAGAAGTATATCTCTCATTCCTTGGTGACTAAAAGCAGAATTGATAGAATTGTACACTTGCTCCCACAGATCCTTGTTGGATTTACCAGCCAGCAGGCTTACAATAGTGATAATAGCTAGTGGCAAACCATGGCACTTTTCAAGGATTCTTTGAGAGACTTCTTCCAAGTGAGGAGGGCATGCAGATTTATCAACAAAAACCCTCTTGGAAAATAGTTGCTGGGATTGCTGGTTGCTTAGAGGTTGAATGTTGTAGACATATCCTGCTAAACTGGAGCAACATGATGTCGCGACATCTGTAATTCTTGTGGTTGTAACTATTCTGCTATTTAGATTGTTCTCAGGTAGAGCAGTCTTGACAAGTTCCCATGCTTGCGTGCTCCAAATATCATCAATGACGACAAAATACCTACATATATTTTAAAAGATGTTAGCACTGAGATCTTGTACTCCTCACACAGCCTCAACAATGCCAACCATATCTAACCTAACAACTTGAGTTAAAAAAAATAAACAGTGGAAAGGATTTGAACCATGTAGGGCAGAGTCATACATACACTACTTCAACATTGCACCAAACATTGCATATTTATGTGGGGACATTCTGTTATAAACATTGGCTGCAGTCAAATAAAGATTGCCAAGTTTGATGCAGTCATATAATTACGACAATTAACTAATGTTCGGTAAACAAAAAAATAAAAAACTAAAGTCGACCAAATATGCATTTCATTGTTTGCAAATACTATCTCCTTCCCAGAAAATGATAATCCTATTTTGTACAAGGAAAATTCAAATTTTATAAATTTTACCAACAATTATTCAAATCACATATAATTTAGGAAATAGAATTTGCAACAACAGATTTGTATTCAAAGTGTGTCCGAGATGATAACATTGTATAAGAGGAATCAATGACAAAAAAACTATTTTGTGTGCTAATCAAAATACGCTTGACATTTCAAAGCGAAAGGAGTAATTATATCTTCAGTACCTTGAAAACGAATACAACATTCTAATTGGTTCCTTGGGTGCGTGCTCATAATGCTAAAGGGTCCCACATAAGGTCGTGGTCTAAGGAAGGAAATTTCTATAAACAATTTTCCATAGAATATTTCTATAAGGATGCTGGTTCAAGCCTATTATCTCTAGGCTACAAGTAGAGATTCTAAAACTATGCCAGGTCACATGCATGGTTTAAAATAGCGGCAATTTTTTTTTTTTCAGCAGCTATAAAGCTATAGCGGGGCTATGATAGATAAAGTTTTTATATAAAAAAGCACGAAAAACACTAGTAATTGATGCAAAAAAAAGGTAAATATGAAATTCGATGAACACAAATATGTTTCTAAGATTCCACAAGTCTAGATAACATTATCAATATGACATTACAACATGGTTCATGAAACTCCAGTGTTTAATTGTCCAAAATACCAAATTAGTAGCAAAAGATAAGTAGAAAATAACTAATTAAATTAGTAAGCAAATGATATGTAGGCAAAATATGAAATAGCGCCGCTATTTTAATGCTAAAGCTATGCAACTTAGCGGCGCTATAACATGCAACAGCGGTGTTGGCATAGTGGCACAAAGTGTATAAGCCGCTCTTTTAATGCCAAAGTGCAACTCACATGATACTAACATGATAATTATATTGTTTTAGAAAAATTACGGTAAAAATCAGATCTAGAAAAACATAAGAAGTAAAGACGACGTCGAATATCTTTTGACCAGAGGGTGTATTAGAATTACCCTTTCTAAAGATGGGGTACTACAATAAACTCTAGCATACAAAGCCAGGCTTTAAAGAAGGTTGTAATGGATGTTATTATCTTTTATAAACTGACTAAGTTTACATGTGCATAGCATGATTCATAAGCTCAATATTTATTTCTACTATCTTAAAAATGAGAAATACTAGTATATCATAAAGATTTTTTCGAATAACTAAACATAAGCATATACATAAATATACACGGATGGGGGCGAGGACAAAGAAAATATAAAATATCAATTTTTACACATACCTCTTATCTTGTAAGAATGCTCTAAGCCTATATATGAGTTGCCGCTCATTATCGATGGGTCAATACACCCCCCCCCCCCCCAAGTTCTTTGAGCATCTCGGCTAGTATCTTTGCTATGTTAGGATTCCGAGAAACCGGCACAAAACATGAGCAATCAAATTGGCCATTGATTTTCGATATATTTGATTTGCAAGAGTTGTCTTGCCAAGACCACCAAATCCCACAATAGATACAACTTTGAGATGCTGTCCGCTGCCATCCTTCTTCAGCAACTCAATGATCTTCTCCCTTGGACCATCAATCCCAACAAGTCTCTCCACTTCCACAAATAGTCGGCAACCGAGGATCAATTTGAACAAAGCATGGCTAAAATCGTATCATCAAACTTGTACCTCAAGCGCGACCACTTTCTTCCTCTACACGAGCCTTGAGTTCATCAATTAGTTTATCAATCTTGCGGCGTGACCATATCTTTTTAATCTTACTTGCCGTCTTCTTGACAAGGTTAGCTTTATCACCACCTTTGCTCATCTTGTGCATGAAGAGGTCGATGCAGTCTTCAATGTCGTAGCTGAGTTCACGCACCTTGTTCCTCCAGTCCTTGAGCTGCCCATCCAACCTCTCCTCGTTGTTGGCCAGCTTCTCAAGCAGAGCATGCATGCTGCTCAGCTCATTGGTCAGAAAGGCGATCTTGGTCTTCACTCCTTTCTGAAGCTTGTATTCTCCTTGTATCAACGCAGAGAGCTTGGGAAGCAGGGTGCCTATCGCCCCCATTGAAGCACTCACTATAGCACCAGCCATATATTGCTGCCTGCCTCTGTCTCTGTCCCTGACAACCTCTGTACCTCTCTTGCTTGTGGATGCCGAATATGATTCTTCTGATGTGGTTGCAACTGCAGGAGAGTGTATATGTAAAAATAATGTGTCGGCGACTCTGGCAGCTGTGGTTGCAAATGCAAGTGTGTGTGTTTGAATGCTTACCGCGGCCGTCGAATCTTCTGTTGTTCTGCCTGCGCGGAGGTTTGGCAGATCCAGAGATGGAGCTCGCCCAGGTTCAGGCAGTCCCCAACAGGGGCAGCCGACGTGGAGGCATGGCTGTCGCCACTGACAGCAGACAACCTGAGCACCAGGTGGGGCGCATGGGAGACAGGGGAACTACCGGAGCTCGATCTGGTAGGAGGTGCCTTGATTGGTTAACGCGGCTATGGCCTATGGGGAAGAGAGGAACGAGTGGAGATACCGCCGAGGCCTGAGATCTGGCGGTGGGTGGAGGAGCAAGGCAACGGCGGTGGCTGCCTGTCACACAGTAGCAGACGGGCGTCGGGCGGACGGCACACACCTGGCCAGCTGGGGGCCAGAGGCCTAGAGGATGGGCGCCATGGGCCGGCGACCTTCAGCAGGCAGCCGGTGCGGTGCCCTGCGTGGAGCTTCGGAGGTCGGCCGCCGCCCTGCGCGGAAGCCGTGGACAGCGGACACGGAGGGAGTCAGGGATGCTGGCAGGCGGCCGGTGCGGCGGCGAATGGGCAGCTCCGTCCTCCGACGGACCAGCGGCAGACAGCTTCGGCCTCCGGCTCGCCTCCTCTCGTGCGTGACTGCGCTCGTGCGGCTACGGCGTACCAGGTAGACGGATAGACGGGGTGGAGGTACCGCTGAGTCAGAGAGCGGGCGGTGGGAGCTGGGAGTGGATCTGGCCGATGAGAAGGCTTGAGCTGGAGAGACGAGCAGGAGCAAGGTGACGGCGGCGCCTGCCTGTTTGCTGGGAAGGAGAGACGGGGACGCGCGAGAGTTGGGACGATGAAGTCTGCATCAAGTCAAGGTCTTTTTTTCGTCAACGCGCAGTCCACGCAGAAGGATTACTGTAGAGAGAAACCGGCCGGCCATCACGTGACTATGACGACCTGGGTGTGAGTAGCACCGTGCACCGAGCAGGAATGCCGATCATCAGGCCACACCGACGACACAGACAAATGGCAAATCAGACACCGCAGAATCTGCACCAAGCTCTGCCTGCTCGTCTCGTGTAGTGTTGCTTCGGCCCTGTGCGTGTGCCCCGTGATCAATCCAGTTAGTTGATCAGGTTGTAATTGACACTTGGTCCTCTGTTTCCGGTGCTTACTGCGGCTGTTTCAGACTTTACCAATGGTTGCTATGAAGTGATAAAGCCTGGGTTTTGTCTGTCCACTTTTGTCTGGCATGTCCACAAATGTTTATTCATATGCATGATTCATGTTCAGTGAATTGAGTCTCTTTTTTTTTTGAGCCTGCATACATTCCTCTGAAATGTTGGATGGTTGGAATTGTTCAGTAGGCAGGATAAAATTACTATGATATATTTCTGAACTGTTTGTGTTGTTGAACTGTTGAAATTATTCAGTAGTCATGCTAAACTTATTACAGCATACATACATCATGGCTCACAATGATGTATGCAGCACAAAATTACGATTAGAGCTCTTGGTCAGTTGGTCTGGTGGTGCTGCTGGCTAGTGGCTGCCGCTGTATATTGGTGTATGACATAAGCTTTTCTCCAGATTTGTGACGATCCCATCCCATGTATCCGTCATGTAATAATTGTACTGCAAATCCTGGCACCATGTTAGGCACATGATCGAGTTGTCAAATTTGTCAACCTTTTGGTAAGATGATGAGATGGATATTAAGAATCCATCAAAGCAATCCGGTGTCAGGTTTGTTATTACCATAACAGATTATACATTTCTTGATGCAAGATAAGTTCAAGCAGCTGGAGTACTGATCCTGTGTGATTTTGGCGATTTGAAATTGGAGACCAAACAAATATGATAATGGTCAGAGATTATTCTGTCTAGGGGCCCGCGAAACCTAAGGGCTGATGTATAGTAGGTACAAGTTCAGACTTCAGATAGGCTTGATGTGCAAGAATGCAAGAGTTGTGCATTCGAGAATTTGACACTTGACATAGCCACTAGATTGGGCTAATTCAAGTTGGTGAGCCAATGGTGTATGCTGTACAAAACGATTGGAGCTCTTGGTGGTTGGTCTGGTGGTGGTTCTGGCGAGTGGCTACACCGTGTATGGTGTATCGGTAGAAAAAGGCTTGTGTTTTTTACCTAGTCTATGTTTTGTACATTGGAGCTCTTCCCTGATGGGTACGGATTCATACATGATTTATGTACAGTGAGTTAAATGCTTCTAGCTGTTGAGGACTGATTATCTATCCAAATTCTCTTCGCCTGTTGTGAGGTTGGCATAGCAAGAGTAGGTGAATATAATTATACACAGAGTGCACAATAAGAAATGCAGGACCGGATGCTGCGAATGTCTCCTCACGCATGGCACTAAACTAACATGAGCAGCAAGGGAGGGGTGAATAGCCTAATAAAAATTCTAGCAAAGACACTAGACAACAAATTAGATAGCTAGGCGGCAAATGTGCAAAGCTAAAGCTTCGACTACTCTATGCAAGCCGTCCTACACAATCCAAAGCTACACAAATCAATTGCACAACAACCACGGTGATAAGCTACACAATGACGGTTCACCGGTAACCGAACAAACAATTCTACCCACGGGATTTAATCTACACAAAGAGTGGTTCCCATGGATAATACCGACCACAACAAGCAATTCTACTTTGCGGGAATGTAAAAGAGGGATGAAGGTTTATACCTCCGCGTAGAGATGAAGATGTCCAAACACCTAGAGAAGCTCAAGCACAATCACAATGGAGGTCGAAGCCTCGGCAATCACAAATCAACACAATGATTTTTTATCGAGGTTCACTTGCTTCCCGGCAAGCTAGTCCTCGTTGTGGCGATGCACTTGCTTGGTGAGTTGCCCGCTCAATTGGCTCGGTGCCAAAGACCCCAATGGGGAGCCGCAATCTCCACACAAGACAAGGATCCACAAGCCACGAGCAATCCACTAGAGTTGCAATTTGGCCCTCCGCCAGGGGAAGCACAACAACCCCTCACAAAATCACCTTGATTGGGGGCGGACACAATCACCAAATCCCTCACCAATCAATCTTACTCCAACCGTCTAGGTGACGGGAATCACCAAGAGTAACAAGAAAACCACACTTGCAATCACCACCTAGTGCCACGAAATTGAATCACAAATGCAATGCACTAGGGTTCCTCAACCTCTCATGAGCAAGTACCAACCATGGAGAGGGAGAGGAGAGGGAGGGGATCCTCTTGGAGCTCTCAAATCGATCTCTAGATCTTGCTCTTCACTAGCTTGGGGCTCAAATCAATGGAGTGAGAGAGGAGGATGAGAGCTTTCTTGTTCTAGGGCTTGAGCAAGAGGAAGAACAAGAGGAGGAGCTTTCTCGATTTGAAAAAAATGAATGGGCGAGCTCGGAGGGAGAGGCAAGCGCAGCGGCCGCTCGGCCTTTATTCCCGCTTGGCCGGCCACCAACGGGTGGATGAGCCGAGGCCCCACCATGTGCAAGTAACGGGGCCCCCACCACGTGACTCCACGCTCCACTTCAACCAACGGGCGGCCGGTTGCAACGGCGGGCAAGCAAGGAAGGCTAAGAATTTCTCGTAGAGGTGAATGAATTGCGGGAGTAATTTGGTCCGAGAGCACCATCTCGTCGGCAAAAGACTCCGGTGTGCGGGAAATTCCTACGCCCCTTTTCATTCCAGGTCGCAAATTATAGGGCGGCCCATAGAAGTGCCAAAGTGGCCCGGCGTGCGCAAAGCCAGCAGCGGCCCAGCGGTGCTAGCGCTCGCGGCCCATGAGAGGAGGCAAGGAGCAGCTGGTCAGCACCTCACATGAGAAATTCTTACACAAGTGAATGAATTGCCGACAAATTTCTTGCTCCAAGACCGAGAACCCTATGCCGGCAAATCAATTGGATGAGTGAGAAATTCTCATGATGGAGTTGAGTTGCCGAGAAACAAATCTCACGTACGAGCACCTCTTGTAAGCAATAGAGTTTAGCGTGCGAGAAAATCTCATGGAAGGAGTTGAGTTGCGCCACCGAGACAGAGCACCCTCTATCGGCAAATATACTTGGTGAATGAGAAATTCTTGCAACCAGTAGAAACTCCTCTCATCATTTTTTTTTCTTCTTTCTAACCCTTTTAAGTGCTAACTTCACAAATATATTCCAAAAGAAATAAGCACTTAAGTTAGCTTTTCTCAAATAATTTTCAAGGTTAATCTCACCATGTTTTCATCAAGCCACTAAGCCCATAGTAAAATGCAAAATGCAAATCAATTTTTAGTGGCACTAGATAAGCAAAGCAATTATAGTCTTCCCCTCTTAATAGTACGGTTATCGAACCTAAGTCACTCACACCCTCTATGGTGTCTTGAGTGCAAACAAAAACGGCTCCTATAAAAATACCTTTGCCTTGAGCCTTTTTGTTTCTCTCTTCTTTTCAAGTTGGAGATCATGACCATCAAAACAAGTCCATCATCTCCATACACAAGTGTTGCCAACCTATCTCAATTTCACTTTTAGAGCAAAGAGGTTAGCAACTAGGTTTCATCAATTAGCCAAAACCAAACATGGAGCTTTCAATCTCCCCCTTTTTGGTAATTGATGACAACCTTCACAAAGATATGGAAAATGAATTCAATATGAAATTGAATTGCTTGTCCAAAACATTTTGATCATGAATCTTGGATTGGACAAGCATTTCAATTCCGCATTTGGTAGTGGTAGCTCCCCTACATGTGTGCATCAAATGTTTGGTCGATTTTCAAACACACATGCATAGATGAAACTTGTGTGAGAGTTACCACAACCAAAATGGTACTAAGGTTTATAGAATTGACCTTTGAAGCGTGATACCAATCGGAGTACGATAATAAACCTTCCTTAGCACCATGGGAATCTAGACATCCATCAAAACTCAAAATACCTCATGAGATCAATGTTATAAGCAAGATACTTTGAACAAGAGAAACTCTAAGTCTAGAAACCACCTATGCATGCTAGTACTTCATTTATCAAACAAGTTCTATACTAGCAATACACCAAACAAGCATGAATATTGAATTTAGCTTGCAATGCTCCATATCATCATGTATGCACACACAATATGCAACAAATAGTCTATGAGCTTGCTCCCCCTATTTGTGTGCTCATGGTTGGGTCATATCATAAAAATTGATCCCCTTCCATTGCTCTTTGTGACTTATTTCTCCCCTTTGTCAACAATCACCAACAAGGGTGCATAAGATGAGAGAAACAAGTCAAACAACTATGGCCAAATCTAAATCACATGCCTAGATTATGTATCTTGGTTTGAACCAAGGGCAAGCTTCTTCACACCTCATAAGAATAAGGGTTATCTTGACCATGTTGAGATACACATCATGAGCAAGTGCTAAAGATTCAACACTAGGTTCACAAGCTCACAAACAAGTCATATGCCACCACTAGATCAAATCAAGCATAGAAACAATAGTGGTGCCATATATCCTTCAAATTCATTTAATTTGCAATGAATGAGCCTAGTAAAATGCACATGTATACATGTCTACACAACTAGCGAAGGATGCATGAGATGCAACAAACAACTTTACCTTGCTATGTTGGAGGAGAGGCATGTCATATATGGGGTGCATCAATCCATGTTGGAGAAGCTAAGTATGTTCAACTCATTCCTCAACTTGCAATATCTTTTCTCATCAAGAGGCTTGGTGAATATGTCGGCTAGTTGATCTTCGGTGCCAATGCTTTCAATGCTAATATCACCCTTTTGTTGATGATCTCTAATGAAGTGGTGCCTCACATCAATGTGCTTGGTTCTAGAGTGTTGAACCGGATTGTTTGTCATCTTGATTGCACTTTCATTGTCACAAAACAAAGGCACATGCTTGAATTTGATTCCATAGTCCTTCAAGGTAGCTTTCATCCATAGTAATTGTGCACAACAATTCCCCGCACTAATATATTCGGCTTCGGCGGTGGAAAGTGCCACACTATTTTGCTTCTTTGAAGACCATGATACTAGAGATCTTCCTAGCACTTGGCATGTTCCACTTGTGCTCTTTCTATCAATCTTGCAACCGGCATAGTCGGAGTCGGAGTATCCAATCAATTCAAAGCTTGACCCCTTGGGATACCATAGACCAACATCTTGAGTGCCCTTCAAGTATCTCAACACCCTCTTGGTTGCCGTCAAGTGACTCTCTCTTGGAGAAGCTTGAAACCTTGCACACATGCACACACTAAACATGACATCCGGCCTTGAAGCGGTCACATATAGCAAGCTTCCAATCATTGATCTATATAGCTTTTGCTCAATCATCTTGCCACTATCATCAATATCCAAGCCACCATTGGTTCCCATTGGTGTGCTAATTGCCTTAGCATCTTGCAACCCAAACTTCTTGATCATGTCCTTGATGTACTTGCCTTGACTCACAAAAGTGCCATTCTTCATTTGCTTGATTTGAAGACCAAGGAAGTAGCTTAGCTCTCCAAGCATAGACATTTCAAACTCACTAGCCATCATCTTAGCAAACTCTTCACAAAAGAATTGGTTGGTTGACCCAAAGATGATATCATCCACATAGATTTGCAACACAAACAAGTCATCTTCTATCTTCTTGGTGAAGAGAGTAGTGTCAACTTTACCCATCTTGAAGCCTTTGGAGAGAAGAAAGTCCCTCAATCTTTCATACCATGCTCTTGGAGCTTGCTTCAAACCATACAATGCCTTCTTAAGCTTGTAAACATGGTTGGGCTTCTTGTCATCTTCAAAACCGGGAGGTTGCTCAACATAGACTTCTTCATTGATGAACCCATTGAGAAATGCACTCTTCACATCCATTTGATAGAGCTTGATATTGTGAGCACAAGCATATGCTAATAGGATTCTAATTGCCTCCAATCTTGCCACCGGTGCATATGTCTCCCCAAAGTCAAGACCCTCCACTTGAGTGTAACCTTGTGCCACTAGTCTTGCTTTGTTTCTCACAACCAATCCATCTTGATCTTGCTTGTTCTTGAAGACCCACTTGGTGCCAATCACATTGTGCTTCTTTGGCCGCTCAACAAGCTCCCAAACTTCATTTCTAGTGAAGTTATTCAATTCCTCATGCATTGCATTTATCCAATCCGGATCCTTCAATGCTTCATCAATCTTAGTTGGCTCAATGAATGACACAAAGGAGTAGTGCTCACATATGCTAGCCAATCTTGATCTTGTTTGTACACCTCTTTGAATGTCACCAATAACATGATCTAGAGGATGATCTCTTGCAATGCTTGAAGGTTGAAGCACTAGTTGATTGGGATTGCTTGCTTGACCTTGATCTTCATGTTGAGTACCACTAGTGCTTGCCTCATTTGAATCTTGAATCACTACTTGAGTTGGCACTTGCACCTCACCATCATCATCAACTTGCCTTGGCCGAATGTCACCGATGTCCATGTGCCTCATTGCATTGTTCAATTGCTCTCCATCCACATCATCATGATTTTGATCTTCACTTTGAGAGCCTTGGGTTTCATCAAATTCAACATCATGAACCTCTTCAACTAGCCCACTAGCCAAGTTCCACACTCTATAAGCTTTGCTAGAAGTAGAGTAGCCAAGAAGAAATCCCTCATCACATCTCTTGTCAAACTTGCCAAGTCTTTGCCCCTTCTTGAGTATGTAACACTTGCAACCAAAGACCCGAAAGTAAGCAATATTGGGCTTCCTCCCATTCAAGATTTCATATGGAGTCTTCTCTAACTTCCCATGGCAATAGAGGCGGTTGCTATAGTAGCAAGCCGTGTTGATGGCATCACTCCAAAACTTTTCACTCACATTGTACTCAAGTAGCATGGTTCTTGCCATCTCAATCAAAGTCCTATTCTTCCTCTCAACTACACCATTGGATTGGGGAGTGTAGGTTGGTGAGAATTGATGCACAATTCCAAGCTCATCACACAACTCTTCAACTCTTGTGTTCTTGAATTCACTCCCATTGTCACTTCTTATCTTCTTGATGGTAGTGTCAAACTCATTTTGCACCCTCTTGACAAATGACTTGAATAGATCATAGACTTCACTCTTGTCATAGAGGAAGAACACCCAAGTGTATCTTGTGTAGTCATCCACAATCACAAATCCATACTTGTTGCCCCCAATTGATGTGTAGTGAGTTGGGCCAAACAAGTCCATATGCAACAACTCAAACGCTCTTGAAGTTGACATCTCATTCTTCTTGGGATGTGAGTTCCCATGTTGCTTGCCGGCTTGACATGCACTACAAGGTCTATCCTTCTCAAATGTGACATCATTCAAGCCTCTCACTAGATCATGCTTCACCAACTTGTTCAATTGCTTCATGCCAACATGTCCAAGGCGCCTATGCCATAGCCACCCCTTGCTTGACTTGCCAATCAAACATGATGAAAGTTGAGCTTCACTAGCATTGAAATCAACCAAGTACAAGCTTCCATGTCTAAACCCCTTGAAGATGATATTTGCTTGATCCTTGCTCACTACCTCAACATGCTTGTCATCAAATATGCACTTGTAGCCAAGATCACACAATTGTGCCACCGACAAAAGATTGAAGTTCAAGGTATCAACTAGCAACACATTGGAGAGATCCTTGTCATTGGAAATTGCAACCTTTCCAAGCCCCATGACATCACCCTTGCTATTGTCACCAAAAGTGATGGAGTTGAATCCACCATTGTCATTTTTGTCAAGTGACTTGAACATACTATCTTCACCGGTCATATGATTTGATGCACCACTATCAAGCACCCAATGCCTCCCTCCGGCTTTGTAATTGACCTACAAGAAGACATCAAGCTTTAGGTACCCACTTTTGCTTGGGTCCTTGAAGGTTAGTCACTAGAGTCTTTGGCACCCAAATAGCTTTCTTCTTTGAGCTCATCCATGGTGTACCAATGAATCTAGCACTCACACCACTCTCACTCTTAACAAGCATGTAAGAAGCACTCAACTTGTAAGAGGAGACACTAGTGTTCTTGTTCTTGCATGCATGCTCTAAATGACCAACTTGCTTGCAACTCTTGCAATAGCTACCATTGTTCTTCACAAAACTAGTCTTGTGAGGAGCAAAAGCGGCCTTGCCTTTCTTGGGGGTATAGCCCAATCCCTCTTTGTAGAGAGATGCTCTTTGGCTACCCAAGCACATAAGCAAGCGGTCCTCACCACCATAAGCCTTAGCCAAGGTGTGATTGAGCTCCTTGACTTCCTTCTTGAGAGACTCATTCTCAACTACTAGTGTAGAATCACAAGCATGACCAACACTACTAGATGAAGTAGAGGCATAAGAACATGAAGGGCCAAGTGATGCAACAACAAATGAGTCATCAAGTGAATCACATGATGTGGACACATTTTTCTTTTCTATGTTCACCACTTGTGATTGCACTTTCTCTTGCTTCTCAACTAGAGAGGAATGAGCTTTTTCAAGCTTGGAGTGAGCAATCTCTAGCTTCTCATGGTCTACCTTTAGATTCTCATAAGAAGCCCTCAACTCCTTAAGTTCTTGCTCAAGATTTTGTTTATCCTTGCGCAAGCCCCTACATTCCTTCCTAGAGTCATTGAAAGCACCCTTGCAATCCTCAAGCATGACAAAGAGTTCTTCTTTTGTGGTCTCATCATCATCATCACTCTCATCATCACTATCGGGTGGAGGTTTTACCTTAGTGGCCTTGGCCATGAAGCAAGACGATGGAGCACCAAATAGAGAAAGCTTCTCTTGAATGGCAATGCTTGCGTGCCCCTTCTTCTTCTTCTTCTTGGAATCATCATCATCATCACTTGAGGAAGATGAATCACTCTCCCAAGTTGCCACATGAGATTCACCCTTCTTCTTCTTGTGGGAGGAGTCTTTCTCCTCCTTCTTCTTCTCTTGCTTCTTCCTCTCCTTTCTCATGGCATCTTCATCATCACTTGCATAGGGACACTTGGCAATGAGATGGTCCTTGCCATTGCACCGAAAGCACTTCATGGGACGGTCACTAGACTTGATGAGCCTCTCTTGCCCTTGGACCGGTACCCCTTCTTCATGAGCTTCCCCATTCTCTTCACAAGGAGTGCCATTTGTTCACTCACTTCATCTTCTTGTCCACTTGAGCTTGAGCATGGTTCATCTTCACTTGAAGACTCTTCTTTCTTCTTCTTGCCCTTGCTCTTGGATGATGCGGCCTTGAATGCCACACTCTTCTTGTCATCATCCTTCTTCTCATTTTCCTTCTTCTTCTTCTTCACCAACTCTTCCTTCTCATGATCTTCTCTAAACTCATCATCGGCCATGATCTCTTGAAGGACTTGGTTGGGTGTTGGCTTCTCCTTCATGGTTGTCTTCACCATGACGGTCTTCAACATGTCAAATCTCTTGGGAAGACACCTCATGAACTTGGTGGAGAATTGAGAGTCCTTGATTTCTTCCCCAAGTCCCTTGAGCTCATTGACAATGACTTGGAGCCTATGGAACATCTCCGGCACACTCTCATCCTCCTTCATTGAGAAGCTTGCAAACTTCTCTTGCAACATGTAGGCTCTTGCGGTCTTGACACTTTCGGTGCCCTCATAAGCTTCTTCTAGCTTCTTCCAAATATCATGAGCCACCTCAAGGTTCTTGATGAGCTCAAAGGCTTTATCATCAAGTGCCTCATGGAAAGCACTCACGGCAACATCATTGGCTTGTTGCTTCTTCTCTTCGGCCGGTGTTGGCACCGCACCCTCAACAAGCTCAAACTTGGTTTCCACCACTTTCCACACCTCAAGGTTGATTGACTTGAGATGACTCTTCATCTTAAGCTTCCACTTGGCATAGTCATCACCTCGAAATGATGGTGCCTTCTTGGTGTTGTTGATATGCATAACCAATGCCATTGTTTCACCGTAGGATGTTAATCCAACTCAAACAAACGGTGCCCGGCTCCGATACCACGTGAAAGGTCACAATGGCTAGAGGGGGGTGAATAGCCTAATAAAAATTCTAGCAAAGACACTAGACAACAAATTAGATAGCTAGGCGGCAAATGTGCAAAGCTAAAGCTTCGACTACTCTATGCAAGCCGTCCTACACAATCCAAAGCTACACAAATCAATTGCACAACAACCACGGTGATAAGCTACACAATGACGGTTCACCGGTAACCGAACAAACAATTCTACCCACGGGATTTAATCTACACAAAGAGTGGTTCCCGACCGACCACAACAAGCAATTCTACTTTGCGGGAATGTAAAGAGGGGATGAAGGTTTATACCTCCGCGTAGAGATGAAGATGTCCAAACACCTAGAGAAGCTCAAGCACAATCACAATGGAGGTCGAAGCCTCGGCAATCACAAATCAACACAATGATTTTTTACCGAGGTTCACTTGCTTCCCGGCAAGCTAGTCCTCGTTGTGGCGATGCACTTGCTTGGTGAGTTGCCCGCTCAATTGGCTCGGTGCCAAAGACCCCAATGGGGAGCCGCAATCTCCACACAAGACAAGGATCCACAAGCCACGAGCAATCCACTAGAGTTGCAATTTGGCCCTCCGCCGGGGAAGCACAACAACCCCTCACAAAATCACCTTGATTGGGGGCGGACACAATCACCAAATCCCCTCACCAATCAATCTTACTCCAACCGTCTAGGTGACGGGAATCACCAAGAGTAACAAGAAAACCACACTTGCAATCACCACCTAGTGCCACGAAATTGAATCACAAATGCAATGCACTAGGGTTCCCTCAACCTCTCATGAGCAAGTACCAACCATGGAGAGGGAGAGGAGAGGGAGGGGATCCTCTTGGAGCTCTCAAATCGATCTCTAGATCTTGCTCTCTCACTAGCTTGGGGCTCAAATCAATGGAGTGAGAGAGAGGAGGATGAGCTTTCTTCTCTAGGGCTTGAGCAAGAGGAGAAGAAGAGAGGAGCTGTTTCTCCGATTTGAAAAAAATGAATGGGCGAGCTCGGAGGAGAGGAGGCAAGCAGCAGGCCGCTCGGCCTTTATTCGGCTTGGCCGGTCATCCACCAACGGGTGGATGAGCCGAGGCCCCACCATGTGCAACCACGCTCCCCGCTCCACTTCATTGCGGCCGGTGGCGGCGGGCAAGCAAGGAAGGCTAAGAATTTCTCGTAGAGGTGAATGAATTGCGGGAGTAATTTGGTCCGAGGCTCGAGCACCATCTGTCAGCAAAAGACTCCAGTGTGCAGGAAATTCCTACGCCCCTTTTCATTCCATCAGTCGCAAATTATCAGGGCAGCCCATAGAAGTGCCAAAGTGGCCCAGCGTGCGCAAAGCCAGCAGCGGCCCAGCGGTGCTAGCGCTCGCGGCCCATGAGAGGAGGCAAGGAGCAGCTGGTCAGCACCTCACATGAGAAATTCTTACACAAGTGAATGAATTGCCGACAAATTTCTTGCTCCAAGACCGAGAACCTTATGCCGGCAAATCAATTGGATGAGTGAGAAATTCTCATGATGGAGTTGAGTTGCCGAGAAACAAATCTCACGTACAGAGCACCTCTTGTAAGCAATAGAGTTTAGCGTGCGAGAAAATCTCATGGAAGGAGTTGAGTTGCGCCACCGAGACAGAGCACCCTCTATCGGCAAATATACTTGGTGAATGAGAAATTCTTGCAAGCCGGTAGAAACTCCTCTCTTTTTTTTCTTCTTTCTAACCCTTTTAAGTGCTAACTTCACAAATATATTCCAAAAGAAATAAGCACTTAAGTTAGCTTTTCTCAAATAATTTTCAAGGTTAATCTCACCATGTTTTCATCAAGCCACTAAGCCCATAGTAAAATGCAAAATGCAAATCAATTTTTAGTGGCACTAGATAAGCAAAGCAATTATAGTCTTCCCCTCTTAATAGTACGGTTATCGAACCTAAGTCACTCACACCCTCTATGGTGTCTTGAGTGCAAATAAAAAACGGCTCCTATAAAAATACCTTTGCCTTGAGCCCTTTTTGTTTCTCTCTTCTTTTCAAGTTGGAGATCATGACCATCAAAACAAGTCCATCATCTCCATACACAAGTGTACCTAAACTCTTTGCCAACCTATCTCAATTTCACTTTTAGAGCAAAGAGGTTAGCAACTAGGTTTCATCAATTAGCCAAAACCAAACATGGAGCTTTCAAATCCATAAAGGCTAATCGAACGAACACGAGACCACCCGTCCATAGTCTTCGCGCATCACTTCATTTCCCACACATATAGATTGTACCGAGAGCCTACGAATCTTGTGACCAATACCACTATAGCTCTGCCCGTCCATAATGCAGGCAAAATTCTCCTCGACTGATAGAGATACAATAACCTCAAACACCATATCGTGCACTCGACAAGCTTTAGCCTTTCCGTCATACTGGATGTCTATTGCTTGGATCAAACTTCTGTTTACAAGCTCATTGAAGTAACTCTCAGCAACTTGTTCCACGGTTTGACCCCTAACTTCTGTGATGAAACCTTCAGCTATCCACCTCCATGTTAGCTCTTCTCTGTCAATCCTGTAATCCTCTGGATACATACTAAGATATAGCAAGCAAGTTTTCAGATTATATGGGAGATCATAATAGCTAAGAAGAAGTATATCCCTCATTCCTTGGTGACTAAAAGCAGAATTGATAGAATTGTACACTTGCTCCCACTGATCCTTGTTGGATTTACCAGCCAGTAGGCTTGCAATAGTGATAATAGCTAGTGGTAAACCATGGCACTTTTCAAGGATTCTATGAGAAACTTCTTCCAAGTAAGGAGGGCATGCAGATTTATCGCCAAAAACCCTCTTGGAAAATAGTTGTTGAGATTGTTGTTCGCTCAGAGGTTGAATGTTGTGGACATATCCTGCTAAACTGGAACAGCATGATGTGGCGACATTGGTAATTCTTGTGGTTGTAATTATTCTGCTATATAGATTGTTCTCAGGTAGGGCGGACTTGACAAGTTCCCATGCTTCTGTGCTCCAAATATCATCAACAATAACAAAGTACCTGCACATATTTTAAAAGATGTTAGCACTGAGATCTTGTAATCTTGCACTCCTACAACCTCAACAACACCCACCACATCTAACCTGACAACTTGACTTAAAAAAATATAAACAGTGGAAAGCATTCCTGATTGTGTTATATCACACAGACAAGGAAGCAGCTGGTGAGCTTGTCCACTATCTTTCTAGCAAGTTTCCCCAAATGCAATTTGAGTCGATTTATTTCATTAGTCTATGATTATTTTGTACATAGTAAACTGAGACTAGAATTACTCAAAATAAATTAAAAAAGCCTCACTATTTGCTACAAAACATCTCCGTAAACTTTAGAATTGCCGAGGGGATGGTCGTGCATTTTTGAAAAAAATTACTACTTCCTCCATCCCAAATTGTAAGACATTTTGACATTTATAGATTCATAGCTTTTATCCTGTATCTAGATATAACATATATTGAGGTGTATAGCAAAAGCTATGAATATAAAAAAGTCAAAATATCTTATAATTTGGAACAGAGAGAGTAATATTTTTTATGCACTTATAACATCAAGCATCATTAATTAGTACGTATTTTTCTTTACAAAATGAACTGTGATATATCAAAACTGAACTTAGTTCCATAATGGTATCTTAAGATTATGTGATACATCAAAAGAAGGCATAATGTATATTACATTATATTGTGGTTACAAGGGGGTTGACTACATTTATGAAATTGTAATTTGACGCACGCCCTGCACATGCACCACTAATAGTCGTCGGACACTTGCCTCGTGAACATTGATGAGTGCTTTACAAAAGCGCCACACCCAAAAGACATGGCTATGCATATATTTGTTAACCTTGCAAAATACCTTCTAAGAGCACTCTCAAGTTTACGTAATTAAGATACCAGGATTTGAACAGGGCAGTCATGCATACACAACTTCAACATTGCACTAAACATGCTTTCCTAAACATTGCATATTGATGTGGGGGCATTTTGTTATAAACATTGGCTGCAATCAAATAAAGAGTGCCAAGTTTGATGCAGTCAAGTAATGGAGACAATTAACTAATGTTGAGTAAACATAGGCTTAAAAACCTAAATTCGACCAAATAAGAATTTCGACCACTGTTTGCAAATACTCTCTCCATCCCAGAAAATGATAATCCTATTTCATACGAGGAAAAGTCAAAATTTCTCAGGAACGAAATTTCTAGACAACTTTCTATAGAATAATTATATGAGGTGGTCCAAACCTAAGTACCTCTAGGCTACAAGCAGTAGAGATTCTAACACTATGCGAGGTCGCATGCATGAAAACATTATAATTATATTATTATAAAAGAAAAACTATGGTAAAAATCTGATCGGAAAAACACAAGAAGTAAAGACGTCAAATATTTTTTGACCAGAGGGTGTATTAGAATTATCCCATCTAAAGATGCATACTACAATAAATTGTAGCTTGCAAGCCAGGTCTTGAGGAAGGTTGTAATGGATGTTATTGTCTTTTATAAGCTGATTAAATTACGTGTGCATATCAATAGCAAGATTCATATGCTCAACACTTATTTCTACCATCTTATAAGTGAGAAATACTAGTATATCATAAAAAAATTCTGATCAACTAAACATAAGCAAATACATAATTATACAGAAATAGGGGCAGATGACAAAAGAAAATATAAAATGTCAATTTTTTAGACATACCTCTTATCTTGTAAGAGTGCTCTAAGCTTATATATGAGTTGCCGCTCGTCATCCGATGGGTCAACACGACCCCCTAGTTCTTTGAGCATATCAGCTAGTACCTTTGCTATGTTTGGATTCCGTGAAACTGGCACAAAACATGAGCAATCAAATTGACCACTGATTTTCTGACAAATTTGGTTCGCAAGTGTTGTCTTGCCAAGACCACCAAACCCCACAATAGATACTAATTTGAGTCGCTGGCCACAGTCATCATCCTTCAGAAACTCGATGATCTTCTCCCTTGGACCATCAATCCCAACAAGTCTCTCCGCTTCCACAAATAGTGCTGGCAATCGAGGATCAATTTGAACAGCATGGCTAAAATCAGTATCATCAAACTTGTACCTCAAGCGGCGACCACTTTCTTCCTCTACACGAGCCTTGAGTTCATCAATTAGTTTATCAATCTTGCGGCGTGACCATATCTTTTTAATCTTACTTGCCGTCTTCTTGACAAGGTTAGTTTTATCACCACCTTTGCTCATCTTGTGCATGAAGAGGTCGACGCAGTCTTCAATATCGTAGCTGAGCTCCCGCACCTTGTTTCTCCAATCCTTGAGCTGCTCATCCAGCCTCTCCTCGTTGTTGGCCAGCTTCACGAGCAGAGTCTGCATGCTGGTCAGCTCATCCCTTAGAAAGGCGATCTTGGTCTTCACTCCTTTCTGAAGCTTGTACTCCCCTTGTATCAACGCAGAGAGCTTGGGAAGCAGGGTGCCTATCGCACCCATTGAAGCACTCACTATAGCAGCAGCCATAGTCCCTCTGTCCCTCACAACCTCCGTCCCTCTCTTTGCTTGTGGATGCAGAATATGATTCTTCTGCTGTGCCAGCAACTGCAAGAGTGTGTATATTTTGAAATAATGCGTCGGCGACTCTGCCTGCTGTGGTTGCAAATGCAAAAGAGTGTGTTTGAATGCTTACCGCCGCCGTGGAATCCACTGCAGCTCTGCCAGTGCAGAGCTTTTGTTTGCCCAGCTGCCTAGGTTCAGGCAGTCGTCACCAGGGGCGGCCGACGGAGAGGCATGGCTGTTGCCACTAGCAACAGACGACCTGAGCACCAGGCGGAGCGCATGGGAGGCACGGGGAACCACCGGGAGCTCGATCTGGTAGGAGGCGCCTCGATTGATTCGGGCTATGGGGAAGAAAGCAAAAGTTGGAGGTGCCGAGGCCTGAGAGCGGGCGGTGGGAGTGGATCTGGCCAGTGAGAAGGTCTGAACTGGTGGAGAGAGTGGGAGGAGCAAGGCGACGGCGGCTGCTGCCTGTTTTGCTGGGAAGGCGAGGCCAAAGGGAAAGGCCTCGACGCGTTGGTTTGGAGGGCCGACTCAGTTCTTTTTTTTGCGCCAACATGCATTCCACGCCAAAGGAAAGGATTAGAACGAATCCGGCCGGCGATCACGCCAAAGGAAAGGATAGGAAAGAATAGGGTTCCTTTTTTCTTTTGTGAATGAAAGAATAGGATTCCTCTGCCTCTGCCCAAGGAAAGAATAGGATTCCTACCCGGGAACGCCGATCACCAGGCCACACTGACGACACAGATAAATGGGTAATCAGAAACCACAGAATCTGCACCACGCTCTCCTGCTCGTCTCGTCTACTGCAGCTTCATTCTCCCTGTGCGTGTGCCTGTGTTTGCCCCTCTGTTTCCGGTGCTTACTGTGCCTGTTTCAGACTTTAACAATGGCTGCTATGATGAAGTGACGTAGCCTGGGTTTTGTCTGTCTACTTTTTCTGGCATGTCAGCAATGGTTATTCATATACATGATTCATGTTCAGTGAATTGAGTTTTTTTTTTTTTTTTGAGCCTGCAAATTGGTTTGTTGCAGCGAGGAATACATTATGATAATACCAGGATGGCATTATCTCTTGCTGCACACAGACATTCCATGGAAACGCAGGACAATGGACATGATTGTGACGATATATATCTTCTCACACATGACACTGAGCTGCTGGCCTGCAACGATCTTATTACAGATTTGTCGAAGTGCTCGCAAAACATGAGCAGCACGGGGTATTCAGAGACCCCGTCCCTGATCTGACCTGACCCTAAGCTGGCTTATATATATAAGTTGGGAGGCAAACAAACAGGCCCAAGTCTACGGTTAATTTAAGTTGGTAAGCCCGTACAATTTTGGATGGGAAATGATAGAACAAAAAGGTTCATAAATTGGAAGTGTGAGGTGCAGGTTAACTAGGTAGAGCGTGACAAACCACACTCTATTCTTAGACGTCTTTGCTGATAATAAAATGGTGATTGTAAAAAAAATAGTGCTTTGGAATATGAACCAACCATAGGCTTTTAAATAAAATTGGGCTTTCGGGTTGAATTCGTGCTAAAACGGGTTGCTTCATGGTGGCCGGGCTTTCAAGCACATCAGCTACCAGCCCAATACCGCCTGCTCTGCCAACATGGGCTTCCAAATGAAATGGACCATTTGGCAGTAGCGCTGGGCCGTGCTAGCCCCTTCGAGGCGCTCTGTAGGCTTGGGCACTGCATCCGTTACAGAGAGAGCCCAAAATATTTTTGTGTGCAAGGTTTCAGATCTGTTGTTCGTTCACCAAAAAATTGTGATGCCTTTGGCCATGCACAATCAATTTTCCGGCCATGTAGTTCTTTCGACACAAGGATGAAGAGCAAATCAATTTGCTTTCTTCTGAGCTTCTTGTTTTTCCTTTACTGAGTGAAAAGAACACCGGTTGTGGTAATGTTACCAAATCAATATGCAAGGTATCAGTCTTTATGCAGGCATCCAATCAAAATCTCAAGGGAACCTGGCTAGCTTGTGAAATCAACCAAACAACTTGCTACCTGGGGAGCTGCATCTCCAGAGACTGGTTCTGCTGAACCTGGCTCATGTATCCAGCCAGGCCATGAGGCATGCAGCTTACCAATCACGCCATAGTTGATTTCAGAATTGCTCGGCGCTGGCATGTGTTTTCTGGTCCTGGACTGAAGTGGTGAAATTAATATCAAAAAGGGTCCGATCTATTGATGTAAATTATATATTGTAAAGGGACCAACATGTAAAAGTGAGAAGAAGAAATAGAGAGGCTCTGGCTCTGGAAGCTACCAGGGCAGTGCAATTCCCCCAAACTTGCAACATGGTATACAGAGCCGGTGTTAGGGTTACCTCGATCCGTGCCGGTGGCGGCGCGTCCGTGTGAGGAACGCGGTCGCCGTCGCGTGGAGGAGCAGCGCGGGACGGGCGCCGTCGCGCGGAGGAGCAGAGCGGACCGGGCGTGGTCGTCGTCGCGCCGTCGCGCGGGCGGCGCTAAATCGCGCGCTCCGGTGCAGGCGGCGGCGTTGCTGGTGCAGGCGCGGCTGGAGCAGGCTGCAGCTGCGCGCGAGAAGGAAGGGCGCGGGCCAGCGCGCAAGCTTGGGGCGCGAGGTCCCAGGTGCAGTTCGAGCAGGGAGGAGCGGAAGTTGAGGAGAAGAAGCCGTGCTGGTGCTCGTGTTCCGCGGGATTGAGGTGCTGATGCTGGTTTGGTAGTAGAGTGGGATTGAGGTGCCCTGTGTGGATAGTAGAAGAGGTGCTGCGCGTGTTGGACTTGGAGAGAAGAGAAGCTACTGGGTTGTGGATCTGGCTGATAGTTGAAGGAAGAGATTTGGCTCCCAGGCGTGGTTGCTGCTCCCGTGGGTGGTTGCTGGAAAGGAGCAGGGCTTGTTCCATTTGTGCAGGGAAGGAGCAGCTGCTGCTTCAATTTGGAGTAGGCAGGTGGTTGCTGTTCGCTTGGTTGCTGGAAAGGAGCAGGTTGAGTTGCTGCTACTGCAATTGAAGATAGAAGTCTTGCTGATTGTGAAGAGTGCTGTGCTTGTTGAGTGGATTGATTCAAAGAGGAGATGGATCCAGAGGAGGAAAAGAGGAAAGCGGCAGAGGCTGCAAAGAAGGCAGCAAGTGAGCAAGGAAGTGGCAGTAATGGTGGTGGTGATCTGATTACCAAGAGTGAGTTGAGAGATGAGATGAGGTCCATGATTCAGGGGCTTTTGGAGATGAATCTGATTGGTCCTAGGGAGGTGCATGAACTCAAATTGGAACTCATCCCAAATGATGTGAAGTTAGAAGGAAGTAAGAATTATTTGAGTTGGTCCGGGAAGAGTGCAGATGATACTAAAGGGAAAGGGGTTGAGAACTATTTGAGGGAGGATTGTGTTGAGCCGGCTAACAAGCTTAGTCCCGAATGGAGAGTTTGGCACACAACGAATTCTACCATAGTGGCATGGTTATTAACATCTATGTCACCATTGGTGAGTAAAGTGGTGGAGACTATGACCAATGCAAAGACAAATATGGAAAACTCTAAGTAATGTATTCTAAGCAAGGAAATGTGATGGTGATGATGGAAATTCAGAACAGTGGCTGATGCAAGTTGAAACAAGCGGGACGACCGGTGGAGCAATATGCTAGTGAGTTGCAGTATTTGTGGGGAGAGCTGGATCACTATGCTCCACTCAGTATGAGAGATCCACAGGATGCCCATGATGTTCAGAAGTGGATAGAGGACAGGAGGGTGACTCAGTTCCTGAGTTTGAGAGTAGGAGGGCTGCCTTCTGTCATCAGGAGAGTCTTCCTACCATAGAGGAGGCTGTGTCGGCCATGGTTATTGAGGAGAGCAGACTAAGGATGATGGGTGGTAATAATCCTGTAAAGTCAGCCTACACCTCAATGGCAGAGAGAAAGTGCTATAATTGTGGAGAGGAGGGGCACTTAAGCTATAATTGTCCCCTTCCCAAGAGCTATAGTGGCAGAGGTGGAAGTCGTGGAGGTCGTGGTGGTGCTCGTGGTGACCAAGGAGGTCGTGGTGGTCGTGGTGGAGGACGTGCAGGAGGACGTGGCAGAGGCCGCGGTGGTCTTCAGGCCAATGCTGCTACCTGGGAGAGTGGTTCTCAGTCACTACGCTATCACAGGGGATCTTCCATCTCGTCACATTGACCGGGAGCAAGTCAAGCGGTGGGAACAATGGCAGAAGATGAAGGAATCGAAAGTTCCAAAACCACTTCAGATGGCCCGTGATTGCCGCCACCGTCACTTTGGTAACTTTGCCAACTATGCCCATATGGGCAAAGGTACTGTGCACGTGCACTTGCATCCACATGTAGGCATAACATAGAGTGGGTTGTTGATTCCGGGGCTTCCAAGCATGTCACGGGCATATCTAGTTCTTTTAGAACATACACTCCACATTCTTATACTTTTTGAAACCATACAAACCGCCGATGGTACCTCTCAACCCATTCATGGTGTAGGAACTATAGAATGCACTCCATCTCTTCACCTATCTTCTGTTTTGCATGTTCCTTCCTTCCCAGTCAATCTCCTCTCAGTTAGTGCACTTGTAGATCAGTTTAAATGCATTGTTATATTTGATGAAAATTCTTGTGTCTTTCAGGAGGAGAGGACGGGGAGAGTGATTGGGACTGGAGACAGGCGTAATGGGCTGTGGTTCATCAACCGAGGAAGCGTCAAGCATTAGCAGCGTTTCATCGAAGCACAAGAGAGGGAGATTCACCTACTTCATCGCCGGTTAGGACATGTTCCTTTTGGAAACTTGAATAAATTATATCCCGAAGTTTTTAAAAATGTGGACACAAAGAAACTAGTGTGTGATGCTCGTGAACTTGGGAAGCATACAAGGACAACATATCCTAGTATTGGCCTCCGAAGTTGTGAACCTTTTATGTTAGTACACTCGATGTTTGGGGTCCCCGCCGTTACATCTCGTGAGTGGATTTAAATGGTTCATTACCTTTATTGATTGCTATACTCGTATGACATGGGTTTATATGCTAAGGGGGAAACATGAGGTACTTCGGTGTTTCCAGGATTTTCATAAGTTAGTTGCAAATCAATTTAATGCTAAAATTCGGATTATCCGAACTGATAATGGAAAGGAATATGTGAACAATAATTTTGGGGCGTATCTTTCAGAGCATGGGATTATACATCAGACTACTTGTCCTGACACTCCATCACAAAATGGTGTAGTCGAGAGAAAGAATCGACACTTGTTAGAAGTAGCAAGGTCAATGATGTTTCGATGAATGTGCCCAAATACCTATGGAGTGAAGCGGTGCTAAAGCAAAGATATTTAATTAATCGTATGCCATCTAGAATTCTTGGGATGGCGTCACCTGCAGAGCTGTTATTTGGGCAACAGGAGTTTAAAGTACCCCCAAAAGTATTTGGTTGTATCTGCTTTGTCAGGGACCATAGACCGTCAATTGGAAAACTGGATCCTCAGGCGGTGAAGTGTGTTTTTGTTGGATACTCTTCTACACAAAAGGGGTACAAGTGTTGGGACCCTATTGGAAAGAAGTTGTTTGTGAGTATGGATGTGACATTCGGGAGTCTCGAACCATACTATACAAAACAATGTGATCTTGATCCGTTCTTGGAGGAATTCTCTCCCGGTCGAGGGTGACCGTAGAGAGGGGGAGAATGGTGGAGTTGCGGCTCAACGGGAAGTGATTGTTGGTACTATCCCATGTCCAATGGATAGGTTTGAAATTCGAGAGGAAAATCATCGGATAATGGAGGTGTTGATGTGAGGAATGGTGACTGCGAAGGTGAAGAGATTATTGGTGGTGATGTAGTTGGTGATGAGAATGGGGAGATAACTGATAAAGGAAATAGAGAGGTAAATGTTGAGCAAGAGAAAGAACCTATAGTGTACCGGAGGAGACGGTTCAGGAGTCAGGGGGAGCAAATCAGTGCACCACAGCCACAGCAGCCTGCTACACCAGTCCCAAGTCACCCCTCAGACCTCTCTCCATCAAGCGGTAATGTCCCTTCTAGCCCTGAACATGTAGAGTTACCTCTTGCACAACGTAGGGAGACTAGATCCAATTTTGGAAAACCTCCTGCCCGTTTTGGCTTTGAGCATCCTATTACTAGTCATGATATTGCCAATTTTCTCTCATACTCTCGCCTTTCACCCGCATATAGAGCATTTGTTGCATCCTTACAAGCAAAGTGCCTATTCCAAAGGACTGGAGGTGTGCAAAACGGGATCCTAATTGGAATGCCGCAATGAGAGAAGAGATGCATGCTCTTCAGAAGAACAAGACATGGGAATTGGTCCCACTTCCAAGAGGGAAGAGAGTTGTGGGCTGCAAGTGGGTCTTCACTGTGAAGCAAAACCAAAAGGGAGAGGTGGACAGGTATAAGGCAAGACTAGTTGCAAAAGGCTATAGTCAAACATATGGCATTGATTATGATGAGACCTTTGCTCCCGTGGCAAAGATGGGTACCGTTAGGACCCTAATCTCCGTGCGGTAAACTTTGGTTGGCCTCTACATCGATGGATGTAAAGAATGCATTTCTTCATGGTGATTTACAAGAAGAGGTTTATATGGAAATCCCACCGGGGTTTGCAAATAGTCAAACTGTTGGGAAGGTGTGCGAGACTCAAAAAGTCACTCTATGGACTAAAGCAATCACCTCGGGCATGGTTTGACAGATTTAGGAGAGCGGTTGTGGTATGGGATACACCCAATGTAATGGTGATCATACGGTATTCTACAAGCATAGAGGAACATGTATTACCATTATGGCGGTGTATGTGGATGATATTGTGATTACGGGAGATGATGTGGAGGAAATCAAATGTTTGAAGGAGAATCGGGAAAGGTCTTCGAGGTAAAGGATCTTGGACTATTGAGGTACTTCCTTGGGCTTGAGATTGCTAGGTCACCTAAGGGGATAGTTCTCTCACAAAGAAAATATGTCCTTGATCCGTTGGCTGAAACCGGTATGCTTGGATGTCGGCCATGTAGTACTCCTATTGATAAAAATCATCAAATCGGTGCCCAAAGTGGAGATTCGTGAATAAAGAAACATACCAAAGATTGGTGGGAAGATTGATATACCCGTGTCATACAAGACCCGACATTTCCTATGCATCAAGTGTGGTGAGCGGTATATGCATGATCCAAGAACAGGACATTTGGAGGTTGTTTATAGGATTTTGAGGTACCTGAAGGGAACCCCGGGAAGAGGGTTATGGTTCAGGAAGAATGGGCACCTTGATTTGGAGGGCTACCGTGATGCGATTGGGCGAGCAAAGCAAAGATGATAGGAGGTCTACCTCCGGGTATTGTGTGTTTGTGGGAGGCAATCTTGTCTCATGGAGAAGCAAGAAGCAAGCCGTCGTGGCTCGGTCATCGGAGGCCGAGTATAGAGCAATGGCATTGAGCTTGTGTGAGATGTTGTGGTTAAAAGGCTTGCTAAAGGAGTGCGGGTGTTAAGGAATGAGACAATGATGCTTCATTGTGACAACATTGCTGCAATCAATATTGCAAACAATCCCCGTCCAGCTTGACCGCACCAAACATGTGGAGATTGATAGATTCTTCATCAAGGAGAAGTTAGATAGTGGAGTCCTAAAATTAAACTATGTAAAATCACGTGGCCAACTAGCGATCGCTTTACAAAGGGATTAGGACCTAGTGATGTTGAGTTGAGTTGTAGCAAGATGGGCATGTTAGATATCTTTAGCCCATCTTGAGGGGGAGTGTTGATGTAAATTATATATTGTAAAGGGACCAACATGTAAAAGTGAGAAGAAGAAATACAGAGGCTCTGGCTCTGGAAGCTACCAGGGCAGTGCAATTCCCCCAAACTTGCAACACGATCCATTTTATAAGAGAAAATAGGTCAAAATTCTTACACTTGCATGGTTAAAACCCTGACATCGATAACATGATTGAAATGGCCGTCTCCAAAAAGATGCAGCCCGCCAGATAACTTGATCTAGTCATCATCGAGGTATTGTTGTATTTATAGTGTGCATTAAAATTTACGACACATGAGAGAGAGAGATGGGAAATGCGGTGGCCCTACCGAACAAATCAGCACTACTACGTAGTAAGAGAACCTTGCAACCCCCGCACTTGATATTCGGTGAGCGAAAATCCGGCTCATCCACTCGTATTTCAGACTGTCGACCGTCGTCCCTCTCGTCATTAACTCTTGTCATGGGGGAAACAACGCAACATCAAGTGCAGGATGTCCCGGGTGGATGCTGACCGCATTCCGACAAGCGGCTTCCGCAGCCTCCACCCTGCTCCCGGTAGCATCTACGGTCCGATTGATACAATGATGTGCTCTAGGTTTGCAAGGTGCTCGAAGCTGAACTCAAACCCCATCTTGGACTCGTTTCCCCGCGCTCGAAGTCAATTTGTAACCTTCGGAGCTTGGGCATGGATTCCGTAAGAACAACATCTCCGGGCCTCCTCCGTAAATAAGATTTCGCACTGAACTCTTTAAGGCACTCGGAATTGTTGGCCGCGATGGTAAGCCGTTCATCGTGGGCATGTTTGTATGCTTAATTTGCAAGAGAGCAGAAAGCGAGGTATGCCCCGATCATGCAGAGATCTTCCGTTTAATATTGACAACCCTTAGGTTAAGATGGGTGAGATTAACAAGAGATGCCATCTCGCTTCGGAACATGGGCAAACCCTTCTCCGTATACAACAAGCTTCCAGAGACATGGAGCAGTGGAGAACAATAAATCAAACTGTTCTTCTATCATCAAATCACTTAAGTTATGAATCTTCAAAGTGATTGGAGCCCATGATTACCCATCACAATGAGAGATGACTTCAAAACTTCCTCATACCTTCCCATATCACAACCGAATTCGTCTCTGGTAGGCATTACCATGTCAAGCTTCTTCAACTTAGTCCAACGTCTAAGCGCTTCCACCAAATTTATGGAGAAAACCCTTGCAACCGACAACTCTCGCAAGGCTTGTAGATTTCCAATCTCATCGTGCAATTCTACCAAAGACTTTAAAAGGAGTCGCACCAATTTTTGCAAATTGCCTATGGACGGTTGCAATTTTCTAACTCCACCGCCACGTATATCTAGTGTCTCGCAGTACAAAGGTTCCCAATGTCCTCCGGAAGCTCGCATTATGAGAAGAACAGATGGTCAAAAATTTTAGCGGAAAAGGCTTCCTATGTATTTAATGTGTTGGTTTCCGGGACCAAGATGTCGGAAATGATCATATTTAAAAGACAAGTACTCTCACTTGATGCGGCTCTTGCAGATGAGAAATTTGCTGCTCTTGCCATCCATAAAGGCTAATCGAACGAACCCGAGACCACCTATCCATAATCTTCTCGCATCACTTCATTTCCCAAACATTTAGATTGTACCGAGAGCCTACGAATCTTGTGACCACTACCACTATAGCTCGCCCGTCCATTATGTGCAAAATTCTCCTACCGACAGAGATACAATAACCTCAAGCACCATATCGTGCACTCGACAAGCTTTAGCCTTTCCGTCATAATGGATGTCTATTGCTTGGATCAAACTCTCGTTTACAAGCTCATTGAAGTAACTCTCAAAGCAACTTGTTCCACTTGTTTGACCCCTAACTTCTCGTGATGAAACCTTCAGCTATCCACCTCCATGTTAGCTCTTCTCTGTCAATCCCGTAATCCTCTCGGATACATACTAAGATATAGCAAGCAAGTTTTCAGATTATATGGGAGATCATAATAGCTAAGAAGAAGTATATCCCTCATTCCTTGGTGACTAAAAGCAGAATTGATAGAATTGTACACTTGCTCCCACCGATCCTTGTTGGATTTACCGGCAAGAGGCTTGCAATAGTGATAATAGCTAGTGGTAAACCATGGCACTTTTCAAGGATTCTATGAGAAACTTCTTCCAAGTAAGGAGGGCATGCAGATTTATCGCCAAAAACCCTCTTGGAAAATAGTTGTTGAGATTGTTGTTCGCTCGAGGTTGAATGTTGTGGACATATCCGCTAAACTGAACAGCATGATGTGGCGACATTGGTAATTCTTGTGGTTGTAATTATTCTCGCTATATAGATTGTTCTCGGTAGGGCGGACTTGACAAGTTCCCATGCTTCGTGCTCCAAATATCATCAACAATAACAAAGTACCTGCACATATTTTAAAAGATGTTAGCACCGAGATCTTGTAATCTTGCACTCCTACAACCTCAACAACACCCACCACATCTAACCCGACAACTTGACTTAAAAAAATATAAACAGTGGAAAGCATTCCTGATTGTGTTATATCACACGACAAGGAAGCAGCTGGTGAGCTTGTCCACTATCTTTCTAGCAAGTTTCCCCAAATGCAATTTGAGTCGATTTATTTCATTAGTCTATGATTATTTTGTACATAGTAAACTGAGACTAGAATTACTCAAAATAAATTAAAAAAGCCTCACTATTTGCTACAAAACATCTCCGTAAACTTTAGAATTGCCAGAGGGGATGGTCGTGCATTTTTGAAAAAAAATTACTACTTCCTCCATCCCAAATTGTAAGACATTTTGACATTTATAGATTCATAGCTTTTATCCCGTATCTAGATATAACATATATTGAGGTGTATAGCAAAAGCTATGAATATAAAAAAGTCAAAATATCTTATAATTTGGAAATGTAGAGAGTAATATTTTTTATGCACTTATAACATCAAGCATCATTAATTAGTACGTATTTTTCTTTACAAAATGAACTGTGATATATCAAAACTGAACTTAGTTCCATAATGGTATCTTAAGATTATGTGATACATCAAAAGAAGGCATAATGTATATTACATTATATTGTGGTTACAAGGGGGTTGGCTACATTTATGAAATTGTGATTTGACGCATGCCCTGCACACGGACCAGTAATAGTCGTCAGACACTTGCCACGTGAACATTGATGAGTGCTTTACAAAAGCACCACACCCAAAAGACATGGCTATGCATATATTTATTAACCTTGCAATATACCTTCTAAGAGCACTCTCAAGTTTATGTAATTAAGACACCAGGATTTGAACAGGGCAGAGTCATGCATACACAACTTCAACATTGCACTAAACATGCTTTCCTAAACATTGCATATTGATGTGGGGACATTTTGTTATAAACATCGGCTGCAATCAAATAAAGAGTGCCAAGTTTGATGCAGTCAAGTAATCGAGACAATTAACTAATGTTGAGTAAACATACGCTTAAAAAACTAAATTCGACCAAATAAGAATTTCGACCACTGTTTGCAAATACTCTCTCCATCCCAGAAAATGATAATCCTATTTCATACGAGGAAAAGTCAAAATTTCTCAGGAACGAAATTTCTAGACAACTTTCTATAGAATAATTATATGAGGTGGTCCAAACCTAAGTACCTCTAGGCTACAAGCAGTAGGGATTCTAACACTATGCCAGGTCGCATGGATGAAAACATTATAATTATATTATTATAAAAGAAAAACTATGGTAAAAATCTGATCCGGAAAAACACAAGAAGTAAACACGTCAAATATCTTTTGACCGGAGGGTGTTTAAGAATTATCCCATCTAAAGATGCATACTACAATAAATTGTAGCTTGCAAGCCAGGTCTTGAGGAAGGTTGTAATGGATGTTATTGTCTTTTATAAGCTGATTAAATTACGTGTGTATATCAATAGCAAGATTCATAAGCTCAACACTTATTTCTACCATCTTAAAAGTGAGAAATACTAGTATATCATAAAAAATTTCTGATCAACTAAACATAAGCAAATACATAATTATACAGAAATAGGGGCAGATGACAAAAGAAAATATAAAATGTCATTTTTTTTTTACACATACCTCTTATCTTGTAAGAGTGCTCTAAGCTTATATATGAGTTGCCACTCGTCATCCGATGGGTCAGCACGACCCCCTAGTTCTTTGAGCATATCAGCTAGTACCTTTGCTATGTTTGGATTCCGTGAAACAGGCACAAAACATGAGCAATCAAATTGACCATTGATTTTTCGATAAATTTGGTTTGCAAGAGTTGTCTTGCCAAGACCTCCAAATCCCACAATAGATACAACTTCGAGTCGCGGTCCACAGTCATTATCCTTCAGCAGCTCGATGATCTTCTCCCTTGGACCATCAATCCCAACAAGTCTCTCCGCTTCCACAAACAGTGCTAGCAACCGAGGATCGATTTGAATGGCCCTGGTAAAATCAGTATCATCGAACTTGTACCTCAAGGCGATCACTTTCTTCCTCTACACGAGCCTTGAGTTCATCAATTAGGCTGGCAATCTTATGGCGTGACCATATCTTTTTAATCTTACTTGTTGTCTTCTTGACAAGGTTAGCTTTAGCACCACCTTTGCTCATCTTGTGCATGAAGAGGTCAACACAGTCTTCAATATCATAGCTAAGCTCACGCACCTTGTCCCTCCAATCCTCAGCTGCTCATCCAACCTCTCCTCATTGTTGGCTAGCTTCACAAGCGGTCAGTGCCGCATGCTCGGCTCATTCCTTAAAAATACGATCTTGATCTTCACTCCTTTCGAAGCTTGTACTCCCCTTGTATCAATGCGACGGCTTGGGAAGAAGGGTGTTTATCACACCCATTGAAGCACTAACTATAGGAGCAGCCATAGATATCGACGCCTCTGTCTCTCACAACCTTCGTCCCGTCTTGCTTATGGATGCGTAATATGATTTGTCTGCTGTAGTTGCACCCGCAAGAGTAAGTATATGTAAAAATAATCGTCGGCAGGCTTCCGCTTTCGCTATTGTTGCAATGCAAGAGCACGCACATGTAAAAATGATGCGTTGGCGGCTCGCCTACTATTGTTGCAAATGCTCATCTCGGTGTTGGCCGGAGTGCCAGATTGTTGCAAATGGTTGATTAAAGGAATTACGTATTCACTAAAAAAATTGTGTGCGTGAATGCTTACCGCCGTGGAATTCCTCGCCGGCTACGTCTGCGCGGAGATTGTTTGGCAGATTCGGGGCTGGCTCAGGTTCAGGTAGTCACCCTCACCAGGGGCGGCCGACGGAGCAAAGGCGGCGGCGGCGGCTGCCTGTCACACAGTAGCAGACGGGCGGGCATCGGTCGAACGGCACACAGCTGGCCAGCTGGACTTGGGCGTCGGGGCCAAAGGCCTGGAGGACGGGGCCCGCGGGCCGGCGACCTTCAGCAGGCAGCCGGTAAGGCGCCCTGCGTGGAGCTGCGGAGGTCGGCCGCCGCCCTGCGCGGAAGCCGCGGACGGCGGACACGGAAGGAGTCAGGGATGCCGCCGGGCGGCCGGTGCGGCGGCGGAATGGGCGGCTCCGTCCTCCGGCGGCGCAGCGGCGGACAGCTCCGGCCTCCTCTCGTGCGCGACTGCGCTCGTGCGGCTGCGGCGTACCAGACTTGGTGGAGTTACCGGCGAGGCCTGAGAGCTGGCGGTGGGAGCTGGGAGTGGATCTGGCCGACGAGAAGAGGCTTGAGCTGGAGAGAGGGAGAGAAGCAAGACGACGGCGGCTGCCTGTTTTGCTGGGAAGGGGAGGGACGCGTTGTTGTTAGGATTTTTTTTTTTTTGAATTTTTGTTGTTGGGACAACAAATATTCAAATATATTCACAAGACCTACCCCTCCCCTCCCCGAGCGCAAAGCCTCTTCTGGACGAGTTCTGCAAGTGACAACAAATATATTCCCCTAAAAAAATGACAACAAATATGACCACTGCCTAAGGTACTATTTGGTTCGGTAACTGTAACGTAAATGGCAACTGTAATGATTCACACTCGAGTGCGATCGGTAACTAGTTTGAATAAGCCGGTATCAATCCTCAGCATGATCTGGCATGACAGCTGGACTTAAACAAACATTACTCAACGTCATTTGTTACCCAGGTAAATCAAATCACATTACACATACGTCAACCAAACAACAACCTAATTACGAATTTAAAAAGTAGATACGGTTTATAAGGAAAATACAGGCTCAAAAACATTACAAATGTACGGTTAGTTCGGCAAACACTCTAGCATGGATAACATGGCCGAAATAACCAACTCAAAAAAAGACGCTGCCCGCCGGGTCATTATAGTGTGCATCAGAGATATGTAGATGGCAAAGAACCTTGCGACTCATAATATTCCGGTGAGAGAAAATCCAACTCATCCACTCTGTATTTCAGGCCTGTTGACTGCCGTCCCTCTTATCCTTATCCCTTCTGTGGGGAAAGAACCACAAGTCAAGTGTGGGACGTCCGGGGTGCATGCTGACCGCGCCCCTGATGGCAGCTTCTGCAGCGTCCAGCCTGCTCGTGGTGGCATCTTCGGTCTGAATTGCCACATTGATGTGCTCTAGGCATGCAAGGTGCTCAAAGCTGAACTCAAACCCAATCTTGGACTCTGTTTCCTGCACTCTAAATGCAAGATATAACCTTCGGAGCTCGGGCATCGCTTCCTGTAGGAACAGCATCTCCAGGCCACCTCCGTAAACACAATTGCTGTAACTGAACTCTTTAAGGCAGCGGAATTGTTGGCTGCTGATGGTGAGCCGTTCATCAGGGGCATGCAGTACGCACAACTCGCAAAAGAGCAGAGCAGGTATGCCCCCCATGATGCAGAGATCTTCCTGTTTAATCCTGAGAAACTCGAGTACAAGATGGGTGAGATTAACAAGAGACGCCACCAGCTTTGGAAAGCGAGCGATGCCAGTTCCATATATGTCAAGCTTCCAGAGACATGGAGCAGTGGAGCACAATAAATCAAACTGTTCTTCTCTCAGCAAACCATTGTAGTCAACAATCTTCAGTGATTGGAGCCCATGATTAACCATCACAGCGAGAGATGCCTTGAAAGCTTCCCCGGAACCTTCCAATATCACAAACGAGTTCTTCTCTGGTGCACATCCATGTCAAGCGTCTTTAGCTTAGTCAAACGTCTAAGCCCTTCCAACAATTTTGTGGAGAAAATCCTTGCACCCCGCAACTCCTGCAAGGCCACTAGATCTCCAATCTCATCAGGCAATTCTACACCAAACTGCACAAGCAGACGCACCAACTTTTGCAAATGGCCTATGGACGGTGGCAATTTTTTAACATTTGTGCCACGTATATCTAGTGTCTGTAGGTACCGTAGGTTCCCAATGTCCTCCGGAAGCTCAGTAACATCTGAACAATGGATGGCCAAAAATTTTAGCTGGAAAAGGCTTCCTATGTGTTTAATCTGCTGGTTTCCAACATTATAATAAAGCAACAGTACTCTGACATGTTGCAGCTCTTGCAGATCAGAAATTCGCTTCTGTTGCAATCTATAAAAGCTAATTGAACGAACCTGAGACCACCTATCAATAATCTTTTGCGTCACTTCATCTCCCACATGCTCAGATTGCACCGAGAGCCTACGAATCTTGTGAACACTACCACTATAGCTCTTCCCTTCCACTATGCAGGCAAAATTCTCCTCGGCTGACAGAGATACAATAAGCTCGAGCACCATATCATGCACTCGACAAGCTTCAGCCTTTCCGTCATACTGGATGTCTATTGGTTGGATCAAGCTTCTGTTTACAAGCTCATTGAAGTAACTCTCAGCAGTTTGCTCCACTGATTGACCCCTGACTTCTGTGATGAAGCCTTCAGCTATCCACCTCCATGTTACCTCTTCTCTTTTAATTCTGTAATCCTCTGGATACATGCTAAGATATAGCAAGCAAGTCTTCGATTATATGGGAGATCATAATAGCTAAGAAGAAGTATATCTCTCATTCCTTGGTGACTAAAAGCAGATTTGATGGAATTGTACACTTGCTCCCACCGATCCTTGTTGGATTTACCGGTCAAGAGGCTCGCAATAGTGATAATAGCTAGTGGCAAACCATGGCACTTCTCAAGGATTCTTTGAGAAATTTCTTCCAAGTGATGAGGGCATGCAGATGTATCACCAAAAACTCTCTTGGAAAATAGTTGTTGGGATTGCTGGTCACTTAGAGGTTGAATGTTGTGGACATATCCCGCTAAACCGGAGCAACATGATGTAGCGACATCGGCAATTCTTGTGGTTGTAATTATTCTGCTATTTAGATTGTTCTCAGTGCGAGAGCGGTCTTGACAAGTTCCCATGCTTGCGTGCTCCAAATATCATCAACGACGACTAAGTACCTGCACACACATATTTGTATCAGATATTAGTACTAAGATCTTGTACTCTTGCACTCCCACAACCTCAAGTACCTACACATATTATTTTTAAAAGATATTAGCACCAAGATCTTGTAATCTTGGATTCCCACAACCTCAACAACGCCCACTGCATTAACCCTAACAACTTGAGTAAAAAAAACAGTGGAATGGCATTCCAGATTACGTGACATCACACAAACAAGTTAGCAACTAGTGACTTGGCTACTATCTTCCTAGTTTGTAGAAGTTTTCCCCAAATGTGATTTTAGTCGATGTATTTTTAGTCCGATTATTTCGTACATAGTAAACCGAGAATAAAATTACTTAAATTAAATTAAAATGTTTGCTACAAAGCATCTACATAATAAGTTTACAAATGCCGAGGTGATGGTTTTGCATTTTTGAAAAGAAATTAATAGTGATATTTTTTATGTATATATTTCGATAATGTCATCAAGCATCATTAATTAGTCCTAAAAAGTAAAAACACACTCAAGATTACGTTTTGAACCATGTAGAGAGCATAGTCAAGCATACATAGCTTCAACATTGCACCAAACATGCTTTCCCAAACATTGCATATTGATGTGGGAACATTCTCGTTGTAAACATTGGTCGCGATAAATAAACAAAGTGCCAAGTTTGATGCGATCATGTAATGATGACAATTAACTAATGTTCCGTAAACATAAAGTAAAAATAAAGTCAACCAAATAAGCATTTCACCGCCGCAAATACTCTCCATGCCGAAAAATGAGAAAATATAAACTGTCACTTTTACACATACCTCTTATCTTGTAAGAGTGCTCTAATCTTATATATGAGTTGCCGCTCGTCATCCGATGGGTCAACAAAACCCCCTAGTTCTTTGAGCATATCAAGTAGTATCTTTGCTATGTTTGGATTCCGTGAAACTGGCACAAAACATGAGCAATCAAATTGACCTTTAATTTTCTGATAAATTTGGTTCGCAAGCGTTGTCTTGCCAAGACCACCAAATCCCACAATAGATACAACTTTGAGTCGCTGTCCACAATCATCATCCTTCAGCAGCTCAATGATCTTCTCCCTTGGACAATCAATCCCAACAAGTCTCTTTGCTTCCACAAACAATGGGCAACCGAGGATCAATTTGAACAAGCATGGCCAAAATCAGTATCATCAAACTTGTACCTCAAGCGGCGATCACTTTCTTCCTCTACACGAGCCTTGAGTTCATCAATTAGTTTATTAATCTTATGGCTTGACCATATCTTTTCAATCTTACGTGCTGTCTTTTTTATGAGGCCAGCTTTAGCACCACCTTTGCTCATCTTGTGCATGAAGAGATCGATGCAATCTTCAATATCGTAGCCGAGCTCCCGCACCTTGTTCCTCCAATCCTTGAACTGCCCATCCAGCCTCTCCTCGTTGTTGGCCGCTTTCTCAAGTAGAGTCTCAGATTCGCTCAGCTCATTGCACGTAAAGGCGATCTTGGTCTTCACTCCTTTCGAAGCTTGTACTCCCCTTGTATCAACGCAGAGCTTGGGAAGCAGGGTGTTTATCACACCCATTGAAGCACTCACTATAGGAGCAGCCATAGATAATGTTGCCTGCCTGTCTCTCTCGTCTCGACAACCACCGTCCCTCTCTTGCTTGTGGATGCGGAAATGATTCTTCTGCTGTAGTTGCAACCGCAAGAGTGTGTATATGTAAAAATAGTGCGTTGGCAACTCGCCTAGTGCCTACTGTGGTTGCAAATGCAAAAGTGTGTGTTTGAATGTTTTTTTTTAAATTGAGGAAACAGTGTTTGAATGCTTACGGCCGCCGTGGAATCCTCCGGTGCTCTCGCCTGCGTGGAGATTTTTGTTTGGCGAGATCCGGAGGTCGAGCTCGCCAGTGTGTTCAGGCAGCCCCGGCCAGGGGCGGACGACGGAGAGGCATGGCTGTCGCCCCGACAACAGACGACCTGAACACCGGGCGGAGCGCGGGGAGACAGGGGAACCACCGGAGCTCGATCTGGTAGGAGGTTCCTTGATTGATTCTGGCTATGGAGAAGAAAGGAAAGAGTAGAGCTGCAGCCGAGGCCGAGAGCGGGCGGAGGGAGTGGATCTGGCCGGTGAGAATGCTTGAGCAAGGCGACGGCGGCTGCCTGTTTTTCTTCGCTGGGAAGGAGAGGCCAAAGGGAAAGGCGACGCGTTGGTCGGGAGGAGGGACAAAGACTCAAGATAAGACGAAGACCGCATGTCTTTTTGCGTCAATGCGCATTAAGTCTCTGTGTGATGGTAGCTTCGTGGAAACAGCCTGGAGAGCACTCATGTCTTTTTGCGTCAATGCGTGTGATGGTAGCTTCGTGGAAACAGCCTGGAGAGCACTGATGCCGGGTGCCGGCAAATGCAATGCTGGTTCCTCTGCCTCTGTGTGATGCTTCTTGTTGTGAGCTAGCAGCCTAGCACAGATCTCCTAATGAACCGCCAAAATCAAATTAGAGACCACACTGACGACACAGATAAATGGAAAATCAGACACGGCACAATCTGCAGCATGCTCTGCCTGCTCGTCTCGTGTACTGCTGCTTCATCCCTGGTCGGCACCTGCAGCGCCAGCATGAATGTACGTACAGCAATCGAATTTGATGCAGCCATGGAAATCCGTCCTTTGATGTAGTGGGAATTAGATGTTTATTACACAGCCATGTTGTTGCATAGTGCTAAATATGATCTAGATCTAGGTACTGGTCTGGATAATGTTGTCCGCACCATCTGCTGTGCGTGTGCCCTGTGATCACAATCAATCCAGTCAGTTGATCAGGTTGGTAATTGGCACTTGCTTCTCTATTTCTGGCGCTTACTGTTCTGTGTTTAGACTTTAGCGATGGTTGCTATGAAGTGATGGGGCCTGGGTTTTGTCTGGCATATGTCCTCATGAGTTTATTCATATACATGATCCATGTTCACACTTCAGTGAATCGAGTCTTTTTTCAGCCTACATATTGGTTTGCCACAGCAAGGAAATTAATGACATTTTCTGATGTGTCTTTTGCTGAATTGTTGGAATTGTTCAGTAATCAGGCTACACTTATTGTAATGCAAAGCAACATGAGCAGGATCCAGGATGGTGAATTCAGATTCAGGAGCACTGTCTGTTACTGCTACTGATCCTGGAAGACAACTGTCTGCATCGATGGAACCTTCAGAGAGGTCATACACACAACACAACAGAAAATGGAATCCATCGGTTCTTGTTTTAACCTGTGTTTACAAATGCAGGCAGGGTGTCAGGTTTGTCAATATTAGGAAGAGGCATTGCTTTGCTTGCAAGCAAGAGTAACTGAACACTAATCCTTGGAAATGGAGGACATGATTATCAGAATAAATATCTCCTCACAATTCAGTTCAGATCAGTCGAAGTTTGTTCTAATCGTTTTCCATCCAAAATCTCTATAGCAGTCCTGCCTATTTATTTAAGAGTACATCCAGTTTATCCAGTTTATTTATAATAAAAAGAAATTAGGCCAAAAATCTTAAACTTGCATAGTTAATTAAAGGAAAACCAGCAAAATCTAGTTCATAAGGACAACACAGGCCCAAAAACAGTACACACAAAAAAAGATGCAGCCCGACGGATAAACTTGATCTAGCCATCATCGAGTATTTAGTGTGCATTAAAATTAGCGACACATGAGAGAGATGGCAAAGAACCTTGCAACTCCTGCACACAATATACAGGCGAGATAAAATCCCACACATCCACTCTGTACTTCAGATCTGTTGACTCTCATCCCTCTCACCCTTCATCTGTCTGGAGGGCCAGAACCCCAGCTCAAGTGTGGGACGTCCGCGGTGCATGCTGACCGCATCCCTGACGGTAGCTTCTGCAGCATCCACCCTGCTGCTGGTGGCATCTCTAGTCCAGATGTCTACTTTGACATGCTCTAGGCTTGCAAGGTGCTCGAAGCTGAACTCAAACCCCATCTTGGACTCTATTTTCTGCACTCTAAATTCAAGCTCTAACCTTCGGAGCTCGGGCATCGCTTCCTGTAAGAACAACATCTCCAGGACACCTCCATGATCACGATTGTAGTACCTGAACTCTTTAAGGCACCGGAATAGTTGGCTGCTGATTGTGAGCCGTTCATCAGGGGCATGCAGTACCCATAACTCGCAAAAGAGCAGAGCAGGTATGCCCCCAATGATGCAGAGATCTTCCTGTTTAATCCTGAGAACCCGTAGCCTAAGATAGGTGAGATTAACAAGACATGCCAGCTGCTTTGGAATACGAGCAATCCCTTCTCCGTATAAGTCAAGCTTCCATAGGCATGGAGCAGTGAAGCACAATATATCAAACTGTTCTTCTCTCAGCAAATCACTATAATCAAAAATCTTTAGTGACTGGAGCCCATGATTACCCATCGCAGCAAGAGATGATTTCAAAACTTCCTCATACCTTCCCATATCACAACCGAGTTCGTCTCGGCAGGCACTACCATGTCAAGCTTCTTCAACTTAGTCAATCGTCTAAGCGCTTCCACCAAATTTATGGAGAAAATCCTTGCAACCAACAACTCCTGCAAGGCTAGTAGATCTCCAATCTCATAAGGCAATTCTACAGCAGAGTTTACAAGGAGGCGCACCAGTTTTGGCAAATGGCCTATGGACGGTGGCAGTTTTCTAACTCCACTGCCACGTATATCTAGTGTCTGCAGGTACTGCAGGTTCCCAATGTCCTCCGGAAGCTCAGAAAAATCATAAGAACTGATGATCAAAAATTTTAGCTGGAAAAAGCTTCCTAACTTAATGTGTTGGTTACCAAGATGGTTGACATCACATAAAACAAGTACTCTTAGATGATGCAGCTCCTGCAGTGGAGAAATTCGCTGCTCTTGCAATTCATAAAAGATAATCGAACGAACCCGAGACCACTTGTCCATAATCTTCCGCATCATTTCATCTCCCATATGTTCAGATTGCACTGAGAGCCTACGAATCTTGTGATCACCACCAATATAGCTCTTCCCTTCCACTATGCAGGCAAAATTCTCCTCGGCTGACAGTGATACGATAAGCTCAAGCACCATATCATGCACTCGGCAAGCTTTTGCCTTACCGTCATACTGGACGTCTATTGCTTGGATCAAACTTCTGTTTACAAGCTCATTGAAGTAACTCTCAGCAACTTGTTCCACTGTTTGACCCCTGACTTCGTGATGAACGCTTCAGCTATCCATCTCCATGTTAGCTCTTCTCTGTCAATCTTGTAATCCTCTGGATACATAATAAGATATAGCAAGCAAGTCTTCAGATTATATGGGAGATCATAATAGCTAAGAAGAAGTATATCTCTCATTCCTTGGTGACTAAAAGCAGAATTGATAGAATCGTACACTTGCTCCCACTGGTCCTTGTTGGATTTACCAGCCAGTAGGCTTGCAATAGTGATAATAGCTAGTGGCAAACCATGGCACTTCTCAAGGATTCTATGAGAAACAGTGAGGAGGGAGTGCAGATATATCGCCAAAAATCCTCATGTAAAATAGTTGCTGGGATTGCTGGTCACTTAGAGGTTGAATGTTGTGGACATATCCTGCTAAACTGGAGCAACATGATGTGGCGACATCGGCAATTCTTGTGGTTGTAATTATTCTGCTATTTAGATTGTTCTCTGGTAGAGCAGACTTGACAAGTTCCCATGCTTGCGTGCTCCAAATATCATCAACGACAACAAAGTACCTACACATATTTGAGAAGATGTTAGCACTAAGATCTTGTACTCTTGCACTCCCACAACCTCAAGTACCTACACATATTAATTTATAAAAGATGTTAGCATTCAGATCTTGTACTCTTGCATTCGCAGAACCTCAACAACGCTCAACGCCCACTGCATCTAGCCTATAACAACTTGAGTTAAAAAAAATATAAACAGTGGAATGGCATTCCTGATTGTTTGACATCACACAAACAAGGAAGCAACTAATGAGCTTGACCACTATCTACTTTCTACAAGTTTTCCCCAAATGCAATTTGAGTCGATGTATTTCATCAGTCTGATTACTTTGTACATAGTAAACTGAGACTAAAATTACTCAAACTAAATCAAAAGAACCTCACTATTTGCTACAAAGCATTTCCATAAACTTTACAATTGCTTTTTTTGTGAGCAATTGCTAGAGTTAATGGTTGTGCATTTTTGAAAAAGAAATTACTGGTAATTTTTTATGTATATATCTCGACAATATCAAGCGTCAATAATTAGTTCATCTTTGCGTTTACCAAATAAACCATGATCTCAATGCATCCACGAGCAAAACTGAACATAATTCTGGCTACATTTATGACTCATGTGTGCTCGCACACCACTGACAGTCGGACACCACATGAACATTGGTGAGTGATTTACATAAACCCCACACCCAAAATACATGGCTATGCATATATTTGTGAACCTTGCAAAATACCTCGTGACAGCACACTCAAGTTTAAGTAATTAAGATACCAAGATTTGAACCATGTAGGGCAGAGTTATGCGTACACGACTTCACATTGCACTAAACATGCTTTCCTAAACATTGCATATTGATGTAGGGGCATTCTGTTATAAAAAATGGCTGCAGTCAAATAAAGAGTCCCAAGTTTGATGCAGTCATGTAATAGCGACAATTAACTACTGTTCGGTGAATATAAACTAAAAAACAATGTGAACCGAATAAGCATTTCACTGTTTGCAAATACTCTCCCCATTCCAGAAAATGATAATCCTATTTTGTATAAGGAAAAGTCAAATTTTACTAGTTTTACCAACGACTATTCATAAATACATAAAATTTAAGAAATAGAATTTGCAAAGTGCCTCTGAGATGACATTGACTCTTTAGCATATAGCATTGTATAAGAGAAATCAATGACAAAAATCTATTTTGTAAGCTAATAAAAATACGCTTGACATTTCAGAACCTTGAAAATGAATACAACTTTCTAATTTGGCTCCTAGAATGTGTACTCATAATGCTAAATGTCCCACGTAAGGTGGTGGTCTAAGGAAAAGAATTTCTAGACAATTTTCCATAGAATATTTATATAAGGATGTTGGTTCAAACCTAGTACCGTAAGGTATAAGTAGAGATAATTATTATTATATTGTAACAGAAAAACTATGGTAAAAATCAAATATGGAAAAACACAAGAGGTAATGATGTCATATGTCTTTTGACCTGCGGGTGTATTAGAGTTACTCCTTCTAAAGATGCATGCATATTACAATAAAGTGTAGCATGCAAGCCAAGTTTTGAAGAATGTTGTAATGGATGTTATTATTTTTTATAGACTGACAAATACGTCTGTACAGCAAGATTCATAAGTTCAGTATTGATTTCTACTATCTTAAATGAGAAATACTATTATATCATAAAGAATTTATGATTAGCTTAAACATAAGACTATATACAAATAGAGGCAAATGATGGAATAAAATATGTAAGTCATTTTCTACACATACCTCTTATCTTGTAAGAGCGCTCTAAGCCTGTATATGAGTTGCCGCTTGTCATTCGATGGGTCAGCAAAATCCCCCAGTTCTTTGAGAATATCAGCTAGTACCTTTGCTATGTTAGGATTCCGTGAAACCGGCACAAAACATGAACAATCAAATTGTCCTTTGATTTTCTGATAAATTTGGTTCGCAAGAGTTGTCTTGCCAAGACCACCAAAACCCACAATAGATACAACTTTGAGTCGCTGTCCACAGTCATCCTTCTTCAGCAGCTCGATGATCTTCTCTCTTGGCCCATCAATCCCAACAAGTCTCTCTGCTTCCACAAACAGTGCTGGCAACCGAGGGTCAATTTGAACGGCATGGCTAAAATCAGTATCATCGAACTTGTACCTCAAGCGGCGATCACTTTCTTCCTCTACACGAGCCTTGAGTTCATCAATTAGGCTGGCAATCTTATGGCGTGACCACATCTTCTCAATCTTACTTGCTGTCTTCTTAACAAGGTTAGCTTTAGCACCACCTTTGCTCATCTTGTGCATGAAGAGGTCAACACAGTCTTCGATATCATAGCTAAGCTCACGCACCTTGTCCCTCCAATCCTTCAGCTGCTCATCCAACCTCTCCTCATTGTTGGCTAGCTTCACAAGCGTAGTCTCCATCATGCTGCTCAGCTCATTCCTTAAAAATACGATCTTGATCTTCACTCCTTTCTGAAGCTTGTACTCCCCTTGTATCAATGCAGACAGCTTGGGAAGAAGGGTGTTTACCACACCCATTGAAGCACTCACTATAGGAGCAGCCATAGATATCGACGCCCCTGTCTCTCACAACCTTCGTCCCTGTCTTGCTTGTGGATGCAGAATATGATTTGTCTGCTGTAGTTGCACCCGCAAGAGTAAGTATATGTAAAAATAATCGTCGGCAGCTCGCTCGCTATTGTTGCAAATGCAAGAGCACGCATATGTAAAAATGATGCGTTGGCGGCTCGCCTACTATTGTTGCAAATGCTCATCTCGTGTTGGCTGGAGTGCCGATTGTTGCAAATGGTTGATTAAAGGAATTACGTACTCACTAAAAAAAAATTGTGTGCGTGAATGCTTACCACCGCCGTGGAATTCCTCGCAGCACTGTGCCGCGCGGAGCTTTGTTTGGCGATTCGGAGCTGGCTCGGGTTCGTAGTCACCCTCACCGGGGCGGCCGACGGAGCAAGGCGGCGGCGGCGCCCGTCATTACGCAGCAGACGGGCGGGCGTCGGGCGGACGGCTCACGGCCGCTAGGCTAGCCGGGGGCCGGGCGTCGGGGCGAGGCCCGGAGGACGACGGGGCCCGTGGGCCGGCGACCTTCAGCAGGCAGCCGGTAAGGCGCTCTGCGTGGAGCTGCGGAGGTCGGTCGCCGCCCTGCGCGGAAGCCGCGGACGGCGGACACGGAGGGAGTCAGGGATGCCGGAAGGCGGGCGGTGCGGCGGCGGAACGGGAGGCTACGTCCTCCGGCGGCGCAGCGGCGGACAGCTCCGGCCTCCTCTCGTGCGCGACTGCGCTCGTGCGGCTACCGCCGAGTCAGAGAGCGAGCGGTGGGAGCGGGAGTGGATCTCGGCCGAGTCGAGAAGGCTTGAGCTGGAGAGACGAGCAGGAGCAAAGCGACGGCGGCGCCCGCCCGGGTTTGCCGGGAAGGAGAGACGGGGACGCGCAAGAGTTGGGACGACTCGAGTCGAGGGAAGGGAAGACGAAGATCGCATCAAGTCAAGGTCTTTTTTCGTCAACGCGCAGTCCACGCGGAAGGATTACTGTAGAGAGAAACCGGCCGGCCGGCCATCACGTGACGACGACGACTGGGTCTTTGTTCTTGATTGGTGTGAGTAGCACCGAGCAGGGAATGCCGATCATCAGGACACACCGACGACACAGACAAATGGCAAATCGACACCCGCAGAATCTGCACCACGCCCGCCCGCTCGTCTCGTGTAGTGTTGCTTCGGCCCTGTGCGTGTGCCCCGTGATCAATCCAGTTAGTTGATCACACCAATCAAATGGTTTTTTTTCCAACAATGGCCCTTTTCCTCAACGCCTGACGGGGCATGCGTTTTCTTGTCGTGGCAACTGTAAATGATTCACACTCGAGTGCGACCCGTAACTAGTTTGAATAGACCAGTATCAATCCTCAGCATCATCTGGCATGACAGCTGGACTCAAACAAACATTACTCAACGTCATTTGTTACCCAGGTAAATCAAATCACATTACAGATACGTCTACCAAACAACAACCTAATTAGGGATAAAAAAAGTCGATACAGTTTATAAGGAAAATATAGGCTCAAAAACATTACAAATGTAAGGTTAGTTCGGCAAACACTCTAGCATGGATAACATGGCCGAAATAACCAACTCAAAAAAGACGCAGCCCGCCGGGTCATTATAGTGTGCATCGAGATATGTAGATGGCAAAGAACCTTGCGACTCATAATATTCCGGTGAGAGAAAATCCAACTCATCCACACTGTATTTCAGGCCTGTTGACTGTCGTCCCTCTCATCCTTATCCCTTCGGGGGAAAGAACCTCAAGTCAAGTGTGGGACGTCCGGGTGCATGCTAACCGCGCCCCCGATGGCAGCTTCGCAGCGTCCAGCCGCTCGTGGTGGCATCTTCGGTCTGAATTTCCACATTGATGCGCTCTAGTCTTGCAAGGTGCTCGAAGCTGAACTCAAACCCCATCTTGGACTCTGTTTCCTGCACTCTAAATCGAAGATACAACCTTCTGAGCTCGGGCATCGCTTCCTGTAGGAACAGCATCTCTAGGCCACCTCCGTAAAAAGAATGGCTGTACCTGAACTCTTTAAGGCTCCGGAATTGTTGGCTGCTGATGGTGAGCCGTTCATCAGGGGCATGCCGTACGTATAACTCGACAAAAAGAGCAGAAAGGTATGCCCCCCATGATGCGAGAGATCTTCCTGTTTAATCCTGAGAAACCCGAGTTCAAGATGGGTGAGATTAACAAGAGACGCCACCTGCTTTGGAAACCGAGCGATGCCAGTTCCATATATGTCAAGCTTCCAGAGACATGGAGCAGTGGAGCACAACAAATCAAACTGTTCTTCTCTTAGCAAACCATTGTAGTCAACAATCTTCAGTGATTGGAGCCCATGATTAACCATCACAGCGAGAGATGCCTTGAAAGCTTCTTGGAACCTTCCAATATCACAAACGAGTTCTTCTCTGGCAGGCACATGCATGTCAAGCGTCTTTAGCTTAGTCAAACGTCTAAGCCCTTCCACCAATTTTGTGGAGAAAATCCTTGCACACCGCAACTCCCGCAAGGCCACTAGATCTCCAATCTCATCGTGCAATTCTACATCAAAGTCCACAAGTAGACGCACCAACTTTTGCAAATGGCCTATGGACGGTGGCAACTTTTTAACTTGAGTGCCACGTATATCTAGTGTCGTAGGTATCGCAGGTTCCCAATGTCCTCCGGAAGCTTAGTGACAAAAGAAAAAGGATGACCAAACACTTTAGCTGGAAAAGGCTTCCAATATATTTGACGTGTTGGTTTCCAATATGACAGCTAAAATAAAGTACTTTTAGATGATGCAGCTCTTTTAGATGAGAAATTCCCTGCTCTTGCAATCCATAAAAGCTAATTGAACGAACCCGAGACCACTTATCAATAATCTTTTGCATCACTTCATCTCCCACATGTTCAGATTGCACCGAGAGCCTACGAATCTTGTGAACACTACCACTATAGCTCCTCCCTTCCACTATGCAGGCAAAATTCTCCTCGGCTGACAGAGATACAATAAGCTCGAGCACCATATCATGCACTCGACAAGCTAAAGCCTTTCCATCATCCTGGATGTCTATTGGTTGGATCAAGCTTCTGTTTACAAGCTCATTGAAGTAATTCTCAGCAGTTTGCTCCACTGTTTGACCCCCAACTTCTCGTGATGAACCCTTCAGCTATCCATCTCCATGTTAGCTCTTCGTCAATCTCGTAATCCTCTCGGGGTACATACTAAGATATAGCAAGCAAGTCTTCAGATTATATGGGAGATCATAATAGCTAAGAAGAAGTATATCTCTCATCCCTTGGTGATTAAAAGCAGAATTGAAAGAATTCTCCACTTGCTCCCACCGATCCTTGTTGGATTTACCGGCCAGTAGGCTTGCAATAGTGATAATAGCTAGTGGCAAACCATGGCACTTTTCAAGGATTCTATGAGAAACTTCTTCCAAGTGAGGAGGGCATGCAGATTTATCGCCAAAAACCCTCCTGAAAAATAGTTGCTGGGATTGCTGGTCGCTTAGAGGTTGAATGTTGTGGACATATCCTGCTAAGCTGGAGCAACATGATGTGGCGACATCGGCAATTCTTGTGGTTGTAATTATTCTGCTATTTAGATTGTTCTCAGGTAGAGCAGATTTGACAAGTTCCCATGCTTGCGTGCTCCAAATATCATCAATGACGACAAAGTACCTACACAAGTTTTAAAACATGTTAGCACTGAGATGTTGTACTCTTGCACTCCCACAACCTCAAGTACCTACACATATTATTCGCAAAAAAAAGTACATACACATATTAATTTGTAAAAGATGTTAGCACTGTGATCTTTTGTACTCTTGCATTGCAGCCACAACCTCAACACTGCCCTAACAGCTGGAGTTAAAAAATATGTAAACAGTGGAACGGCATTCCTAATTGTGTGACATCGTCACACAAACAAGGAAGCAACTAGTGAGCATGACCACTATCTAGTTTGTACAAGTTTTCCCCAAATGCAATTTGAGTCGATGCTATTTCATTAGTCTACGATTATTTTGTACATAGTAAACTTGAGTAAAATTACTCAAACTAAATCAAACGAACCTCACTATTTGCTACAAATCATCTCCGTAAACTTTACAATTGATAGAAGTGATAGTTGTGCATTTTTTTAAAAAAAAATCGAAATTACTAGTAATATATTTTATGTATATATCTAGATAACACCAAGTGTCATTAATTAGTTCTTGTTTGCCTTTACAAGATGAGCCACGATCATATCTCAATTCATCCACAAGCAAAAGTGAACTTAATTCCACAATGGTATCCTATTATGTGTAATAAGGCGGTTGGCTTCATTTATGAAATTGTAGTTACACAATATGTGCACGCATACCCCACTGACTGTCTGACACACACCACATGAACATTATTGATAAGTGTTTTACATAAACCCCACACCCAAAAGACACGGTTATGCATATATTTGTGAACTTGCAAAATTCCTCCTAAAAGCACACTCAAGTTTACGTAATTAAGATAGCAGGATTTGAACCATGTAGGGCAGAGTGCCAGAGTCATGCGTACACAACTTCAACATTTGTTCAAAAAAAGCTTTCCTAAAAATTGCATATTGATAAGGTGACATTCTGCTATAAACATTGGCTGCAGCCAAATAAAGAGTGCCAACTTTTCTGCTATTATAATCCTATTTTGTATAATGAAAATTCTAATTTTACAAATTTTACCAACAATTATTCAAAATTACATATGATTTAGGAAATATAATTTGCAACAACAGATTTGTATTCAAAGTGGCTATGAGATGATATTGACTGGTTAGCAGATAACATTGTGTAATCAATGCTAAAAATCTATTTTGTATGCTAATAATCAAAATACGCTTGACATTAATTTCAAAGTGAAAGGAGTAAATATATCTTTAGCACCTTGAAAACGAATACAACATTCTAATTGGCTCCTACGACAGTGCATACTTAGGGTTGTCCCACATAAGGCGGTGGTCTAAGTGAGGAAATTTGTAGACAATTTTTCATAGAATATTTCTATAAGGATGCTGGTTGAAACCTAGTACCTCTAGGCTACAAGTACAGATATTCTAACACTATGCAAAATCATCGAGTACCTCTAGGTTACATGACAGTTATATATTATAATAGAAAAATAATGGTAAAAATCGGATCTTTTTCATTTTATGGATGCCAGGTTTTCATGAAGGTTGTACTGGATGTTATTACTATCTTCTATAAACTGACTAAATTTACATGTGAATAGCAAGATTTAGAAGCTCAAGTTATTTATTCTACTATCTTAAAAATGAGAACTACAAGTATATCATACAATTTTCTGATAAACTAAACATAACCATATAAATAAATATACACAAATAGGGGGAAATGGCAAAAGAAATATAACATGTCAATGCATACCTCTTAACTTGTAAGAATGCTCTAAGCTTGTCTATGAGTTGGCGCTCATCGTCTGATGGGTCAAAATGACTCTGTAAGTCTTTGTGCATATTAGCTAGTATCTTGGCAACATTAGGATCCCGTGAAACTGGTACGAAACACGAGCAGTCAAATTGACCTTTGATTTTCTGGTAAACTTGATTTGCAAGAGTTGTTTTGCCAAGACCTCCAAAACCCACAATAGATACAACTTTGAGTTGATGTCCATTATCATCATTCTTCGAAACTCGATGATTTTCTCCCTTGGACCATCAATCCCAACAAGACTCTCTGCTTCCACATACAGTGCTGGCAACCGAGGATCAATTTGAACGGCATGGCTAAAATCTGTGTCATCGAACTTGTACCTCAAGCGACGGTCACTTTCTTCCTCTACACGAGCCTTGAGTTCATCAATTAGTTTATTAATCTTATGGCTTGACCATATCTTTTCAATCTTACGTGCTGTCTTTTTTATGAGGCCAGCTTTAGCACCACCTTTGCTCATCTTGTGCATGAAGAGATCGATGCAATCTTCAATATCGTAGCTGAGCTCCCGCACCTTGTTCCTCCAATCCTTGAGCTGCCCATCCAGCCTCTCCTCGTTGTTGGCCGGCTTCTCAAGTAGAGTCTGCATACTGCTCGGCTCATTGCACGTAAAGGCGATCTTGGTCTTCACTCCTTTCGAAGCTTGTACTCCCCTTGTATCAACGCAGAGAGCTTGGGAAGCAGGGTGTTTATCACACCCATTGAAGCACTCACTATAGGAGCAGCCATAGATACTATTGTCTGCCTCAGTCTCGTCCCGACAACCTCTGTCCTCGCTTGCTTCTTGTGGATGCTGAATATGATTCTTGTGGTTGCAACTGCAAGAGTGTGTATGTAAAAATAATGCATCGGCGCGACTCTGCCTGCTGTGATTGCAAGTGCAAGAGTGTGTGTTTGAATGCTTACCGCGGCCGTGGAATCCTCTGCGGCTCTGACTGCGCGGACCTTTTGTTTCGCAGATCCGGAGCTCACCCAGGCTCAGGTAGTCCCCCACACCAGGGGAACCCACGGAGAGGCATGGCGGTCGCCACCAGCAATAGACAGACCTGAGCAGCAGGCGAAGCAGATGGGAGACCGGAGCTCGATCTGGTATGAGCCTATGAGGTGGCTTGAATGATTCGGGCTACGGGGAAGAGAGGAAAGAGTGGAGCTTCCGCCGAGGCATGAGATCTGGCGGTGGGAGTGGATCCGGCGGGTGAGAAGGCTTGAGCTGGGAAGGAGTAAGGCGACGGCGGCTGCCTGTTTTCCTTCGCTGGGACAGGAGAGGCCAAAGGGAAAGGCGACGCGGGTTGGGAGGGACGACTCAAGGAAGACGAAGACCGCATCAAGTCAAGGTCTTTTCGCGTCAGCGCGCAATTCAGTCTCATGGGAGTGGACCTAACGCAGTTACTTTTCCTTCGTGTATCTTTCAGTCTCCATTACCCAGGAAGCTTCGTGGAAACAGCCGGGGAGAGCACTGATGCCGGGCAAATGCATTGCAGGTTCCTCTGCCTCAGTGTATTGCTTCTTGGTGTGAGCTAGCACAGATCTCCTAATGGACCGCAAAAACCAAATTAGAGACCACACTGACGAATGGCAAATCAGACGCCGCATAATCTGCAGCATGCTCCGCCCGCTCATCTCGTGTACTGGTCCCTGGTCGACACCTGCAGCGTCAGCATGAATGTACAGCAATCGAATTTGATGAAGCCATGGTCCCTTTGACGTAATGTGAATTGAGGCTTATCACTCAGCCATGTTGTCGATAGTGCTAAATATGAGCATGGTCCTCTGTTTCTGGTGCTTACTGTGGCTGTTTCAGACTTTAACGATGGTGTTGATATGAAGTGATGAAGCCTGGGTTTTGTTTGTCTACTTTGTCAAGAATGTCCCCATGTTTATTCATATACATGATTCATGTTCAGTGAATTGAGTCTTTTTTTCATCCTGCATATTGGTTTGTCACAGCAAGGAACTTATTATGACAAATTTCTGCACTGTGTCTGTCATTACCAGGATGCCATTATCCCTTGCTGTACTGTCTTTGCATTTCCAGTCTACTTGTGTGGGGTTTGGTGTGGCCCATGTTGTCAGCTCTTTCTAGATGGTATGCATGATTACTAGATGGTTCATGTTCAATAAATCCGATGCTTTTGGGGCAACAAGTTAATGCAGTAAAACCATTATATGTTCAATGATCAGGCGACACCTATTATCAGGATGCCATCATCTGTTGTTGCACATGTCTGTTGCTGTTATTGATCCTGGAAGACAAGTGCGGCCCATCAGTTAGTCAGTAGATGGGGAACCTTCAGAGAGGTTTTTTTATCCTCTTTTCTGTTTTTAAAAAGAACACATCAGAAAATGGAATCCGTCAGTTTTTGTTATCTCCACCTCTTTTCTGTTTTTAAAAAGAAGTTGCAGGCAGGGTGTCAGATTTGTTATATTAGTACAGTATATATGATCCTTTGCGATTTTGGTGACTTGACAGTTGGAGACCAAAAGGAATATGATAGCGGTCAGAGATTAATCTATCTGCGCCGGTGTCTGGGAGAGCAGACGGGCTGAACCGGATAAGAGGATATTGAAATGGCTGATGGTGTCATTTGGAAAGAAATGCTCAACAGGAGAGGAAACGGGGGGCTTGGTGATTCCTCAGTTCCAAATTATTAGTTGGCTTTACTTATTTAGTTTATTATCTATCTTGTCATGTATATATCTAGACATATTATTGTATCTAGATGCATAGCAAATTACATGTATAAAAAAGTCAAAACAACTTATAATTTGAAGGAGGGTGCAAGAACTATACTAGTAGGTTCAGACAGGCTTGTTGTGCGTTCTAGAAGTTGACACTTGACAGAGCTACTACATTGTGGCTTGGGCTAATTGAAGTTGGTGAGCCAATGAAGCTATTTTTCAGATTTATTTAGGAGATTTGTGATGATCCCATACCAAGTATCCGTATGTAATAATTGAACTTCAAATCTCGGCACCAGGTTAGGCAAGTGCATGAGTTGTGGTGCAGATGGATGTTGACAGCAGTGTACTGTGATAAAGGGCCGGCCATGCACGAGTAAGAATTCGTGAAAGCAGTCCGGTGATATTATACATTTCTGGAGGACAAAAATAATCCTCTTAGATGCAGCCATAGCAAGAGTAGCTGAGTACACAAAGTTACACACAACAATAGAAGAAAATACAGGATCGGATTATGGGGGTATCTGAAGGACCGGTAACGGCGACCAGAGGGGGGTGAATAGGAGCCTCAAAAAATTTCTTTCGAAACTTTCACGTCCTAGACCCAAACCAACAACCCCAAAATGCGACGCTCAAATCGTAGTGATCACGACCCTAATGAGAGGGTGGATGTTCTCTAGGAACACAAATGATCATTACTCAATTAGCGGAAGAAGCGGAAAAACAATCGGAGCACACACAAACACAAAGAGGAGAAACCAAGATCAAGCCAGTCAATCGGATCGTCCGAAGTGACCGTCCGGACTGTCCGGGCCGACCGTCCCGCAAGGATAGGCCGGACATGTCCGCGGTTGATCTTCCGTGAAAAAACAAACAGCTTCGGGATGTAAACCGGACGAACACCAGGTTTTGTACGTCGGACCGTCGGGCTTGGGGCCGGACCGTCCGCCTATAATTCCGCACCGGTGTCGAATGTAGATCGAGAAAACCGCGAAGACCCGGACTGTCCGCGCTCACACGGCCGGACTGTCCGCGGTTCAAACCTCAAGAACGTAACCGTTTGGAACAGATTCTCGACACGTACACACAAAAAGGATCGCCGGATCGTCCGCGCCACGAGGCCGGACCGTCCGCGGTACAACCTCGGGAAAACGGACCGAAAGAAACCAGTTCTGGACTCAGCCTTGACCAAGACCTATGGACTGTGGGAGCACAAGGTCCGGACTGTCCGAGGTCCGGACCGTCCGCGTGTACAACGCGGACCGTCCGCGATCCCGTAAACCGATCGCCCAAAAATCGCCTCCTCCAAGATCCGTCCCTAACTCATCCAAATCGAAACCTCTTGCAACCAAATTTGAGGATGTTGTTGCTTATGCAGAGGAGAGCCTATCTTCAAAAGATCATCGGCCAATTTGAAGTGAGGAGGGAGAAATCAAGAAGGGGGTGGAAAAACTCGTTCTTGAGCGCCCGGAGAGGAAATCACGTGGATCTTTGATCTCAAGAGGAATCAACGGATTTCCTTGGGTGGAATCATCACTCTTGTGTCATAGATCAATCCAACGCAAAAAGAACGAATCAAAACGGTCTAGAAACGAAGAAATCGCACCGAGAACTAGAGGGGGAAGAGGGAGCACGAAAATTCCATCTCAAGAACACGACAAAAGCACAAGTGATTTAATCACAGAGGAAACGGCCGAGACTCGGCGCTCGGCTTGCCATACACGCTGTTCGAGTACAAATCACAGATTTGCGGCCTCTCTCACAAAGATCTAAAGGAAGGGAAAAAAACCTAAGGGAAAATGGAAATAGCAGAGGTCGTGGAAGGGAGACCCTCATCCTTTATTTATAGGGGCAAGTCTATTTTACATTCCTTCTTTGCCCTTGGATACATGAAGAGCCACACCACTTAGCCAGGGGCATAAGGGTCCAACTCGGGGCTTCATTTGATCCGACGGCCACCGCGCTCCTCACCGGGTAGCCTTGCTTCCAAGCAATCTCCCCGATGCCGCCACGTGTCGTCCGTCCGCACCGACCTCCGCCCCGGTTTTGAGGCGCAAACCAGGGAAATGCATACTCACCAATGAACTCTCGGATTTGCAACTCCCCCTTGGCAAATGCATACTCACCAACTCTCTCGGATTTGCAACTCCCCCTTGGCAAATGCATACTCACCAATGAACTCTCGGATTTGTGGTTGTTTCTCCCCTTGTTGGCACATGCACTTATCAAGATTAGGTCAAAAGAGACCGTAACTCCCCCTCAAATCATGCCATGAAAGAAATGCAAAATGACAAGAGCTTCACAAGTATAGCAATTTGAGTACATGAATGATCTAGCAAGTATGGCAAGTGTATAACAAATGGCACAAGACAAAACCAATGCTCAAGCCGATCAAGTGGTACGGAGTATGAAACATAAGCATTTGATCGTGTGTTGGGCATTTTATAAAAGGTGTTCACCAAAAAGAATAGCACCCGGCACATGTAAGCAGGAGATCAAACAAGTGCTAACACATGTATACAAGAGTGAACTACCCCATATAACGGTCACACATCATGTCTCAAAGATACACTTAACAACACTTGTAACTACAACATTGATCGAGTTAAAACAAGAGTTAACAAGGTTTCATTTAGACATGTGTAAACGAGAGGATAAAAAACCGTCCGCCAAAAAGATTGTTTTTATCATGTTTTTCAACCACGCCGAGTTCATCCCTTAGTGCAAGTGGGAAGCTGTCTCGTCACGAGTGGTTGTGGACTAGCACTACAATGCCCAAGTTCATCTCACTCGAATGAATGAGAAGCAATCTCGTGACATTGCCGTGAGATTTAAAAGATCCAACTCAAAACTTTTCATCATTTCTTAGCTTAGACATCAAGTTTTAGCACAAGATTATCAAGAGATCCGAGCTAAGTGAATGACTCAAAAAACATGAGACATAGCAACTCAAGCATACATATGAAAGCAACAAGGTTCTCACAAAACCTACACATGCTAGTTGCCATCTCAAAGGTGAACGTTTTTCGGGTTGCATCAAGATTTAAGCAGTTCACATTTAGAAAAATGTGCTTAGCTCATTACATGTAACAAGTGATCAGAAGAAGCCTAAGCCGCAAGCTCCAAGTGACATACACAAGACATACTAGTTAGGAGCATGAATGTAATCAAAAACCGCTATAGTCATGAAGCTCAACAAAGGTAATATGATACAAGATGATATGCAATATGATACACATGTAAAGCCAAAGAAACAAAAGCAAAGAAGAAAGCCAAAGATCATACTATACATCAAGAACAAATTACCCTACTCTAAAAAGGGTAGCAAATGCCCAACTCCGCTCTCAAGTGGGCAACCGGGTTTGATCGAGGGGCCTTGTGAAGATGTCGAAGCCGTTCATGGGTTCTCACAGTCAAGGTCTATGTCTCCTTTCTCTTGGTGGTCTCTCAAGAAGTGATACCGGATCTCAATATGCTTGGTTTTTGAGTGGAGTACGGGGTTCTTAGCAACGCTAATGGCACTAGTGTCACACGAAAAGAGGCACTTTCCTAAAGTTCAACCCATAGTCTCTCAAGGTAGCAACCACCCAAAGCAACCGAGAACAACACGCAAAGAAGAGCCGACATACTCAGCCTCACAAGTAGATTGGGAAATAGAAGATTGTTTGCGAGAAGACCAAGAGATCAATGACGAACCCAAAAACTCACAAGTTCCCGAAGTGGACTTTTCTTAATTCGATCACCCGCATAATCGCATCGAATAACCCGAAAGAGAAAGAGATGAAGAGGTCGAGTACCATAGACCAAGCTCGGGAGTGAAGCGAAGGTACCGTAAGATGCGTTTGGATGTACCCCCGATGCGAAGTGCGCGGTGAAGACCGGGAAGCGTGCGCAAAGGCAGCACGGCAAGAACCGGATGTCGGGCCTTGTCGCCGGGGCACAAAGAATGACCCAATCATGCACAGCATCTCTTCCGGTCCACGACTTCTCCTTCTAGATCGGCATCCCAGCCGTGGTCGACATGGGAGTTTGAAGTGGCTTGGCATCACCCATGTCGAAGCGCTTCGAAGATCCTTCGTGTACTTGCCTTGATGTATAAATGTCCCTTCTTGAGTTTGCTTGATTTGCAAACCGAGAAAGAACGCCGCCTCACCCATCATTCTCATCTCGAACTCCCCGCTCATCATATCCGAAAACTTTGCAACAAGAGCATGTGACGAACCACCAAAAATGATGTCATCGACATAAATCTGCACCAAGAGAGTGTCACCGCCATGCTTGAGGAGAAACAAGGTTTTGTCAACCGACCCCATGGTAAAACCCTTGCCCAATAAAGGACTTCGGGCCGCTCATACCACGCTCTCGGGGCTTGTTTGAGACCATATAGGGCTTTGTGGAGTTTAAAGACATGGTCGGGATGCTTGGGATTTTCAAAGCCTCGGGGGTTGCCTCACATACACCTCTTCATCTATGTACCCGTTCGAAAGCACTCTTTACATCCATTTGATACAAGCCTTGAACCCTTTCGAAGCCGCATAGGCTAGGAAGATCCTAATGGCTTCTAAACGAGCAATGTGTGCAAAGGTTTCCTCATAATCTATCCTCCTTTTGACAATACCCCGAGCAACCAACCTAGCCTTATTTCTACCACAACCCCATCCTCACTCGCTTGTTCTTGAACACCCATTTGGTTCCTATGGGATGACACCGAGGTGGAGGTGGTACTAAAACCCACACTTGGTTTCTCTCAAAGTTCTCAAGCTCCTCATGCATGGCATTTACCCAACTGACCGCTTAATGCCTCAACCACTTTGGGTTCGAAATTTGCAACAAAAGCGTAATGTGCAAAGTGCGAAATCTCATAAGATCTCGTTAAGCGAGTGACCCGCTCATTTATGTTACCGATCATGGTTGAAGGAGGATGGCGATGCTGAATGTGTCGTGGTGCTTCCCTTGATGAAGACACCTCCCCTCAACAGCAACGGAGCTCCCTCAAAGTGCAAACTGAACAAGCCGAGGAGCCCGGGCCGACGGCCCCCATGTGGTAGAGGATGTAGCAAGGGCCCGTCAACCGAAGTAGTCATCGCAGTGTCAACCGGGGCAGCCGGTGGAGTCGGCCGGGATCACCCCATCGGCATCGTCCCGTCCTCCTCCACAAAAATACTCTTGCTCATCCTCATCACCTCGCACTTTCAAAGACAGGAGAAGAACAAGGTGCGGTCTGCCGAAGGTGACTTCACAAGTCTCCATGACACGGTTAGTTTCAAGGTTAAGTACTGATATGCATGCGAATGAGAAGCATAACCAAGAAAAATCCCGTCGAAGATCTTGATTCAAATTTGTCTAAGTTTCCCTTCTTCAAGATAAAACACTTGCAGCCAAACACGCGAAAATGGCTCACTTTTGGCAAACGGTCAAACCGCAACTCATAAGAGGTCTTCGTGAAAGCTCGAAGGAAAATGCGATTTGAAACATAACAAGCCGTGTGGGATTGCTTCGCCCAATAGCGCCTAGGAGTCCTATGCTCATCAAGCATCGTCCCGGCCATCTCAACAAGGGTCCGATTCTTACGCTCAACAATCCCATTTTGCCGTGGGACATACGGCGAGGAAAACCGATGTTCAAGACCTATGGATGAGCAAAAGGTCTCAAAATGAGTGTTCTTAAATTCAAGGCCATTGTCATCGCGAATAGCTCGCATGGCATGCTTTGGTAACTCATTTTGCAACCTCAAGATCAAGTCATGAGCATGAGTAAAAGCCTCATCTTTACTCTCCATGAAAAAGACCCACGAATAGCGAGAGAAGTCATCAACCACTACCAACACGTACCACTTTCCACCATCCGACCGAACCCGAGCTGGACCTACAAAGTTGTCCATATGTAAAAGCTCGCCGGTCCCTTGGTCATCACTTGGTTCACAGGAGAATGAGAGGCCGCAATCATCTTCCCATGACGGCACGTGGGTGACAAACAAGATCCTTCTCAAACTTGAGCTTGGGCAAACCTCGAATTAGATCAAGTAAGCTCAATCTTGCAAGCAAGTCGAAACTCAAGTGACCAAGTCTTCGGTGCCACTTCCAGAGCTCGAGGAGGAGTTTGCCATCAAACAACGGAAAGACCAAATGAGCGAGAAAATCAGCACGAAACACTTTCCCGAAAGGCACAATCTTGCAAACGAGGTTTTCCCGAGCATCAAGAACACGACAAAGTCTTGGCTTAAAACGAACCTCAAAACCGTCATCAAGAAGTCGAGAAACGTAGTGCGTATTGAAGTGCAAGTTTGAAACCAAAGCCACATCCTTAAGCACAAAGTTCTCATTCAAACGAATGGAACCACGTGAAAGCACTTTACCCTTGCCGTTATCCCCAAATGTAATGTATTCACTACACTTCATTTGGGTGAGGCCGGAGAACCATTTTGAGTTCCCTGGCCATGTGTCGTGAGCAACCGGAATCAACTAGCCACGTGTTCTCCAAGCCCTTCATCCGCATCAATAGCGAGACACGGGATGAGCAAATGATCCAACACCGGGGTTAGCAAAATGAGGAGAAAACCGTTGTTGGCTCATTCGCCCACGAGAAGTGTTAGCAAAAACATCATGCATGCCATGTCCCATTTGAGTAGAGCGATCACCACGATGAGAAAAACGTGGTCCGCTCATCCTGTAAGACTGAAAGCCACGGTCACGAGATCCAAGGTCATAAGTAAAACCCGAACCACGCCGGCACGACCACCTCTTGGTCTCACACCTTGAGGCCTAGGTCCTTGAGGTGTTGCACCTCTTGGCCTAGCACCGTGCCTCTCGGAAACGTGGAGCAAACACACCATGAGTAGAGTTATGGAAAAGCTCATACTCATGCCGCTCATCTCTCTTCCTCCGAAAGCGTAACTCAAACAAGTGACCATCATGGTGACAATAATCACAAGGATACACCCTCTCTTGGGTGGTGGTTTACTCACTCTCTCATGGGTATGGGTCACTTTGGGTTTGCTTGTTCTTTGGATGGGGTTTAATAGAGATGTCGGGAAGTGTGTCAAGTGGGTTCCTTAGGTGGTTTGGCTTGGGAGTCCACACTTGTTTTGAGGTGAAGCTTTGGGAGGTTCCTCAAACACACCATCTTTCACACTCGGGCTTGTTAGGCCGAGGTGGAGTGATTTTGATCAACTTGGGGAGAGGGAAGGCTTGGTGGATTTCGCATGCACTCATACCACCGTGTTCACCAACCTTACCAAAAACATTTTCACCCTTCCCACCCGTAGCAAAGCCTAATCCCGTTGTGTCGCTCCTCTTGAACCGACTCATCATCATGCCAAGCCGCGGTTCACCGCAAGACAACCAACCGAGCATGGACCGAAGATTTGTGATTTCTTCTTCGGCCCTTTCTTGTCATGCCTACAAGAGTCTAGTTCTAGTTCCAAAGCTTCACAACAAGCACATCTAGAAACTTGACTAGTTTTCTCTAGATGGCAATCCTAGTCATTTTCTCTCCTAGCTCGTACTTCAACTCATCACAAGATTTGCAAGGACTCACGTGTAGACGTACTTAGCCTTAACCTCATCAAGCTCATCTACCAAAGCCACATACTTGGACCGCACATCGCCTAGGTTTGCCATATGAATGGCACAAGCATCACATTCAGACTCATCGTAGATGTGCACAGCTTCCCTAATAGACTCTAGCTCTTTGACAAAGAACAACCACTTAGCCTTGAAATCTTTCCTTTCACGAGCAAGAAGCTTGCAGAAAGCATCTTGTCTAAGCAAAGTGGTAGTCAAGCTATCAACCTCAACAAAGAAGAGATTCATGAGTTTGTTCTACCTCAGCTCGGTGTCGTCGTTCTTCTCAATGCTTGGGGTAGACTCATCGAGCGCCATGGTGCGCAGCTCCGTGCTTGGAGTCGCCGAAGAAGCACGCCTCGTTGAACTTGTTCTCGACCTTCGCTCGGCCTCATCATCACTTGGAGGTGAGCCGTCGGAGTCGTCGTCGAGGTCGCCGAGGATGTGAGGAAAGCTCGCCGCCTTGCCTCTTGCTTCTCAAAGTACTTCTGATGCCTTCCTTGTCGAATCCTCTCTTGTACTTGTACTTGTACGGGGTGCAGAGGACTCGTGCTTGTCCTTGCGCTTTGCCGTAGTCGCTCTTGTTGTTGTAGTGGTTCTTGTCGGCCTTGGGACAGCTTGGCGACGTAGTGGTCGGGATCTCCACACCCGAAGCATCCTTGCTTGGTGATGCCACGCCGTGATTCAAACGGTTGTTGTGAAACCGTGAGAACCGGCTAATCACCAAGGCGAGCTCGCCGTCCCCAAGAGCCTCCATCCGCTCCTCCGTAGCCGAGACCCAGAAGACAAGGCAAAAGACAAACGTGAAGGGTTAGTCAAAGAACTTGAACCTCCCCGCACCGAGACCAAAGCCATGGTAGGGGCAAGACGGATTCGATCCTCGCCGCGTTCCTCGGTGGTCAATCTCGGTGGACTTGAGCTTACCGAACAGCCATCCACAAGGAGAGTCTCATAGCCGGGAGATTCGATGATCGCGAGACCTTTACTTCCCAAACCCTCCGATCTAGAGCATATAGAAGCTTAAGCGCTCTCGATGATCGTCATAGTGGCATCCGAGGGTTGTTTGCCCTCATCTTGTTCACGATGGTTTGAAAGCGAGTGAACAAAGAATCAATAGATTCACCATCGGTTTGAACAAAGTTCTCATACTCTCTCTTGTGTGTCTCATAGAGTCTCGGTCTTGACATGGGTAGTACCCTCATGGTATTTCAGCCTAGACCAGATCTCTCGAGCAGCCGGTACACCAAACACGCTCAAATTCCTCCATAGAAAGAGCAGAAAACAAGACAAGCTCGGGCAAGCAGTTGTTCTCGCCTTGTGTTGGTCGATCTGTGCTTGGTCAACACGGCAGCAAGTACCACGTAGTCCGCATTCTCGCGATCTCCCAAACACGCGAATCAATCCCTTGGAGATGCGCCGACATGCGTATCTTCCAATAGGGATAGTTCTTGCCATCGAAGTGCGATGGCTTGCCAAGCCCACGGGGTTCTCCATGATGTCGCTGGGGATCACGGACCGATTAAGGTGAGGTGATCCTTAACCGGCCTCGATACCAATTGAAGGACCGGTAAACGGCGACCGTAGGGGGTGAATGGGAGCCTCAAAAAATTTCTTTCAAAACTTTCACGTCCTAGACCCAAACCAACAACCCCAAAATGCGACGCTCAAATCGTAGTGATCATGACCCTAATGAGAGGGTGGATGTTCTCTAGGAACACGGGATCATTACTCAATTAGCGGAAGAAGCGAAAAACACCGGAGCACACAAACACAAAGAGGAGAAACCAAAGATCAAGCAGGTCAATCGTGGATCGTCCGGGTGATCGTCCGGATCGTCCGGCCTGGACCGTCCGCAAGGATAGGCCGACTGGCCCGCGGTTGATCTTCTAGAAAACAAACAGCCGGGATGTAACGGACGAACACTGCTTTGTACGTCTGACCGTCCAAGCTTGGGGGCCGGACCCGCCTATAATTCCGCACCGTGTCGAATCGCAGACGTAGAAAAACCGGCGAAGACCCGGATCCGCTTACACGGCCGGACCGGGCCCGCGGTTAAATCCCCGAAGAACAGTAACCGCTTGGAACAGATTCTCGGGATACGTACACACAAAAAGGGATCGCCGATCGTCCGCTGGGCCACGAGGCCGGACCGTCCGCGGTACAACCTCGGGAAAAACGGACCGAAAGAAACCAAGCCTGACTCGCCTTGACTAAGACCTATGGACTGGCCCGGAGCATTGTCCGG